>JAWWMP010000023.1:3166242-3375244 GCA_035047865.1 Dendrocincla tyrannina | reverse complement strand
CACCCCACCCCCCTCCCCCCCCCGCGGCCGTGCCCCGTCCCCGCCGGCCTCGGGAATGCGCCCCGTGCGCGCTCCCGCCGCCCCCGCCCCGGGCCCGCCCCGGCACCGCCCCCGGCACCGCCCCCGGGGGTCCCCCCGGCCCCGACAGCCCACAAGGGGGGCTTTGTCTCGGGGCGAGCCGGGCTGCTGCCCCCTTCCCCCGGGAGGCGGCGGGGAAGCGGGAGCCCGGGATGGGGGCACGGCAGGGGCGGGGAGGAAGGGGCCGGGGATGGGGGAGCGGTGGGAGTGGAGTGGAGAGGAGCGGGGAGGGACGGCGGGGTGTGACAAGGTGAGAGCGGACGGGGAAGGAGCAGCATCGTCCGCCGGGGCCGGGCGGTGACGGACGGGGTGGGTGCTCGGAGCGGGGCGAGGGGGCACAGCGGCTGGGCTGGGCACAGCGCAGGGAATAGTGGAAGGTGTCCCTGCCCGTGGCGAATGGTTTGGAACGAGATGGTCTTTAAGTTTCCTTCCAACCCAAACCATTCCATGGTTCTGTGATGACTTTAGGAAAGGGCGCACATGGAGCCGCCCCCGGGGTCAGATCCTAGGCAAGGTGCTCAGGAGTTGGACTGACTGTTCAGTGCTCGGGTGAGAATTCTTACACTACCGAGGAGAAAAGGTGCAAACAGATCAGTCTGCCAGTGTGAGAGAGACTGAAATGTTAAGGGTTAATGGTTTGCGAAGGAGGAGGGTGCTTTGTTGAGGTTTGCACCCTCGAACCGAAGGGGAAGGGGCAAGTTTTTTGGGGGTGTGATGGCAAAACCTCTGATCTGCACAAGAACAACCCAGGTACAGAAGGGGTGAGCGCCCACCACCAGAGGATGACTATGATAAACCAAACTTTGTTTAATAACAAGCTGTGTTTTGAGCCAGATGAGGGAGAAGAATTATAAGGAACAGATCCTGCGGATGAGGGATAATGCTTTTATCATGCCAATGTCCTCCCTTACACAACTGGCCCAGGTATAACCCCCTCCTCCCCTGGGGGAGGTGTCAGAACACTCACATGTAGGTCTGAAGGTTTTCATCCCTTCCAAGAAGGCATAACTGGCTCAGCCACACTGATGTGGGAGGCACCTGCCATGCCTTAGAAGGGGTCACGAACCATCAAAGACCCCTGAAGCACCCCCAGACTTAGGTCTGGGGCCTTCCACGAGAAGACTGCTCATGACCCACAGTGTTACATCAGACAGTGTAAAACTGCCCCCCACAGGGGAGGTACCTGAGCATTCCCACCTCAACCTGAATGGATATTAACCCATTGAAATTTATCGAAATTGCAGCAGTCAAGTCTCACTGCTGGATCCAGGGGTGGTGATGCCTTTCTGCTCCACTATCTACTGTTACTTTCCCTTCTCTTTCTTTCTTTTCCTTATGTATTTTCCTAAGTGATGTATTTATACACATACATATGTATATATACACTGGCAATTCAGTGCTGTTTCTCTCCATGCTGAGGGATTCATTAACAAGATCCAAGGGATCTGTTAACGAGAACCTCAGTTACCCCACCTTAAGGGGCAGGTCGTAACACAGTGCTGCCCGTACCCTCATGGAAAAGGGATACATTTATTCCATGTTTGCACAGCCTGTTAATGCCCCGTTAATGCCACTTGGATGGAAGTGATGTAGATCATTAAAGGTCACCACTTTTGATACCCATTTCTGCCTGGTGATGATTTAAAAGCACTCCCCAATATGCTATAAAAAGCCAGCCAGACCACACCTGAAGCACCAGACATAGCATTAGGCAAAAACAATTTCTCCTACAAGGCAGATATTCAAGTACTGAAAAAAAGCAATAAGAGAGAGCAGCTTTGTTCATTGTGGATGGCGGTGCAGAATTCTCACATGCACCAGAGCCACATACCAGCTCAATTGTTCTTTTAATGTGTTTTGCTTTATGGCAAAGCAGAAGCCAACTAGAGACTTCAGTTTCAAGTGACCCTTAGTGCATGTCTATTATATCACAGTGAAATGACTTTCTGAATGCCTGGGATGATTGTTTGTGTGTTAGTGACCTCTAGAAGGTAACAGGCTTGTGGTTACACATCTGTATTCTGATTTCAGTCTCAGGCAAATAGTTTTTAGTTTTAAGGGGTTTCACTTTTCAAATATGAATTCCGTTTGTAATGCTCATTCTAATCATTAATGTTCCATAAAGCTTGAGGTTGCTTTTGGCTGCATACATTGCCCTGCTGAAGAAATTGTGCATCATATATTTAGGGTGATATCCTAGCTAAGGAATTTTTTACACATTTGTTCCTTTTTTAACAAAAAAAAAGAAAAAAAAGTAAATGATGTTATATAAGGCATGTAGGTGTCTGCTAACTCCATCTGAAGGTCGTGCACACTCCAGGGCTGTGGTGATAAAGCTTAATTAATACACGTATATATTGCTGACTTTTGGATTATTCTATTTAAACTATAGTGGTGATTCTCATGCTTTCTTCTGGTGCTTCTCTGCCTTTTGCCTCTTCCTTCTCTTTCCCATCTCTTTCTTCCTAGGGTATCTCTGCTCACCAGTCTCTCCTGCCATTCCCCTTGTGCAATGCCACATCTCCTTCCTCCCTCCACCCACTGGGATCACCAGCCCTGCACTGCTGAGTCCCCACCCTTTATCTGTCATGTCAGCACACACTTCCCTACTAGGCCACTGTTGTTTTGCAGTTTGTCACAAAAACTGGAGTAGCTGTTACTAATCACAGCGTCTGTTTTATCCATGGGCATTTTATATGAAATAGAACTTCAGATTCTGTGGGGATGCAACTGGGTGACTTGAACATTGGTGTTCATTACAGTAACTGCTGTAGCGGCTGATGGGGAAATCCATCAACACAACTAGTTCTGAACAGGCTGGTTTAAGATAACTGCTCTAAATTAGTCACCACCATCTTAGGGCCTTCTTTACCCGAGTTTACAAAGTGCCTCATGAGATCAGCATGGTTGTAAATAGGAATAAATTAATTCCCTCAACCATAGCCGGAGCAGTTTGGGTTTAGCATTTCAAAGCTGTCACTGCAGGATGCTGGAGGCCACTGGTGCTGGAGCCAGGGGCAGAGCTTTTATTGATTGCCATGAGAATGACGTCAGCACCAGGTTCCTTCGGCTATTTGAAACTATACAAATATTTGGATGGAAAATATAGGCAAGAACTGGAATAACATTTTCATTTTGGAGTCATGGCTGGGCAGATGGTGTGCTGAATTCGGTGACACACTTTAATGTGACATTTATGTAGGAAAAGATACTTTATTTATAAATTAAAACTTTTGAAGGCCGGTGAAGTCTTGAACTTGAGACTACGGTTTGGGTGCTGACAGGGAATCAAAGTTCCCCTCTCCCTGCTGCCTCTATCCACGGGAGAAGGCACAAATGGAGCTTTCCCTACTGGAGACACATTTCAGTTCTCCCTTGAAAAAAAAAAATGTTTAAAAAGCAACCTCTCAACATGAGCCTTTAATGTTATTTTCAAAGCCTGAGGTTTGTAGCTGAGGAGAGGTTTGGTTTCCAGGGCTGAAATTACACTGCCACAGCTCAGGAAGGTCGTTTTTATTTAGTCAGTTCGCTCATCAACAGAAGTAGTGCTGAGGTGGGACCACTGCTGAGCCATCAGGGCTCTCATTTACCTTTGCTGTCCTGTCCTGAGAAGGGTGAGGGCACCTTTGGGATGTAGCACAGACACAATAACAGCTCTCAAAGTCCTGCAAAACTGAGGCTTTTGCTGCAGGTTTCAGTCTGTTGGTTTTTCCTGCTGCTCTGAAGCTTCCAGTCTCACAGAAAATCAAGTGTGATTCATCTTAACCTGCCTTTTGTCCGCAAGGGTTGGCATCATTTTACACTGGATTAGGAGGTCTTTGAAAGAAATCTGATTTTGTTTTTTACATCAGTTTGCCTTTTAAAAGGTAGAAATGATTAGGTAATGCAGAGAAAGAGTCAAATCCTTCCCCATGCTAATCGTCTGTGTCATTCTGACAAACCCCCTGAAGTTAATTGGACATATCCAATGTAACATGGTCTTCCTTGTGCTTAGGTCATGAGTTGGAGCCTTTTAGAAACCCAAACTCACAGGGGTCCTGGGCATATTTAAAATTTAGTGCATCTAGAATATGTGGAATATATTAAATATATTTAAATGTTAAGATCCTCTCAACCTTCTGTTCATTGCCAAGCACTGACACACTGTACAGTTATAGACTTGAAAGATTCTCTATTCTTTGACGTTTTAAGACCTTTTTTGTACTTGTACTAAGTGTGTCTTCCATGGTTTTCTTTATCTATCTGTAGCTCCTATCCTTAAATTTCAAGTGAACTTGCTCCCATCCTTTACTCTTACTGCTGGCAGAAATACAAGTTTGCATGAGTAGAAGGTGGACAGAAGAGCTGGGGAACGTGGACCAAATAAAATGTCAGTCTTGTGATGGCAGAGCTATCAAGCACAATAGAGATGGTTCATAATGATATCACTTTATATGACATTTATTTTAAGTATTTTGCAAAAGGTTAAACTCTGACTTGGCAGCTGATTTAGATTTCAGGTTTTATATGTACGAGTAGAAGGTTGACATAATATTAAAGTGGATTCTTAGGAGGAAATGTTGCATAAACAACAGGCCAAGCTGCATCAGAAATCCAAATCCAATCCCTCTGTTCCGGCAGAAACATTTAAGGGAGAAGTAAGAGAAGGCACATGAGCATCCTTTCCTGAAGTTCCACACATATTTTTATGTCATTGCTTAAGAGCCACTTCACTGTCTCAGATATCTTGCTGTCTTCAGAAGAACTTGCAGGACCAGCAGCATTTGAGCCTATTTCATAACTGGCTTCTTGCTCCTCATCTCTTCACATAGCTAAAGTCATAGTAAAGTTTATATTATATTCATAAATACTTGAGAGGAAAGATCCACAAGAATTTTGGCTCTAAATACACATTCCTATATTAATATGGATGGAGAAAAATACAAAATAATGCTCTTCTTTCTGGGGCTTTTTATGAAATTTGATCAGTCAGCCTTGTTGACTTTTGTTGCTCTTTGTCTGAATAATTACATTTTTCACCACTACAATATCTCAGAGTCTTGAAGTTATTTATTATACATTTTATTATCAACAATCCACTTTGTGATAAGGCAGAATTAGCCAAGTTTTAAGACTAAGCTTAATGAAATGTGGGATAACAGAAGTGCTCATTGTAATTCAGATCTTTAGCTGAGTGCTAGAAATTGAATTCTGCTTTTCTTGAGCTGTTCTTCACTGGGTATTGGAGCCAGTTCTGGTGAGCTGTTGCTTTCTGTGAGTAAGCCTGTGATTTGAGTACAAGACGGAGGCCAGAGCTGACCACATCTTGCCTGAAACTACACAAGGATTCCAAATTTCTGTGGAGCAACATCCCAGCAAGCACTCAGTATCCACTTTATAAGGCCACAAATCTCTGAATTTCCTCAGCAGTACCAAACCCCGCAGTAGGTATCGAATTCTGATGTAGACACCACATTTTGTACTATGTAATTTCTTTGTCTTTCCCTCGCTTATTTAAACAATTTAGAGGGAGAGGACTGACATCATATGTGCCTACTTCCCTTTGTCACATCTTACACTTTGTAAGTAATGATAATGTTGAAATCCAGACTGTAATTAACTCAATGGTAATGGGTGGGACATAAAACACAGGCCATAATTTGGAGGCACATTCTCTAGCAGTTTGTATGATGAATTCAGTGCTGGGGAGGTCAGCCCACAACTCAGAGAATAGAGAGTGCTGAGTGAACACAAATTGCTGAGCATCTTCTCCCCCTTTTCCATGCGTGTGGATGTTCCAGACCTGTCAGGTAGTGCTTGCACATCAGTGTTTTGCACGAGTAGGTGTGTTTGGGATTGCATTGAGCTGACAAATCTGATTGCCCTTAACTGACAGTCTGGCCCCATGAAAGAGAGGTGAAGCTGCATTTATCAGGACAATCTGTCCACATTTCCTGAAGTCTTTAAGTCCAACCCTCTTCTCTTAAAACGTGAAAAAATATTCCTGTTTTCAAGAACAGGAATGGAAACTAATTCACTTTTCTTACTGGCAAGATGATTGTGAATAATGTGGAATGTTCCGGTTTTTCCACATCAGCAACGCTGCTTTATCTCAGGATGCTTTTGTTCCCTTTCCAAAATAAACAGTTCTTAATACTTGCACGAGGTGTATTTGACAAGCAGGCTTTGGAGATCATCCACTATTCCTTAGGTAAGCAGTCGCCTTGCTTATGTATTTACAGCTCTGTTTACATTTGTATAAACAAAGGAAAAAATCCCTTTTCAAAACACATGTCAGTTCAAAACCAGAAGCTTTATGGAAAGCCCAGGCTGCCTAGTAAAAGTTCTTAAAATCTGGGTCAGGTGACCCCAAGGTGCAGAAGAAAAATAGGGTTAGGAGAGCACTGGTTGTGCCTGAGGAGTGTTAGAGCAGGAGGATGCAGAGCCCAGAGGTACCTGTGCCATCAGGGAGGGCCTGGAGCATCTTTGGAGGATAAATTCAGGTGTTGGTACTTACCTCTCTCTCTAGAAGTTTCTAAATTACCGATTGGCAGAAGCCAATCCCTGCTAACAGACCTGCCATTATCTGTGCAAGATGAGCATCCCCAGCTGATTGCTGTTAGACACAGGATTCTGGGCTTGAGGACCTTTAATTTGATCCTAATGGAGCTTTTGGCTACTTTTTTTCCTTTTTTTCTGATAGTGGGGTTGTTTTGGAAGATGGTGGTGGCTTGAGGCAGCCTTTCAGTGTAGTGCTCTTGGATTTTCTGTGGAGTTTATGTTGCTTTCAAACAAGTTTTTAAAAAGGAGCTTCCAGTACTCAGTAAGTACAGTTTTCAAAGGGTTATTTCTTTGTTTCTTGTTGGGAAGGGGGTTGGGATAAAATGAAGCCGTGGGTAGAGAGGTGTCACAGGGATTTGTGAGGTTCCACCAGCTCACGCCATTGTTTTCTTCATTAATATGCATCAATATTTACTCTGAATTCAACACGTTGCAATGATGGAGTCATGTGTGTTCTGGGGCTCAGTCACCCAGTTTAGAGGGGGAAAGAAGGTACATCCCAGCTATTAGACAGGCTTGGGTTTACTGTTAGGAGACAAAAAGTCTTTTCTGAAACATGAGGAAGTTTTGTGGGTTTTTTTTCTCCAATAAAAACCCCAAAACCCAAACATGCTTGAAGGTATGAACACTCTCCCTCTTTGCATGAGCAGAGTCCTTTGGGAGCTCTAAATTTCCTTAGGAGTCATGACTGAGTGGGTGCAGAGACCCCCAAGGCGTCTCCACTAGGGCTGGTTTCTGTGCCTTTCTAATGGTGTGATGATGTGGAGTGTCAGGAGCTTCCACAGCCTGTGTTTGTGCTCTGAACAGCCAGCACTGGAGTTCAGTCCTGCTGCACGGGGGGCTGTGCCAGATCCATTCCAGTGACGCCCTGAAATATTCATATTCAGAGCTGTCTTGCCCTAATGAAAAACATTTCCTGTAGCTCTCATAACTCTTTCACTTTTAGCCTTACTTTTGTTTTTCCAATGTCTTGATCTAGGCAGCTTCCAGCTCTTCTCTCCTTTTCTTCCTTTTTTTTTCCTTTGTGGCATTCCAATATTAAGTATGCCCTGAAATTTCATTAACATTTCAGATGTTTAGTTTAAAAGTATGGTTGGTGTTTCTAAGATCTCTTCTGTACTTTGACAAAGGTTCCAAAGGGAAGAAAAGTGGTATCTTTCTGTTTTGGCAGGCTCTGCTCCGTTTGTCAGTGACAGAATGTGAGCCTCTTGGCAAAATAGTTTTTAATATAAATACTAGATCTGACTGAAAAAATAAAAGCAGAATTTTCTGAGAACTCCTCGAAATGTCAAGTTTGTTGTCACTGTAACAAATGAGAAACAGATCATTATGAAGAAATATTCTCCATGGGTTTTTTTTACCATTTCTAAATGCAAAATGTAAATTTACTGTACAACTTTTTTTGGTAAAGTTGCATTGAAATAGATACAGACTTGTTTGGGTTTTTTCCCCCCCTGAAATAACCAGTCTTGAAAAAGAAATTATTTCATTAACCAGACTGCCACATAAAAATGCAAGGAACTTCTCTGAAAAGCTAGCAAAATAATGATGATAATGCAGTTAATGCTATGTTTTCATTGACCAAAAACACAAGGACCATTTTGAAATACAGGTCTAGTAAAGAACAAGTCACCAAGAACATGAAGGAGACTGTTCCTTATTTGTTTGGGTTTTTAGGAGGACTTACTAATGAGGCTGAAACTTCAGATTTTGGAGAAGAGAAGATGGTTTGGAGCAGAGGAGCAGCATGGATATCCCAGTAAGTCAAGGCTGGAATGAGCACTGTGTCCCACGTTGAGCACAGGGATAACTTTCCCTCTGCAGTGGGCAGGGTCGACAGCTTTGATACTGAGGGGGATGGAAATGCTGTGGGTGTCATACAGAACAGAGAAGGAAACAAATGGAGGCTCCTGAGGGAGCAGCTGACATCCTCTGGGAGCTTTGATGTGTTTGTGTCCTCAGAGATCTGTGTTTGTACCTGGGGTAAACAGTTTTCAGGTCACTCTTTTTTTTCCACATGCTCTTACCGGTTGGTGTCCTACAGAGTTTGTTCCCAAGCCAGGTGTGTACCTGGAGGAGCAGAAGGGCCTGGAGCAGGGGAAAATAACTAACAGTTTGTGGCTGCCCAACCAGCCATGGATCTGAGCTCCATGAACTAAACATGCCATTCTCCCAAGTCCACTCTGTGGCTCCTTTGGGCCAAACCTTCCTCTGCAAAAAGAGTTGGGATGGGGGCAGGAATCCTTTTAATGTCATATCCCTATTTTTTCTGAAAACTGTGTTGACATGGCTAGCTCCAGAATGAATCAGGATTGCTCCGCTTTTGTACCTCTCTGTGAAAATTTCCATTGGTGTTGCAATGGGAATAAAACTTTGGGTATGGTCTGAGTGGCAGTTCCGTGGGTACTGCTCCTCTTCTTCTCTTTCCCTGCAGCTCATGTTTTCCACCCTGTAGTTAAACTGGGAGGCTGAAAGTTTAGCAATTTATTTCGGCTGGAGGCTTCCTCCCAAACTGCAGAATCCTGCTCAACATCAGGAGGAGGTCTGACTAGTAACGAGTACAGGGTGCTGATGTTTGGTAGCAGATCCCTTTCTGTAGCTGCAGGCTATTTTGGGAAGATGATTGTTTTCAGCATAATCTTTGTGTATTGCTTTATAGCAATGAGACTTTAGGAGATTGCTCCCATACCTACTCCTCCAGTTCTGCTGACTCCTTTTCCATTAGACAGCATTTATAAAGACTACAGCAAGGTTTTTCCATACTCCTGTTAAAATAACTGCTCTCTGTAAAAGGACTTTGTGCCATGAAGTCAGGGAGACCTCGGTGTGCCAGCTGGGCCCGCACCCAGCATCCTGCACGCTCACAAATTTGCTGCAAGGACCTGCTTGCCATCTGCTATTTAAACAGCTGTATTTTGGGGTGGGAGGTGCTTTTCCCCCCTCCGTGTGTTGTTTGATCATCAGGGCTGTAGCTAAGAGACGTGTGGGAAGCGCGGGCTGGTTGTGTGTCCCCAGACAGGTTTATCTAAGACCCTGCCTGGTCCATGCTGTTTGTGCCTGTGTGCAGCCACAGTGGGGATGTGCTGCTGCTCCTGCAGCCCCAGGCAACCCGAGCTCCAAAACCTGGCCCTTTAGCCCAGCCTCTGAAGACTGATTTATTTGGTTCTGAAGGCAGATATTACCTAAAGGGATATTTGTTTATTCTGCAGTAGCATTATGCCTTCCAACACTTTTTTTATTACCCACGGTGGAAATTGACTTTTTCCCCCCTCTCAATGCAGAGAGAAATTCAGTAATGTTTTAAAAAAAACTGGGCTGACTGGTGGAAAATCATCAAAAAACCATGGTGAAAATACTTTTTTTTATAGATTATTGGAGCTTGATGGAGTAGGCCCTAGTGACTGATTTAAGTCATTGAATAACAAGATAGAAAGTAATGGAAAAAGCCAAAGGTAACAACCTTGATGGTAGAGTTAAATGATTTATCTGACTATAGCTATTCTAAAGGCAAAGGTTAGTGTACTGAGCTGGTGTTAGGAATTATTGCAGGAGGCATGCAAAGCCCTTTCAAGTTGCTGTAATTTGTTTATGTTGTACATTTGCCATTCCCTTAGCATTAGCCTCAGTTATTTTATATAAGTACAGCATTGACCTCTGCTGTGTGAAGCGAGCACACGTGCAGGTACCAGGAGTGTATTGAAGACAAACAGATTCAAACAGGAGGGCACCACTCAGGCCAGTGGCAAAAGTGGGGGTGAAACAGCAGATAATAATGGTAAGGCCACAGGTGGGGGTTTTTTTTATAGATAGTAAAATACTACAATTCCTAATTTCATATTTTGCCAAACACAGTGCCCGTGTCAGTTGCTCATTTTGTTTCTTCTTTCGTTTCTCCTCTCATCTCCTTGTCCCCTCCCCATTTTCTCATCTCACTCTGCCCACCCGTGTCACTACCATTCTGACTGTATCCAACCCACCATCTGGTTTCACTTGGCTGTCCTTGGCAGGCCTGTTATATTGCTCAAGGGGTTGGCTCCTTACTGGAATAGACACCCTTCTGGGGCCTTGGCTGGCAAATGGTAATGCTCGCTCTGTCTGCCGCTGTTGGTGGCATTCTCCTCTTGCTCTTGCTCTCTGGGGACGAGTCTGTCACAAGGACAAAGGCTCTGCTCTCAGACACTGAGGTTTCTGCACAAGAGGGCAACATTACAGTGACCTGGGGAAAAAAAAATAGGGCAGAACAAGCTGCAAGGTGTGGTCAACATACCTTTCAAAGTCATGAACCTATGGAGAAAGCTTTAAAATAGAGCAGTGGAGGCAGAGGCTGTGTTGGGGAAGCTGCTTCTCCTCTTTGATTGGAAAGACTGTCCCCCATGGGGCAAGACAAGGGGAGAGGGGTGTATAATCCTTAAAATAATGTTGAAGAGAAATACATCTCAAGGGATAAAACCTGAGGAGGGAACTACAACTCTAGTGAATCTAAATTGCTTAAGTGATGCTCAGTTCTGCACAATGCAAAGCAGGCTGTTTTTGTTAAAACAGCGCCTGTATTTTTGAACATTCACAAAAGCTGATTAAAATTAATGATAAGCCAAGAGGGAGGAAGGTGGGAGACTGGCAGATTTCTTGAAATATGTAGACACATTGATGTGTCTCTCATCTTGGTGGGAGCAGTAACGAAGGGAACTCATTACAGAAGCAACACACAACTTAGCCTTGCCCTTTCCTAGCAAGAAATGCTGCTCCATGCCGTGTATTTCTGCTTTACCATTGATTTATCTGAGGGATAAATCAGCTTCTTTCATTATTATTTGTTGTTGATTTTTTTCATATGGCTCTACTATTGACTGCTATTCTCCCATAGCACTTTCCCAGCATGCCTTCAGAAATATCACAAAATGCTCACAAACGCTCCAGAAAAGTGCCAACTAAATATTCCACAAAGTGCTTGCAGAGCTTGTGCAATGTTTCCCCTGGTCTTTCCCAGCTGTGTTTTAGCATTGATCTAATATTTCCCCCGTGAGCAGTTAGCATTTTTGTGACATTAAACATAGTGGGGAGGTTGTGTTTCCACATATGAATAAAGTGGCTGCTCTGATTTTTCAGAAGAAAATAAGTGTTCAGTGTTCCTCCTCAGCAAGAATTGCTGCTCCAGATTGCTGCTGAAGGGTTTGGTTTCTTCTGGTCTTTTGGGGTTGCCTGTGGCTTCTCCGAAGGAAATAAGGTACTTTTAGTATTACAATTCAGACTACTCAAAATACACAGCATGTGACACACTTTGGCTTTCTTCTGGCATTGGATCAGGCTCTTAATATTCTACGTAACATTTTAGCAGATTACCTGAAGTATTTTCCAATCAACCTGGGTGCTGAGGAAGAGGGGGCTGTGCCAGCTGTCTGCAGCATGAGGAGCTGAGGTTATAGGGATGTGCAGTCATACAGGTCCTACCCATCTCATGGAACAGTTTGCATTCTCCTCAGCAACAGTCCTGTTCCCTTTCCTTCTCTGTAAGTTGTTTCTAAACAGTATGACGCGAAGAAAGACTGACAAAATCCAGTGAGCACAAGTTTGGGGCTGTTTGTTTAACGGTAATTGTTAATAAAAGGTCCAATCCTGAATAGTGGCATTGCAGTTGTGGAACTCTGGGCCTGTTTATGTGAAACTCCTGACTCTGGGAAGCACAAGAATCATTATGCAGAATGAAGCCTCTAATCACACTGATGAAATCTCAGTAATGCATAGTGGGTTTAGCAGGGCAGCTGAAACCCATGTCCAGTTTGCAAAGCTTGTCTTTTGAGGATAAATGTTTTTGGTTTTTTTTTTTTTTTTTTTAAATATTGCAAGCTCTTCACATCCATTTATCTCTGATTCAAATTGGTAAAAATAGTGAACTATTTTCAAGTTTCTTTTCAGCAATTCTGAGGTGGGGAGAAGGAGTGAAATCTGATGCATTCATGCTCATAGCAGGCTTCTGATGAAAATATATATAAATACAGTGATCCTTGCTATGCAGAAGGCACATTTTAGGATTCATGAGTATTTAAAATGATGAAGACAAACAGAGGAAATTTTACTACCTCTGACCCAGCTTTAGCAAATGGAAACTCGTTACTTTTCCTGGTGTTAGTGGAAAGCTGCTGCTGCTCTTGACCCTTTCCTCTGCTGTGGCTCTGGACTCTAAGTTAATTTTATCACATTTATGGCTAATTTGAAGAGTATTATTTGAAAGTCAGCTTGTGTTAGGTCTGAGTCATATTGGCATAAATGCACTGATGTTACTGCTTACCCAAATATCTGCTGGCTGTTTGAGGAGAAGCCCCTGGTACCTCTTTATCTGTCAAAATATCCACAATTTGGGACATTTTGTAAATCCAAAGTATGTTTCAGCAAGAATCTTGTCATACATTGAGACATGCATTGTAGAAGTGCTTTCATGCACATTCAGAGTGTTTGTTTTACCTGGGAACCCACTGATAAAATCCAGCTCCTTGGCAAACCCTGGGGTTGCCTCTGGGTTTGTCGTGTCACTGGAGTGCTCAGTTTGCTGTTATTTAACTTTCCTTGCAGCCACCAACATGTCACTTTATCTGTCCTCAAAATAAGACCCTCCCCACTAGCAGAGTTAGAGAGTTTGTGAAAACCTTTCCCTTGCAAAAGGCAAACAAAAGGGTGCCTGATTTATTCAACCAAGTCGAGGTCTGCCTAGAGGAGTCAGCTTCAGCCTGCACAGCATAGATGGTGTTGCACTTGGGCTTGGAGAAAAACCAAGACAAATAAGCCAGCCTTTTTTTTTTTCTTTTCTATAACCCTGAATGAAAAGATTTTTCTGAAGTAATTTTTAGGATGAAAAAAATGTTGTATTGGGAAAGACATCAATGGCCCAGAACACGGCAAAAGACAAGTAAGTCATCCCAGCATTTCTTTTCAGATACCAAAGTTCCTTCTAAAACTGACAGGCCTTTTCAAAATTGTGAGAGAGGGATGTCTGAGATTTTAAGATATAGCTATTAGTTTCCTATTTCAAGTGAAAAATATTTTGTATTTTATTTTGAGAAATTAAAAATAATGAAAAATATAGAAAAGTATTATTATCTGTATTTAAAATGAGCAGCAGATGTTGGATGTCAGCCCTCACAGATTTCAATTGCAGTGCTCAACATTTAACCAGAAAACAGATTTTTGTGCAAGGCGGTTGAAATGACTTCTGGAATCAAATGGCAGTCGAGTGGAACATGTTGGTGAAACACAAAATTGCTCATGTTTAGTTTTTTACTTTAGCCATTTATCAGCGTTATCCCCAACTTTATTGAGAAAATGTAAACCCCGTAGACATTAAAGACAGAAATTGTAGCATAAGCAGCACTTTTCTTGGTATCTTCTGCAACCAACACCCAGGAACACCCAGTTTCAACAAGCAGCACTCCAAATTGCCACTAATGCTTTCCACAACAGTAGCACATGAGTTACAGGGAGGTTGGTTTGTTCAACAGACCTTACGTGTATCCTGTCCCTCTAGAACAGAGCAGGGACAGTCATTCTGGAGAACAGTCATACATAGAATTGATGCTGTTTTAGGACAAATATATGTATAGAAGTTTTAAGAGAAGTTCATATTATATAAAGTATATGTTTGTAAAGCAAGAATGCTCAGAGTTGATAGGTAGAGACTGGAAAATTACTCACTGTTGTAGCTGTAATGCAGTATTGACACAAAGTGCAAGGTTGGGGTGAGAGCCCTGGCTGTAAGGAGCATCTGCAGACTCATACAAAATCTATATGAAGAAGAATTACTGTTGACTTTAAAAATTACTAATATAATTCTTTTTCCTGGTGATTTGCTTATTTGTTTTCAGTACTGATTAAATAGAGAGGAACCAAAACAAGACAGGCTTCAAGGCTCAGCTTCTGAGTTACTTAAATCAATCTAGAGAGACCACTGCCCCAAATCAACCAAGCTGTGTAAATACACCATTGTATAAATGTTTGAGAGATGCTCTTGGACTGGAACAATGTCCCAGACATTACTTGTATGATTTATTGTCTGGCAATCTGAATAATATTCTGTAGAATCTCTGTTATCAGTATCAGGTCATGCTCCACTCTGACTGGAGTCTGCTTAAGCCGAGCAAGAACAGACCAGTCCCTGGGAAGAGCAGCCTTGTGAAAGAAAACATCAGACTTGATATAAACCACACTTGGGGCTCACAGGGGGAGGGACCATGTCCTCACTCCTTCAGGAGGAACAACCCACCCTGGCACACGGAGAACCTTTGTGTCTTTGAGCTGAAAGGAGATGTCAAAGTTCATTTGTGTCCTGCTGTGCAGAAGCACCTTTCTGTGCCACTGACAGCTTTTGAATGTCCCTGGGCTCTCAGAAGCACAGTGGATTCTGCAGCAGTCGCCCTGTGTTTCCTCTTCAAGGCTGATTTAGTGCAGTGTAGCTGGCTGTTTGCACGGTTTGACTTTCAGTTTAGTCACTGTGAATGTACAGCTGAGGAGGAGATTCAGGTTGTAGATGGCATTGGGGTGCCTAAATAAGAAGCCAGAGTGCTGTGTGCCGCCACAGGGCGATGGCCACGCTGGGAGTTCACAGTTAGTTTTCACATTTCACAGAAAGGAGTTTACATTTAGATCCTTCCTTAGGGAGCTGGTTGGCATCCTTGTGTAAACAGCAAGGTCTTCCTTGCCCAGAATGGGCTTCTATCCCAACTTCAGCAGGCATCTTGCAAAGTCCACAGAAGTCAGAGCCATCGGTGTGAAGGACTTTCAGCCCCGTGCAGCTCTGCTTCCTTTGCCTACAGCAGGACACCTGAAAGGTTGGACTCCTCCAAAAGTGGTTGAGGGGTCCCTGCCACTCCCAGGCAGAATTCCAGCTGGAAATGGAATCCTGCTGTCTCCTTAAGCATCAGGACCAGGGCTTGGCATTCCATCCTCTACCATCTCTTTGGGAATGAGCCGTGGCTGGATCTTCTCCCTGCTTGTTAGCCATGAATGCATTGGAAACCAAACGATGCCTGGTGATGGGTCAGACTTTCCTTAACTAGTTAAGCAATTTAGTTACTTAATAATTAACTAGCTAGACTTGCCCTAAGGATAAAGCACCAGTATGACTAATTATTTAATGGAAAAAAAATAAGTACAGTTGCCAGGAAACACTAGCAGGGGTTGGATGGGGGTTGTCCTCAGCTGGTGTGGTTTAGGTGGACTGAAAAGCAAGAGGCAGAAAGCACGTGTATTCTGGTTATCTTTACATTCTGTAAATACACTCATACTCCTTCCTGAGCTGTTTGTGGGGTGGGAGGGAGTTGCTTGTAATTGGGTTCAATGTTGTATCGTTGTCCAAATCAGCCATTTGTTTGGAGTGGAAAATCTTTGAAGGCAGAGTAGTTTCCCATCTATTATTAGATCAATTGATTTAGTTAGAAATAGCACAAAGTTTTCTGGCACTCAAGCCATTTTTTAAAAGATCTTGTGGGATTCTTAAAGGGTTCTTCACTGACATGAAAAATGAATTATCTCTTCCAAATCTGAGGGGTTTTTTCACTTTATCATTTAATCTACTAAACATTATTACATCCTACAGACCTTGCCTCCCTTCTGCTCTTGGAAACATTGCAATTTGAACTCGTAAACCTTCACTTGGGAATTACAAAACGTCCTATTGCATGTCTTATTCATTAAGGGATTTTGAAGGAATCACTGGAGTCCTACTTGCCACATTTTCATAATACTTAAATCTAATTTGGTGTAAAATTCTCCAAAGCTTAATTGGAACAGTTTTAAATGGGTTGGAGAGAAGATCCAGGGTTTTATCTTTAAATGTGTCACAGAAGTTGCTTTATCTACTTATAAGAAAGACAGAAAATAGTGGTTGGATGTGAGCCTGATCCTTCAAATGTGGTGCCTCTCGGCTGAGTCTGGGGACAAGCTCCTGAGCGGGTCTTTAGTGGCCGTGATGGTGAGAGGCAGCATAAAAGATCTATTTGATTTTCCAGTCACTTTTTAAATTCCTTGTCTGATGCTTAACAGTCTGTCTTGGAATAACTTTTTTTTATTCTTATCCTTTCAAGAATTTTTCAGTAATTTGAAACTTTTTAAGACTAATAGTCCAAATGTTCTTGGGACTTTTTTTGTGAACAAAAATGTGACAAATATGTGCCATAGTGCTGTGACCAGTCCAGTCACAGAAAGCTGTCAGCATTTCCCAAGCTACTAATGTTAGAGAAAACCTAGAATTGCAGGGATAGTTAAGGACATTATTTTTGAAAATAGTAAGACACAGGATGGAATTGATCTGCAGAAGGAGCTTAGAAAATTCCCAGAGAACTTTACTCACATCAGAAAATTCAATGTATGTGGACACAGATGTGTGCTAAGATCTATAGTCAGGATAGTTTGCATCCTTGTATTTAATATACCAAAGAGCTGATGATTATATATGTTATATGTATTACATTATATATGATCTGCTGATTTCCTCTTGAGCTATGTCTAATACCATAAGCCTAACTGAGATCTGAAAACTGTTGCAGTAATTTCAAAAAGCTTCTCATTTTATTCTTCTCTGTTGCTTGTTAACAACAGTTTTAACCCAAATAAACCCCTGAAAATTAATTTGTTTTTTTAATTAGAAAATAAAAACATTGAAACTACAAATAATCCCAACCTCTTTGCATAACTGTATCAGGGAAAAACCCTCTCCTTGGCTTCTTGCAGTGGAAAATCTTTGTGGAGTGTGCGTGAAAGAGGGGGAAAGTGGTAGGGGAGCTGAGAGCAGCTGGGGCTGTTGTAAAGCCACCCGAGTGCAGGGCAGGGGGAGCCTGGCTGCCCTGCAATGCTGCCCCACCTGGGAGCTGTGCAGGCCACTTGGTTTTCCTCCTGCCATGGATCTCCAGCTCTTATAGCTGTGCCTTACCCCAGAGCCCTGCTGGAGGGTGGGTTTGCTCCATATCCATACCCCTGGATGGCTGCAGGCTGTGGGAAGCCCCTGGTGATTTCAACAGCATGTGGGGAAAGCAGCAGTGCCCATCTCTTTGGACAGGGAGGAGGAGGAGGATGTGATGCCACAGCCCTGCTTCATCACACGGGGACAGCACAGTGCTGTGTGTGCCCCAGACCAGGGATGTGAAGTGTAGAAGTAGCTGCACTGAAATACTCCACATATTTCCTGGCTGAAAATGCCTGTGCTCTGCAGAAGACTGTTTCTGTTCAGGAGCAATATCACCTTTCCTGTGCTGCCAGTGTGATCAGACTGACTTGGATTTAACAACCAAAAGGAGATGATTCAGACTTCTCCAGTATCAATAACTGGGTGAATATCTCATTGTGTACCTTGGGCCACACTAAGCCAGCTTCACTCCAAGCGCAGGATCTTCATGTTCCAATCACTGAATTCCAAGGATGGAGGGGCAGGTCCTGCCTGGAGTGTGGGCAGAGTGACCAGGGGGGTGCTGCTCATACAGACCCCCTGATCCTTGGTGGCCAACTGCACATGGGAAGGAAACAGATCATTGCTTTCAGACACATTGAGCCCAAGTGTGTGGCCTCTTTACTGACAGGGAGGGGGAGAGAGGAAAGGAGCTTCCGAATTTTGGAGCCCTCTAAAATGTTAATGGTGCTCATCTCATAACTGAAGATTACAGACCAGTCGGAGTGTGCTCAGCCTTCTGCAGTTGCCACGGCCTGCAGGGCTGCAAGGTCACGTCTGATGCTGGAGGTTTTCCATTATTTTTCCTGAGGAGTTGATGTTAATCAGCTTTCAAGGGCAGGGTGGCATGTTTAATGATAATGGAAGCGTCTAATGCTCCCGCTTTTCCTGGCTATCTCTTGCCTGCCTTCCTTCCCAGCCATCCATCAAGATTAACAGGAATTTATTATGTTCAGACTCCTTTCAAGAGGTGTCATTAGAGGCATATAACTATTTGTAAGATTTATTTATTCACCTCAAGGATGCTGGAAAGGTGTGTAAGCTCTAAGAACACACACGTAACTCGATTTGGAATGGGGTGAAGGCTTCAGCTTATCCGAATTGTTCCTTAATGAGGAATAAATATCAGCCCAGGGAACCATTCTACCCAACACGAGTCTCCCTCTGAGGCAGATGCTATCTGGTCCTGATGTAGCTGTGTTTATACAAGTGCTTTTAAAGCAGATTTGGTTGCCACCAGGAGGTTCAGAATACCGTCAGTGCTGCCTTTAGCACATCTTTAACTTCTCTGTGATGAATCTCTTCTCCAAACTTGATCCATCACCTCCCTGACCTGCCTGGCTCACCCCCCAGGAGCGGATGTGGAATCCCAGAGACATCTCTGGTTCCTCTCAGGAGCAGAGCTGATGCTTCTGGGAATGTTGGAGCTGTGATATACAGTGTGCTACTGAGATGATTTGCACATGCTCGATAAATCCATCAGGATCCGTTTACCCACACATACATCACAGCCTGGCAGCCCCAGCAGCACCACACTCCGTACAGGTGCATGGTAGAGCTGATCCAGATGTGTTCACACAGGGCTGCTCCACATCTGGAAGGGCCAGACAAATTTACAAAATCCTCTGGCTTTTTTCCCCCCCAGTGACATTTGTGGGTGGGAAGGTGAGATGTTGCCTCATTCATTCATACGTTCCTACACTTGTAAGGAAAGCCCAAGGAGGCAAATGTGGTAGAGGAAGACAGATTTTAGCTATAATTTCTGAGCATTTCAGACAGGGAAATTCCATTGCAGGGAATTAAGGAAATGGAATATTGGTAGCTGCTTCCTTTGTTCCAAAACTTTATGGAGGGCTGAATTTAATACAAGATGTTTGAGTAATGTAATGACTTCTTAGCTCTGTTAAGGAACTCTGCAAACATGGAGCCCTTAATATTTGCATGACTGATTGCAGCATTCCCCTATCCCACACATGTTCTTCAAACCAGGCCATGGCATTAGGAAAATTAAGTCAGGCCCTTGGTGATGCTGTTGATAGTCCTGAGTTTGACAATCCACTTACCTGAGTAAAAATGTGGAGAACTTTAATAGAATCTGCATCCAGACCTCAAGGAGGTCGCCTGGAGCCCATATGTAAATTATTAAATACTACATGTAATGGAACCCAATATTCTTGGAACATGAAGCAGCAGCTAAATGGAAACTTTGGTTATTACCATATTCATGTTTCATGTGAAAATATTTTTGAGATCAAAGTCCTGTTATTAAAACAATGGGCATGAAAATAACAAAATTGCCTTTTGTAAAACAAACAGATTCTTTGTATCTGAGAAGCTTTTCAGAGAAATCTTTATTTTGAAACAGTAATACGTTACAGATTTCTTTGCTGCACTACTTTGATTCATTCATTAAAATAGTTTTGATTTTGGCATGTTGCAAAGGTCTAAATAAAAGCATTTTAGTTACATAAATACAGGCTCTGTGGACTCAACAGTAATATAGTACGTTTGGAAAACTGTCATTTATTCTGAAAATACACAAAGACCAAACCACAGACAGAATTTTCTGTACGTTGTAAACATTCTCACAGTATGGGTATAAATATCCCTTTTTTGATTCATTGCATGCCAGGTCTTCAAGCAGAGAGATAGAAAAAGAAGCTAAAGAAAAGGGATTATAAATTTCCTAAGACGCTTAAAGGCAGCAAAAGCCAAACAAGAAAAGAGCTTACAAAGTTTTAAGTCACTGTATACAGACAGGACCATAAAATTACAATAACAATACTAGATAATATAATCTCATATTTACATCCCTTTCATCCCCCGAGATCCCCACAAGCTGTGGTGTGTTTGGGAAGTTGTGGACGGTGTTTGCAGAGATCCCAGTGCCTGGCGGGTCCTGGGCAGAGCTGCTGATGGGCTGCTGGTCCATCTCAGAGGATGGTCAGGAAGGGTTTAAGGGCGTCAGGGAAGAATATTCTCCAGTATGGTGCATTTGCAGCATGAAGTGTTTTGAGCCCAGCTTACCACTCCTTCTCCTTACTTCCCTAGCAGGGGTTTCTCCTCCTTCCTTTCAAACTATTTGCTGCACTGATTTCTTGCTTTGCTTTGTGGACCATTTTACGCAGTATCATTCCTCTGGCAATGTGAAGTGTCGCTTGCTTTTCAGGAAAGGGAATCCCCCAGTTGGCAATGACACCGTGGCAGATCTCCCCAGCTTTGGTCCTGCAGAACCTACCAGAGGGCAGGAGCATGCATGACATGATTGCATTAAAAGCCTGTCTAACGTAGAGGCAGATGGTCTCACTGTCCACACCCATATCCAGTTGTGGATTTGCAATACCTCTAATATCTCTAATTCTACTATAACTTGTATATATTTGGTGTTTGTTGTCCAGCAGCACTTCATTTTGTTGGTCAGGGGTCAAAAAGCATGTGTAGATTCCTCCTCCTATAAACCAACTCCTTTTTAAGGAGAGGGCAGAGATTTGGGCTGTTCCCCAGATCACACCACTCATGAGAGCTGGGCTGGTCAGTTGGGTTCCCCACCCCACTGGGGATGGAATGGGGGAGGTCCCTGGGCCATGGGGAAGGAGCTGCTGAGGCTGCCAGGCAGGGGGGCTGGATAATGCCTCATTTTACATGTAAATGGATGGAAATGTGGGTGCGTCTAAAGTAAATTTAGGCTTCAGAAACTACTTATTTTGGTGCCTTTTGTTTATTCCTTTTAAAAACACGTTTTCATTGTCTTTTAAACATGCATTTAAAAATGCAGGAGTTTATGCCCGGTAGAACAAATCCTGAAGCCTTTCTCCAGCCAAGATCCTCTTAAGAGCCTTGTTTGCTCTTTTCCTGGCAGAGCTCCCAATGCCTTGATAGCAGTTTTATCTGAGTAAAGCCCTGCGTATTTGCATGACACTGAAGAGCTAAAATTATCTCTAAATGGAGCAAAAAAAAAATTGCCAATAAGCATCATTCTAAGAAAGATGGCTTTTTGGTTGGCTCAGAGGGGACACATTGTAAATATGATTTAAAAATGCCTCCGCTACTACTGTCTGATCTTATCATCAGATGTTGCTGTGGAATTTGTCTGTGCAGACCCTCGAAAGGAAAAACAGACTGAGAACATTAGCTTGTGCTGTGAGAAAATAGCTCCAACTTACTCTGTCTGCTACAAAAAAACCCCAACCAACCAACTCTGCATTAGAAATATGCTCTAAAAAGGGAAACAAACATTAAAATGCTGCCTGTCTACTTTGATCGCTCTGAACTTAAAATGTAAGTGCTGCTTATTGATTCTTTGATGTCAGGAAAGCAACATTTTTCTCCGGTCCTGTCTGACTGTTGTGATGAACTTCAGGTTTTCATCCGTCTTCCTGACACTGAGGGTACAACATGCCCCGAGCGGAATCACCGCCTGGAATCCGATTACAACAGCAGAGCAGCGAGCTCTTTTCAGGGTTCTTTCTGTTAAAAATCTTGTATTTGTCCAATAAATCAGTTGCTGTCTCACAGACTGGTCTAGAGAGAGGCTGGCTTTTTGTCAGTAGGATTTTTTTTTCGCCATAAAGCAGCAGCGTGTCACGCTATGTGTGCAATGATTGTTTGGGGGTTTGAGGGGGGGCTCAGTAAAGCAGCACTGGGAAAGGAAGGTGGCAAGGCATAGAAATGTCTGGAACTAAAGGCAGTTGAAGAACTGGAATATGTTATCAGGCAGAGGTCACAATTAGTTCTACAGAGCCGAGATTTATAGATTTCATCGTTTTCTAAGCACAAAGTGGCCCTGAAAATAATAGGATATTATCAAAAACAATACTTGCATTTTTGAAGTTGCTTTAAATGAATCTAGGGAAGATAGGACAATTATTAGGTATAAGGGAATATGTACAACAATCTGACAAGTTTGCTAGCATGTCTTCTGTGTCATTCATACCTTGGGGTGTCTCTTTATAGGCACCAATGATTTCCTGGGTGAGGTGCCCATGAGCAGCACGGAGGGAATTTCAGTGCTGGGCTCTGTGGTTTGGCTCAGGGAGCTGACAGGCATCAAAGTCCTCTCTCTCCTGTCTTTGTATCACATGGCCTTGCTGTGGGTCAGCACGAGTGTGGCTTTGCCTGTTCTTGGCTGCAGTCAAACCTTCACCTGGAGCAGAGCTGTTCTACGACAGAAGCCACCTGAGATCCCCCCCAAAGGCCAGTTATAATTAAACATCTAATGAAGATAAATGGAGAAAAAGCATGGCCATTTTTCTGGGGTTTTAGCACTGAAGGATACTTAGTGCCTGGCCATGTCCATCCAGAGCCCACGTGTTGTGCAGCAGTCCACAGAGAAAAGCATTTCTGGCTGCAAATACTCTGCTTTGAGTGGGGACTGGTGTCCCTAGAAAAAGAAGTCTTGGAGAAGGACTTGGATATATTCCCAACTTTCCCACTTTCCCACTGAGATGAACTAGGTTGGAGCTGCATATTCTTCAAGCTCCTCTCCTGATGCCAGCACAGACAGAGTGGAAACAAATAACCTGGCCACACTGCCATGTGGGAAAGGAGTGAGGATTGTCAGGTTTGTGTTATCTCAGCTGCCTTTTGGCTTCTCTACCTGCTGCTGCTGCATTCTGTAGCTCATTTGTTTCTGACTTTGCTCAGATAAAGGTGGGATGTAGTCAGGGCATTACGAGGATGGAAATTCGTGCTATTGTTTTAAGGAAACCTTGTATGATCAAATATTTGGAAAAAAAATCTGCCATCCTAAAATATGTCACATTTTGGTAGTGTATGTAACCTGCTTTTCTCATTTTTATTTCAGCAAAATGGCAGAAATCAGTGAAGTTGTTAATATTTCCTCTCAGAGAATAATCAGACTAAATGGCAATGGCAAGAAAATTTCATGCACAGCAGCAGGGCATTAGAAAAAAATCTATCTTCCCTAAATTCTGATTTGGAGTTATTTTGTTTCTGTAAAGGGAGTTAAAGGAAAAATAATAAGTTTATCCCCAGTGACAGTAACTTTGAAGTCAGTCCTAGGCAATAGCTGTGTACACCCTCATTCTTTTTGTCTGATTATTTTATGTCTTTTGAAATGCAGAGCTTATATACAGTGTATCTCAACAAATCCTGTCAGAAGTGCCTTATCTTTTCCCCTTGTACCTGTTTTGGAGCAGCCTGGAGAATACCAGTGATGGGGATATGTCATTTTGCCTTTTGTTTTTCTGACTCTTTGAATCCCAAATAGAACATGACAAGGGCAAACTACACTTTTGAACTCTGACCTCTCCTTTAAATTGAATGTGAAGTCTAAATATCTTCCTCTTTGACTGTGTCCAAAGAGAGGTTTGTCAGAGACATCTTATAACCTTGTGGCTGCAAGGGTATCCTCTATTAATTAAAAAAAAGTTTTCTGAAGAAGGTCTGACTCAGTGGCAGAGACAGGGGGCAAATGTGGGGAAGAAAGGCACATTGTTCCCCCAGACAAAGGCAGGGGATCAATTTTCATAAATCTGCATTCCCAAGACAACTGTTCAAATGTGGTAAAAGGTCCATTTCTTTGAACTGACATACCACAAGGCTTTTATTCCTGTGCTCCACTGCAGACAGGAGTGCAGGTTGACTGTGTCTCATCAGTGTTGTGCCTCAGATGAGTCAGGGAGAAATTCCTCACTTTAATGATGGGAGGTCCTACCTACTTCAAGAAAAAATGAAAAAAGGGAAGAATCAAAGGGTTACCTGTGGTGCCAGACAATGTTTTAAGAGTCAGTGTCTCTAAGTTTTCAAAGCCCAGCTTCTAAGCTTCATGGTTTTAAATTCCTAGATGTTATAATTAAGGATTTGACATTTATTTCTGGAGCAGCACATACCAAAATCCTAACCGTGAGTGTCCTGCCTAGCCTAAAAATCTTTTGGTTTGGAGTCCTTATTGCTATTTCTTCTCTCTTTGAGACTGAATTATAGGCTCAAATGGTCATTATTTAACCACAGTTCCCTGCTAACACAAAGTCCACACCACTTCACAAGTCCTCAGCAGCATTGCAGCACAACGATGGGCTCAGTCACTCATACAGAATAAGGATATTTTTATTTCCAGTGCTCATGAAGCTCAAACATTTGCTTTAGGATTTTCTGCAATAATATTCATAAGTATTGAATATTTTTGTTAGAGGAGCTTCTGGACATCCTGAGTGAAAAGAGGCCATAGGTACCTACATTTATATATGACAAGCAGTGTATGATCTAAAAAAATCCCGGTCTAAAGGCAATTAAACAAAGGAGGAGGACAAGAGTTATTTCCTGGACTCAAATTCTTTCTGCCTCATATATAATGCTTCTTTTTGTCTCTGTAAAATCCTTCTTCTGTGTTTATGCAGCCCCTTCTTTCTTATTTTGGACCTTTGGG
Source organism: Dendrocincla tyrannina (assembly GCA_035047865.1). Taxonomy (NCBI): domain Eukaryota; kingdom Metazoa; phylum Chordata; class Aves; order Passeriformes; family Dendrocolaptidae; genus Dendrocincla; species Dendrocincla tyrannina. Next base: position 3,350,312 of record JAWWMP010000023.1, on the reverse strand, counting down.
TACAGAGATGATGGACAAGGTTTTAGGTAGTGGCACAACTATGGTGTGTAGGGGACTATCAAGATGTTCCTTCTGCTGCAATAATAGACAGTGAAATCCTCAAATCCTTTTGCTTCTGCTCAACTTCCTGTTTTCACTCTTTTTTTTTTTATGTTTTCAAGCTTTTTCCCACCACCAGGAGGGCTAGGAATATATTTTTGTAAAAATGTGAAGAGTCCTGGCACAATCACAGCCCTTCCACGACTGGGGCCAGCAGACAGGAAATCCATTGAGATTGGAGCTGTGATTGAGATCTCTAGATCAGGTTTGTCTGTGCCAGAACAGAAAACTGCCAGGAGCTGCTCCCAGGTTCAGGGGGACGAGGCAGACAGAGCCTCACTAGAAGTTAAAGCACCAAGAAATGAATTTATAATTTGCCTGATTTGACTTTACAGGCTACATAAATACTGCTGTGCAGGGAATGCAATCTGTGGAAAAAAACCCCAACCTGCTGAGGTGTAAAAAATAGACATTTCTTCCCTTTTTCCTTTCTTTTCCTCTTCCCTAAATACTTGCCCCTCATGAGACAAGATCATATCCAGCTGCTTTTGAAATGGTTGTGAAGGTTTGCAGAGGAAAAAAACATGTGACAACTAGTTTTTAATTACAGTATCTGTTTGTGTGTGTACATATATATATATGCACTTATGATTTAAAGACTATGTGACAAACTGAGTAGCTGATCAGTGTCTTTACTCTTTTAAACAGGAGTTTCTTTGAATTAGTGAAATTTGGACCAACTGCAGAATGAGGTAGTTAAACCCAGTGCCTATAAAAGGATTTGCTGTCAGTAATAATTGTACTCTGGATGTTTATTCCTGTGTACCTGTCCCACAGTGCTGATAACTGCAGATGCTCTTTTTTAAAGGTATAAAGGTACAGGAATGTGGTGTAGCTAAATTTGTACTTGTCACCCCTTCAGCCATTTGTGATTTGGTCTTTGTATCATCACAGACCTTTGCCCAGCACTTTGGGGAATCATCTTAACTCTCAGAAATTATTCTTGGACACTTATTCCACTGCTTTTTCATATATATATTAAAGTTTCTTTAATCATACCCTATCACTGTCTTACAGCCTGCGCTTATCTGAAAAATCTACAGAATCTTTGAGGGAGAAATTCCGTTCTTTGTGGTGCATTTTGCACTCTGGTGCCCTGACTTGTGCTCTTGCTCCTCTTGGCCTTGCTGAGAAATGAGCTATGGAATTCTTGCACAGGATACTCAGTAATTATCAAAACCTAAATAGACTGTCAGTTGAAAAGGATCATAATTTCCTTGGAAAGAATTCAACTAAAAAAAACATCAAGAAGACTATAGCCCAGGTAATGTCTGGATGATAGAAAAGATTTGGAATATTCCACAGGAAAGAAGAAACTCCAAAGCAGAGGATTTATGTTGTCTGACTCCACTGTTTGTATGTGGAGCTATTATAAATGTTTTCCATCAATAGGAAGAGTTGAAATATGGAATTAACTCCTAATGAACTGGAGGGGGGTATGCACTCCCAACTGGAGAATGTAACCTAAGCTCCAGTGCCCCTTTAATCTTCAAGTTCATAAAATAAGTAATGTACTCCAAGACTTTCTATAGTAGGTCATCTGGAAGGCAATGATTATTGTTTTTCATTAGGAAAGACCAAGGGAGATAAAGACTAAGTGAGATAAAGGAGATTCACAGGCCTTGTAGACTTTAAACAAACACAGGTCTGATTTGTTAAGGGAATATCTTTTTGCTTTCTGGACAAAGCAATAAAACTGCAGTTAGTGGAAAGGAAGCCCCAGACTCAGGAAGTGTAGGATGTGTGAAAAGGGAAGGTTTTCACCATAAGAAGGTGAAAGATAAGGGTGTCCATGGTTGCCAATTATTTTAATGTGCTATTGGATTTCATTATGTGTTGTGCCATATATAATAGGTCCTGATGGGTTATTAAGGGAGCAGGAGGTTTGCTGGCAGCTCTGGGCTGTATTTATGGTGTGGCTCTCATAGAGAAGGCACCAGATAAGGGGCAGTAAATAACAGACAAATGAGACTGCAAGCAAGCAAGGTCATTCATGTACTGTTGCCCAAGGACTCTGTGTGAATGGATGGCCAGGGCTGGCACAGCTCACCCAGCACAGGGGGAAGGGAGAGCAACCACATTAGGAGCCCATGGTGAAGGCAGAGCTCTGACCCCTGAGCACTCCACGGCATTGTTACTGAGAAAGCAAAGAAATAGCTATGGTTTTAAGGAGATTTGGCAGAGAAGGGTTAGTGTGTGGGTGAGGGAAGAGAGAAACTGCAGGGTGATGTAGAAGGGTCTGTTTAAACACTGTTTGTAGTTTGGTTGTGTGTGTGAGCTCAGAACTGATGGTCGGCTCAGGGCAGGTGGCTGCCAGCACTGGAGTCCTCCTCCTTCCAGCAGGGTGAACTCCAGCAAAGGCTGCTGTAACCAACCCAGCTGGCTGCTGCAAGGGCTCTGCTCAAATTCCAGGATCCTAACTTGTTTCTTTATCATCTCAGTTTATGGACTTGATTTATACAAAGTATTTATAACAGAAGATTGAGGTTGTCATAGTCTCCTTAAAGAAAGGCTTGATTGACCTACCGCAGTTATTGATACTTTTGGAGTGAAAGAGTTATGAAAGTCCCCAAATTTTCAAGTGAGTTTTCCTTAGTGTGTTTTTGGAGATGCACTCTCCATGTTTACAGAAAACCGAAGTTTTAGAAAGTGATTTCGTAATTCCCAAGGAGAATAACAACATCACGCTTCTGTCCAAGGGGAAATGGATCAAAGGGGTGTGTTTAGAGAGCAGCTCCATTTCTTCACATCCCTTCCAGTTGTTGCTGGGCTGTTGTTGCCACATCATCACTCCGAGATGTGCATCGGGCTTGGAATGTCATTAGGCTTTGTGTTGTGGCTGGCAAAAATGTATTCTGCTCTCTGCTCAGTGTGTAGGGGAGGGGGAACTTTTCTGAACCCTTTAAAAATATGCTTGAAATGATAGGAAGAGGTTTCCCAACTGAAATGTTTATGCAGAAGGGAAAAGCAGACTGAGCGGCTTCTCCCTGTCTGCCTGAGGTGTCAGAGGCTTTACCTCTCCCTGAAAGAGGGCAAGGCTTAGTGCTGGCTGAAATGCATCCTACCTAAGCGATGTACAAGCCCTTTCTTTGCAGAGGTGTCAGAGAAATGCTCAGGAAGCAGTAACCCTGTGGCCCTCCTCCCCTGCCCCAGCTCCAGCCCATTACTCACAGCGCTGGAATGCAGCTTGCACTGGGGCTTGGGCTGCCTGGAGCTGCACAACCACAGAGCCTCTGGCCTGCCTGTGGCTTTGCTCCCTGAGTACAGCATGGCAATCGGTGCCAGCCTGTCCTGGAGCCCCAGCTCCGTGGGGTGGGACTCTCCTCCCAGTGGCTCTGCCCGACACGAGTGGTGGGAAGGTTTTGGATCAGGTTCTGCCCGTGCAGAGCAGTTCGTTCCGCAGACCAAGTGGGCTGAGCAGAAACTGCTGCCAGGTGGGCTCCTTCCAGCCAGGTTTCATCGCTGGCTTCTGCTTCTTTCTGCACAAAACCCCACTTTACAAGGCTGTATCTCCAGTTATGAGCGATTCTGGCTTGTAAGGGAGCTGGTAGGTGTGGGAAGAGAGGGGAGAGGCTGCTGGGGCTCCACTGGATGCACCCAAACAGGAGGAACATCAGTGATAGCTGCAAGCAGCACTCAGATTGTGTGGAACGGGATAGCCCTGGCCTGAGTTTTGCTATGAATGCAGAAAAATGGCATTTAAAAAAAATGAATTAGTGAGGATTTCTACTTTTATCATCTGCAGAAAAATCTTTTAATAATTGGACGACAGTGTGTTTTGTTTGCTGCTTGTTTCACAAAACCTTAGACTATTTTGAGAGGCCAATAAAGATTCACTGACGTCAAAATGGAATATTAAAGGCAGATGTTTCTGGTTAGCTTATTTATCCCTAACTACTTTTCCTGATTTTTTTTTTTTGAGAGATAAGTCTAGACTAGACAGAGTACATTTCTAAACGGCACTTTTTAACTGATTAGTTGTTTTTTCAACAGTTTCCAGAATAAGCCTATCAATTTTATTTCCTCTACCTAGTATCATTATTAATTAAATTAGCCTGTGACATTTTGATAAGCCAACAATAATACTGTCCTTGATTCAGGGGAAAAAATAGTCTCAGTAATGTTATTAGATACAGATGAAATGTGCCACTGCTATGAAAAATAAAACATCTGGAGAAGATGGATGTTCAGGTAAGTGGTACAAAGGAGCTTGAAGGTTTAGATAAAGCAACAGGACTGATATATGTGAAGAACGTTGTCTCAGTGAACTGTTTTTAGTTCATTCCCCACCATAACCTGAAATGTATTGTACACAGATTAGTTTCTCAGAGCAGGCAAACTCAGGGTTGGATGTTGCATCAGATGAGAGTGAGGAAAGCTGTGCAGCAGCACCAAGACTCTGCAGCATCCAGTGCTGATCAGAGAAGAAATATTGCTCCATTAGCTCTCATGGTAAATATGCTCTGGATCAGGAGAGCAATAAATATAAATATAGACAGTGGTTGCTGGAACCAGTCTAGTCCCCTTGCAGAAGCAAAAACACTCAAAGCTGCTTCCAGTTATGCCACCTTTTTTTAGGCAGCTGGTATGGTCCTGTCTACATTTCTTTTCCACTAGAAAATGGATGTTGCCTCCAACAGAGGTTACAAGAGATTAAGGCAGCAGACGGAGGGCTGACAGGCTTCATACTTTGTCTTGGCTTGAGGAGATGAGGATCAGCTGTTGCAGAATGAAATATGTGTCTCTGCCTGCGCTGTCCTGTTCCCCAGCCCTTCCTGTGCCAGGGGGCTGCTGCAGAGGGAACTGGAGGATGGAAGGAAAAAGCAAACAGGAGTGGGGTCACACTCCTTCTTGGAACACCTCTGACTCTTCGTGGTGTCCTTCCCAGCCTTCAGCAGCCATCCCTTCCTCCTCAAAGCCTTATTGCACCCCCAGCCCCTCCATCTACTTCAAACCCCGCTGGCCTCTCCCAAACTTTCTTACTGCTTTCACCTTCCCCAGAAAAACCACAGTGTCAGCAATATTTCACAATCAAGCTGTCTATAGCCATGTCCCACCTCAGAATTTGGGCTGAATTCTGCTTGTGTTGCTGAGCAGCCTCAGCATTGCTTCTCTCCCCAAAAGCCTGTTGCCCACGCTCAGCCTCTCTTTGCTCCCAACCTCCTGACACTTCCCACGTCTCAGCTGCTCCTGCCCATCCTCACCTCTTGCAATTCCTGCTGGCTCTTTACTGCCTCTTCTCCTTCCCCCTGTCCCCAGAGCTGATCTGTGACCAGCACAAAATTAACCTTCTGCAGTATTTCTTGGAAGCCTTTAATTAGCTCTGGGAATAGAAGCAGTGTCAGCCTGGGACCAGCCAAGGATCCTTGAGCAGTTGGCTCCAGCACTGCTCCTCTTGCCAGGGGGCTACAGCAGCACCCCGGCTTTGGCTGAGGCTGTGTCTTGGTCATGAGGATTTTGACCTTCTTCCTTGCCTCACTTAATGCTATTTTTAAAACTCAGCCAGGCTTTTTCTTCCCCTTGACAGCTGGATTTGGCTCAGTATTTCTGTATGATTCCATAACATCTTTTTACAGTATTATCGTATTACTTATTTTCATTTTTAGCCCAGGGCTTCATTTGAGGGCACTGAAGGAGTTATTGTAATAACTAACATTCCACCAGATGTGTAGCACAACAGCCAATGGCTTCAGACAAATCTTTTTATGGTTTTTCTATAATAATAAAACAATAAACTTAGAGTTTATGTGAAGACACATTAATGTGACTTTCCACATGTAATTCAGCTTATAGGAATCTTAAACGTTCCAGAAAATAATGCTTAAGTAGATTACCATGAGCCTTACTGGACATTTGAGGGAATATATTTATTAAAATGTACTTTGGTCATGAGAATGTGCTTGACTTTAAACATGTAATTGAAACCATATCAGACTGGACCCTGCCAGCTTGTGCTGTTGGACTGTGTCTTATTCCAACTGCAATCCAGAGGTGACTTCTGGAAGAGCCCATAATTACTTTATCTGAATTGGGGTGCCAGAGCTGGGTCCATTATTTGGACAACTTCTTATTACGGGTTATTTGATTATGTGATGCATAAGCAGTTGTGTCTAGACATGACCTACTTGATTCAGGTGATGTGATGCTCTCACAGGACTTACTCATTGCTTTGCTAGGAGCTCATTGCATGGGGACTCCACTACCCCATGAGCAAACTGGGAATGGGCTGTGGCTCTCAGTCACAAGTTTTGTCCAATTTTCCTTAGTCCAAGGGTGCATTTGCTGTTTCAGAAGTGGGTAATAGCCACCCTTCACTTTCCCATCCCTTGGTGCATTCCTTCTTAAATACTAGGAAATTTCCCCTCAAAACCTACTGCTTTACAGCCTTACACATGGTCTGCTCCTTGGTTCTATTGCTCACTCCATGCTGTGTTCAGTGTTCTTGTGCCTTTATCCCTTTTCCTTTTCTAAACCCTCCAAAGAGGCTCTGCCTGCTCAAGCAGTACCTTCCTTCCCAGTATTACTCCAGTTTTGTAGCCCTTTATCTTCACATGAGGAATGCCAAAATCTGGAAACAGTCTACTGTTAACTGGAGCAACAAAGAAGCTTTGATTGCAACAAAGCTTGAGCAAAATACATAGCATGAAATTATGGGATGATCTGAATAAGTGGGAATTTTGCCATTGGCTCCAACAGAGCAAAGATTTCATGCTTGTTTAAATTCAAAAGCTGAAAAGCTGAAGGAAGTGAAAATGCCATGAAAGCTACTGGGAGGAAAAAGAAAAACCACTTAAAAAGGGCTAATTTTGTTTGAAGCTCATTTCTTGATAACTAAACTTGGCTTTGGATAGATATGAGCATCTCCAGATAAGTAAAAGTTGGGCTTGATAGGGGAAGAATCTTCCAACAAACATAGAAGAGCTTGGACAGCAGAACATGGATATTTCCACTCCTTCTTTTGTTGAGAATTTATGATTTTAATTGATTCCCCTGCCCCCTTTTCCTACCTTGAGCTCTGCTAAAAGGAACAAATGTGAGAGGTCGGTGCCTGTGAAACAATCATGGCAATGCACACTTGCTCCATTGAAATCCAATCCATTCCTTCCCATTTCTGGTGACTTCCTTGAGAGTGCAGTTTGGTTTTACTTTCTAATCTGTCACGTCAAATCCTTTGGCACTTGCACATAAATAATCACTCCCAGGCAGTTGTTAAAAGTGGCACTGCACGAAATACTTGCTTATCCAATACTTCCACAGAGCCTTCTTTTCAGCTGTGAATTATTAGGGAAGAAGAACGGATGTGATTAGCTGTGATAGCCATTTCAGCTCAGTTGCTGCTGTTATTTCATCTGAGTCTTGCTCAGCCTCCAAAATCTCAAGGCCCTTCAGCAGCTTGGCAGCTTCGTACAGTTTGCCCTCCTGATTTTTCATCCTTTTCTTTTTCTACTGGTAGTTCAGATTAGGAAACCACATGGGTTTTTTCCTGTTATCTGCAGAATGTCTCATCAGCCCTGAAACACCTTCGAGGAATTGCTCGTTTGTATTCACTTGTCTAACCTGTGCCCTTCCAGGTTCTTGTTAGGCTGAATCCAGGGACAGCTATTAGGGAATGGCTCATTAAGCAGTTCTGTTTGGATCGTGTTCCCAGCCTGGGGCTTTGCTCAGGCTCAGCTTTTTGGGCAGAGCTGCTCAGCAGGAGCTGCAGGCTGGGTGGTATTTCATGTCTCTCTCTTGTCTGACCATCTCCTTTCGGGGGCGGGACTGTGTGTGGATAACCAGCCACTCTGGGGGCTTCGATTCCTCCTGCTCAAACTGGTTTCATGTAGGTTTGGTAAACCTGGGTCAGTGTGTGGTAGTTTCAACCTGACCAGCTTGAAATGGGAGAGATTTTACACTTCTCTCTTAACACCTTCAACTATACAGGTGTAAAGAGAAGGTTTGGGGGCCTGTTTCTTGGGTAACTTTAAAAAAGTCAGAAATCTCCTTTCCCATGTTCCTTCCCTTTTCAGTGTGAGTATCTCCTGGATTTATCAAGAAAAATTGGGGTACTTTTAACCCCTAATTTTCCTTTTTAGGGGTCCTTGTTAAAATCAGTTGAGTTCTCTGCTTTTCCCATTTCCACCAGGTCTCCTTATTCCTCTTTCCACTGCAGGCTCCATCACCATCTGTCCTGTCCCTGTAGCACCCATCCTGCTTGGTCTTGGGCCACAGGAGCAGGAAGAGCTGTCCCCTTCTCTCCCAGGTCAGCTGCATCCCCGTTCCCTTCTTATTCTGTCAAACCAGCCAGGATGGAGAGAAGGAAACAGGGATTTGGGGGTGGAGGAGGAGTCTGGAGGAGCTACCCTTGAAATCTGATCCTTTTTATCTGGTGATCTTTCTCCATCTCCATTCCCCCTCCTTCCCTGTCAGTCTGGGATTGGGTTACTGATGGGAGCTGAAGAGTTCCCTGCTTTTGGGAATGCGATTGCTTCCACCCTGGGAAGCAGACACCAGGATAAACAGCCTGTGAGAAAGCTTGGCTGAAGTTTCCCTTAGCTTGGCTAAAATTTCTGAGGAAGTTGAAGGTTCTCATGTGACTGGGAGACCAGCTCTCCCCCCGGCCAAAATCTACCACTTGCCAAAACTTCAGGAGTCTTGGTGACCTGGGTAATGGGCCAGGAGTGTTAAAAGAATGAAGGCTGGTGCTGTGTTATGTGTTGAGCCCGGGGCATCCCTTTGCTGGCTTTGAAATCTGGGAGCCCCTGGGGAATTGCCAGGACACAGCCATTTGTTTGCTGCTGTGGCTGCTGCTCACCACTTCTCTGGGAGCACGAGGAGCAGAACTGGGGCAGAAATATCTCAAGATTCTTCCAGGCCTCTAGGGTTTTTAGAAAACGTCTTCTAATTAGCCCTGCAGCATTGTCACCTAGCTGTCACATCCACGAAGCTACGGTTCTGTAAGGGTTTCAGACCAGCTGGGCTGTTCTCCACTGGACATTTTGATCCAGTTGTGAATTGAACAGAAAGCCACGAAACCGTGTTGGAACAGAGGGTTCCATTTCACAGGAGTTCACTGTGCTTTCAGATCACTTTCTATTCCAAAATGAGGCCGTAGCACAGTTCTGGATTCTTGTGGCATGAGCTTTTGGGGGGAAGTATTATTTTAATACAACAGAAACTTTTCAGTTTAACATCCTCTGGTCTGAAATGGATTTTTCTGTTTTATATTGCGTAACATGAGATTAAAAGGATAGAAAAAGCTTGTTTCGAAACAGAAAAGTTCCACTCAAAGGAAGTCTAGATGTTCAATCTCAGCCTAAGCTCTGTTCAAGCATTTTTCAAAACACGGCATCACTAAAACTGACACATTTCTGCAAACATTTTGTATTCAAGGAAACCGAATTTCCTCCTGGATGAATGTCCTGCTGGAAAACTTCTACCATCTCCATCTCATATTACTTGGCAGATTTCACATTAGGCATTGCTTGTTTCCTTAGCCTTATTTAATACTTTTCTTGGAAGTATTGCCAATTTTTCAAGCCGAATGTGGAGAAGCGTAATATGTGATGAAATTCACATCAATAAAACCCTCCTGACTGCAATGTTTGCCTGTGGCAAGTCCCAGAGGAAAGACTGGAGCTCTGTGTTGAGGTAGCTGAGGGCAGGAAGCTCTTTGCAGCACACCCAAAGTGTGCATTTCCTGGCACACCAGTGTGTGCCCCACTTTACTTTGGGTACTGCTCATTGTGCAAGTAGTAGTTTCCAATTTGTGTGTCCGAGGATGCTTATAGGACATTTGGAATGATATTAAACTCTGGAAAGCACTTGGGAAATTGTTCAGTAGTCTGAGTAGTTCAGCTGGGAGAGGGGGTAAAGCAGGCACTGAAAGGTGGATCTCCTCCTCCCCCTGCAATAGCAGGGGCCCTTGTGCTCTTGGGTCATGATCTGTTGGTTGTTCTCCTCACTCGTGGTTTTTGCCATCTTTAACCTGCTTTCTCTCTTACAAAACAGTCCATCTTCTGCCTTTACACTAAGCCACCCACAACAGACTAAAGCTGATGTCCATCACTGCAGTGCAGACCACTCTCTGCAAAGACTCCTATGCTTAAGCCAGAAAGCTTTTCCCTTCCTTCCTGACAAGCTGGAGACATGGAATGAGAAGGGGTGAACAGGGAAGACCTGCCTTTCCCTGCTCTGGGGTAAACCCAACCCATACATGTGGACTCCAGTGTGCAGAACATCATCCCACCCCTGTGATGGTCTCAGGACCATCCACATCCCTCAAGGTCACCTCTGCCCTGTGACCACTCTCTCATCACAAGGACAGGTCTTCTTTGGCTCTGGTGGCCCCTGCATGTCCCTTACAAAATGCCAATCAGCTGGCGCACTTTGAGCGTGCCACTAACACACACAGGCCATGGAAGATTAAAGGGAACTCTTGTTGCTCCTCTCCACATGAAAAGGGTTTGCAAACTCTTTCAGTGCCTTTTTTTAATATACTTTTGGTAAGGAAATAAAGCTGAGTCAAATAGTTTTCCAAGATCTAAGAAAGCAAGCTCAGGGTTGTTTTGCACCCAGCCTTGGGTAACGTAGCTAACAACTCTGATTTCACAATGTGTGGTGTTGTGAGAGGGGCACAGAGAGCTGTTGTCAGGGAAGTGCAAAGAAATGCAGGAGACTTCAAGAGACACCTTGGAGCAGAGCTGTGAGCTTCTCAGCTGCTTCTTAGCCGGGCTGGAAGTGAAATTCTGCTGGGAGTGTTAATGTCATCACCTCCACAGACTTCGCTTATAGTAAAGTGACACTTCCTGCAGCACAGGGTGTAGTTGTCTGCCTCCATTTGGGCTTTTAGAGTTTGCTTGCTCTTTTTTCTTCAGCTTTGAAGTCACGGTTTTGATAGCTGATACATTTTGGGGGCCTTTGGGTGAGCAGGGGCCAAGCATGAAGAATAAACCTTGCAAGGCCCCTCTAAACCACTGGGTATGAAATAACGTGCAGCGAGTCGCTGTGAGCCCTGGGCTGGGTTGGATGAGCACAGCCCTGGGCTGGACGAGCAGCAGCATCCCCTGTGCTGGGTGCTGAGAGCTCTGCTGCCCACACCAGCCACTGCTCCTCTCCAGATTAATGTGCTGTCATGTGCTGACGTGAGCAGCAAAAGCCGTGTTGGGAGTCCTATAAACACCCCCAGAGCAGCTTTGGTAGCTTGTGTTCATTTTGTGCTGCTTTTGCTGCTGGGCCCTGGCACACGCAGGGATTTGTGGCTGAAGGTCCGCTGCTGTAAATCCTCCTCTGCAGGCAAAGCCGAGGTGTGAACGTGCTCCCCAAAACTCTCTTTAGGTTCCAGCTGGAGCAAACATCTGACTTCAAAGATAAACATGCCTGTGTCTTGTTTCAAGGAAACTTTTCAAGTTGATTGTTAAGCAAAATTAATCCCCCCACTAGGTCTTTGTGAGTTGAAACCAAAGGCTCTTGCAGCAAAATGGCTGAAGGTTTTAATCCCTTCTTAGAAAAGTTACTTTTTCAGACCAAATAAACAAACAAAGAGAGAGGAAATGTAAGATGATTAAACAGATTCAGCTCTGTTCCCCTATGGTCGGCATTTGCTGTTTCTTTAGGTCATCAGCCACCATGAAACCAACATTTCAGTCACAGACATTGCAGCAGCTGCCTGAAGCCCTGCTCATAACCCCAAAAACCAAACTAGAAAAAAAATTGCCAGATGAACTTAGTTTAATTTGCTCAATATATTTATAACAGAACACAGTATTGCAGATTGGCATTGAAATTCAAAATTTCATCTGCGTTAGATAAGGGAGGAAAGTGCTACTTTATACAACAGAAACTATTCTGCGTTTAATTCAATAAATTGTAATCATGTGCAGAGTACTCGTGTTCACAACAAATGTCCCAGATCTCCTGGAAAGAAAAACATAAAAGGCTCCATGTCTTTTAGCTTTGGAGTTGTTAATCTTTTTGAATTCGTTTGTTTGGTTTCCCTTGGTGTAGCACTTAGTCTATGTAGAGCATGACAGTGGTTCAGTGAGCATGAATGTTGGGTCAGAGCAAACAGTGTTTTTCTACTTTAAAGAACATTGCCATCTGTCTCTGGAACACAGGTTCTGCCTGCTGAAGAAGAACAATCCCTCTCCTTCCAGCTTGTGTTGTTGCACTCTCCTACATTAATAGTGTGTCTGCAGTTGGGTCATTTTGTTGTTGCAGTTTCTGAGCACCTCTGTGTTTGTTTTAGTAACACCCAGTCAAAGCACAAGCAGAGCACTGATGGCAGTGGGCGAGGGAGGGGGCTCAGGGGGAGAGGGATGCTGCAGGAGCTGGGTACGTGACCCACTGGGGTTTAAAATCAGCCTGAGTCAGCCCGGCTGGACCGTTTTGTGGCTGGGCAAAATCAGGTGGGGATGTGTTGTTAGTCATCTTGGAAGGGAACAGAGAGAGCTGGAGGAGACAGATGGGAACTTTTCTCTGTATTATTCCAGGAGAGTAAAAGTACACAGGCTCTGTGTGCTAGCTGTTGGACAGGAGCCATCAGAAAAGTCCCGAAATGTGTCCTCTGTCTTACTGATATTTCCCAGGACACACATCTAGTGAAATTATCCTTTGCCTATCCTTTGAAATGATCCTTGCAGCATTGTTAAGGTTGGAAAAGCCCTCTAAGATCATGAAGTCCAACCACCGGTCCAACACCACTGCCACGTCCTCAAGTGCCATATTGACACATTTTTTGAACACTTCCAGGGGTGATGACTCCACCACTTTCCCAGAAAGTCTGTTCCAGTGCTGGACAACCCTGCTTGTGAAATTTCTTTTTCCTGATATCTAACCTAAACCTCCCCTGGTGCAACTTGAGGCCATTTCCTCTCATCCTCTCAGATCAGGCAGTGGAGGATGCTGCAGTCAGTCTGCACGTGGGCTTTGGGAGCTGTGCAGTGGTTTGGATTGCTGAAGCCAGGACTGTCCCTATGGCATGGTGAGTGGGTGGGTGCACCCTGAGAGCCGGGTGCCTGATCCCCTCTGAGGCAGAACGAGAGCTGATGTGGGTGCTGTCCAGGTGGGGAGGCAGCGTGGATCAGAGGAGGAGATTCCTGAGCTCTGCTAGCTCGGCTCAGCCTCCAGCAGCTGCTGCTCAGAGAGCTGCTCTGTGCTGAACACCCTGAACTTCTGGCAAAGAGGTGTAAGAGCTAAGCTGCCTTGGAAATCTGCTCCTAAGACTCTTCCTGTCCTGGCTCTGTGACAGACTGAGGTCATAGCTGGGCTGCTGGACACTCTGGCTCTTTCCATGAAGTGAAGATTTCTGTAATTAGGGCGATTCCAAATATTTCTATTTGCCTCATGTGCTTTTCATTATTTGTTGTTTATTTTCCTGCATGAAATTGTTAGGCTGCTCATGGCAGGAAACATTTGCATGAACAAATATTTTGCTAGTTGTGCTCAGATCAGGCAGTGCCCCAGCAGGGATATTGCCTTTAGTTGCTCTCACTCTCTCTTTCCAAAACCTCATTCAGAGCCCCATTACCCAGCATGGGGCACCAGTCATTGGCATTTCAGGGAGAAATTTCTAATGATAACCGAGGAGCAGTTGGCTTTCTATTGAAAGTCCTTGAAACATCCCACCTGTCACAGCAAATTTACACATTCATATGCTAAAAAGCTCTGAATCAGCTGCTGGTGTGTTTCCTTTCTGAGCCAGAATGTTTGCCTGTCACAAGGAGCAGATATTTCCCCCAGTATTTCCACTGGGCTGGATACCAGTGAGTGAATGAGAGCTCACAAGCTGGTCCTCAGTGATTTGGTCTTTCTGATGTGCTGTGAGGCAGAAGTTCACCCTCTGGATGCAGTGACCAAGGGTAGAAGGGAAAATGCTCGGGCTTCTGTGCAAACCCTGAGTGCAGCCTGGATTTTGGGACTGATTGTGCCACATGGGGAGGTCTCTGGGCTCACACGGTATCTCAGGTTTTTGAGAATACCTAAACAGGGGTCCATTTGCAGTTAGAAGGCTTAATTCACTTAGGAACATGTATCTGATTTTGCAATTCCTGAGTCTACTGGCCTAAGGGATTGCATCCTTCTCCCCGTGAGAAGGCACCTGGACAGAGAGGCTGAAGTCGTTGGGGTAGGTAGATGGTTGTGGCCAAAATGATGCCTTTTCCCCTTCTGTAGGGCTAATTCCCTGTGGTGAAACACTTCAGTGTAGTCACAGGCTCGAGCTGGCCCCTGGCTGAGCTGGCATATGGGCAGAGGACATAGGTGCCTGCACCCTCAGTGTAGCCAAACCCTATTTGAGCTGGGCCTGAGCCTTTGAGAGGCTGCAGCACTTTTCCTGGGATTGAACTTTCTCAGTGTGAGCCCATCAGCCCTTGGCTTGGTGCTCAGCACTTGCAGCCTGTCCAAGGCAGCATCTCCTGTTTGCCGTGCCGTGTCCCAGGGATGGAGTGGTCCCCTAGACACGGGCTGAGTTTGCTGTCCTAAAATCCATCAGATTCCTGCTGGAAACCTCCACCCAGGGAAGCAGAGAGCACCTTATAAGAGTTTGCCCAGGGCACGTGCATGAGCCCCAGCCTGTGTGTCCCTGTGTCCCTGTCCCCCCAGCACTGCATCAGTGATGTAGGTGTTTTTAACAAAGCAGCTAAGGCAGTATGAAGGATTTTGGCCGTAGCCACCTGACGGGGAGCGGCTCACGACATGAATGATGACTAATTGAGCGGCGGATGTGTAATTTGTCATGATTAAGGCTGCATTTGCGCTGGCAGCTGCTGCCTGGGGAGGCTGGAGGCGATGGTGGATCCAACACTGCCACCTTCTGATATCCCAGAAGGATATCAGGTAGGGAAGGTAAGGAGGGGTTCAGATCCTCCTACCCTGCAGATCCATCCCGTGCTGAGACATCCAAGGTCATCCTCCAGCACTGCAGGTTTTAGGGGGGGGGCACATCAGTGCAGCTCCCCAGGTTAGACATCGCCTTCCTGCAGCAGGTCAGTGTGCTCAGGCATTTGGTGTTAACTTGTGAGGAAAAATATTGGATTTAAGCCTTAATGTGACAGGAATAGGAGTAACTTTTAATGTTCCTGTTGATGAACTGCATCAGGGGATATTGCCGATACACAAAATCTAGTTCCACATACAAATCAGTTTGGTTTGCACGGGGAAGTCACTGAATAAAGCAAAACAATCCTAATGAAAATGTAAAATAAAGTGGGAAATTTTCATCAGTTTCCAGTGTTGAGATAAACTGCTCTGTTGTTCTAGCAGCAGTTTATATTTCTTAGGGCTAAATTTTAGCATCAGATAAAAAGACCAGCTGAGAAATGTTTGTGCCTTAATGGATGATGCAGCCTGGAAAGTTGTTGCTGTATCCTAGGGGGTGCATGCTGATAAAATGAAGAACTTTGTACTGTCAGTACTGACAGGTCCTCGAAGGGAGATCTGTGAGGAACTAAGATGGGGTGGACTGAGGAGTCTGATTTGATCCTGGCCTGGGTAGGGCTGGCCTGGGGAGTGTTAACCTGCCTTGGCTTCCAAATGTGCAAAGCCTCTAAAGGGCAGGTTGCACAAATGTACTTTTGCATGTGGATCTGCAAACCTAAAGATCCCAGTGCAAGCATTAGCACTTGAGAGTGTATGTAAATTTATGGCATTCCCCCAAAGGGGTTGGGTTGTATAAATTTAAAATACTGGCAGGCAGGGACAAATATAATCTGACTTCCACATGTTTCCTGGCATATAAAAAAGAAAATAAGCATATTTTCCTTACCCTCAAACAATAAAAATTCAAGCCACATCTCTTTTCCATTTGAAGACCAGCAGTTCATTTGATTTCTTCTGTTAACATCAGTCTGCTGGGATGAGCAGAGCCAGTGCAGCATTAATTAGTCCTTAAGACTACAAGCAAGATGAGACCAGTGTCTGACATAGGGGAGAGTGGTTATCACTGTGTTGCTCTGATATGCTTCCAGATTTCTCAGGGCTATAACTCAAAGGATGATGCTCCCTGTCTTCCAGAGGAGAGTTCTCATCCATGCAGACTTCTTTCCAATTCCTCCTCTACCCTTCCTGTTCTCTCTTGGCTCCAGACCTGCTCTCACTGTACAAGGAATTGGTTAATTCCTTGGTTAATAACTTATAAACCTGAAATGAAAGAGCACCCTTGGCATGTTTTTTTCATAGTATCACATTTTTTAACATTTTCCTGACCCTCATGTACTGCATCACTTTGTCTTGTCCTTCTGTTGACATCCATTCACTGATTCCCTGTCATATCACCTTGCCTGTTTTTTACCATGTGCTACTGAGGCCAACTGTAGCCTGTTGAGTTGTCATTTCACCAGGGTTACCTAAACACTGACTCTCAAATGCATCTTTCTTCCTGTTTATGGGAGGACGGTCACTTGCATATATACAAAGTGTATGTTTCTTCAAAAGTTCCCTAGACCTCCCTGTGGTTGTGTGATACTCATCAAAACCCTAAAGATTATACTGCAGAATAGCTTGGCTGGATGATTGTAGTTACCTTGACTGCCCTGCTGGCTTGCCTGTATCCCTAAATTGTCTCTCATCTTCTTTTAATTGCAAACTGCCTCAGGGTGGGTTGTGTCTTCATGTCTTTGTACAGTAGATCAAAGCACTTGACCAGAGCTCACGGGTCCTACAGTAGCAGGACTAATAAGAACATTCTGGAGGTCTGACAATATTTAAAAGGGTCTCTTTGGACACAAAACATCTCTAAAATTGCCTTCAGACCAGCAGGATTTTGCCTCTCGTGTTTGCTTTTATATCATCCAATTCTTTGGAAATAGTCACTGTGTTTGGGAGTGATTAAAGGAAAGGACTTTGCTGGAGTCTGGTTTTCCCTGTGGATGGCTGTGTTATTAAGGCCAGCCATTGCCATGGAGGAAGGCAGGCAGTGCTGAGCTCAGGCAGCCCAGAGAGCCCTTGCCCATCCCACCTCCTGCCCGAGCTGCTCGACAGGCAACCAATGGCTCATCCTTTTAGTCCAAAAAGGGCTCAGCTCCTTTTCCCCACCCTGGAAAGGCAGGATGCAGCGCCTTCCCAAAACTACAGCCTTCAAAGGTTGCCTAATATGAAGCCAAATTAGCAGGGCCAATGTGATGTCAACACTATAATCTTGTTGGGGTTTAATTTTTCATATTTTCTGGTATTCTGGTGCTTGAAAATAGGCACTTAATGACTCTGTGGGTGTGCTAGGAGGGCTGTGGGACTGAGAGGATGAGATGTTCATCCTAAGCTGACTGGTTGATGGTTTCTCTGACATGAATTGCCCAAGCAGAGGGGAGTACTGTGATCTCAGAAAGCCTGTCTGTCTGTAGCTGGAGAGCTCTATTGCTTTTGGCTGTCCAGGTTCGGTCCTGTCTCAAGGGAACTGGTTAGAGAGAAGGCACTGCTGGTGTGGTGTGTGTGTCTGTTCCTCATGGCGTCAGTGCTGTGATAAGCTCCTAGGAAGTCTCTGAGCATGTTTATGGGACTCAGGACACACCATCCTTATGAATAATCATTCCATATTTATGCAATACTTGCTTTTCTTTCTGAGCAAAACATTAGTTCTTTTCTTATGGAATTTTCAAGGACTGCAGGGAGGGTGCAGGCTGCAGTGACCTGCTTTGCTAGGCAAGCCTTGTCAGCTCCCCAGTAAGTTGCAGTTGGCAGAGAATACACCACAATATTTGCAGCACAGGCAGTTCTGACCAACCACCCACCAAGGGCTGCCCTCCAGCTCCTCCATGGATTTGAAATTCAAATCTCTTGGATGGCCCTTACTGCTGTTATTCATCCCAAAACCTCAACCCCCCAATCCATCTATCCGTCTCTGAAATTGTGAAGGGTGCATGGGTGTGGGAAGGAGAAAGAGATGCCCTGAAATAGCCCTGGAGGGAGTTAGTACGTGCAGTGGGTAGAGCCAGATATTTGCTGCTCACTCTCTGTCCTCACCTCACCTCCCACTCAGGGCTCTGGACCATCATTCACAGGCAATGGCAGCATATCTTTGAAATTATTGGGTTTTGCTGCATTGCAGTTCCAAGGCCTATTTCCCACTGCCCATCAGATGATCTGCTGTGGAGAGGGAGGGTTTTCCTATAAAAAAATTAAGAAGTTTGTGTAGCTCCAGCCGAATGCACTCGCTGGCCTAAGCCAGATGTAAAAAGATACTTAAAGGCATGAGACTTAAGCACTGAAATTGGGCTTAAATGTTGCTTTGGGACTTTGAAAATTTGACTTAAATTTCTAAGACACTTGGGCATTATTGAAGACATTCCCTTGGAGCTGTATGAATCCTGTTCCTGGCCAGCTTTGTATTAATTTTCTGATGGTGGTTGGAGCATGTATTACCGTGACCTGGAAGAAGAGAATTGCATTAAATAGTGATGGGGGCACTGGGGCTATTTTTCTTGCTGTATGCCAGAAGGTGTTTGAATAAATTGACAGCGTGTTTTCTTTTTGTTCTTCATCTTGATTTATTTCCATTCTTGAACTTTCCCCCTTTGGAGGATCCAGTTAAAGGTTTTCCTCCTGAGCTGTACACAGAGCCAGCCTTCTCTGAGCGGTCTCTAAACATATGTCAGGAGATTGAATCACTGCTTTTTTCCATTTGTGTGGAACAGATAGGACAAAGAGAGGTTACTCTGAAACACTGGATTTTGGAAACAGGAGGGGAATAAATTCAGAGCAAAGACCACCCAAAATATTTCCAAGTTCAAGATTCCAGTGAAAACAAACACAACAAAAATAATGTGCTTCTGATTAGTTACATAAATTAGCTGGTATTGTTCCTCTTCCCAGGGCAAATGATTTACTGGTTTATCCCACACAGTGTTAAATGCACATTGGAAATGTGTAAAATTGCATTTGACTGTGGAGCACACAATGTGTACGCAGTTGGTAAGCAAAGTCAGCCCCATATGTTCTGTACATTATGGGCACATACTTCCAGTGTTATGGCATGAAATGCCAGCTGTTAGGCCACGACAGGAACGCTCTGCGGACTGAGAGCTATCAAATGCATGAATCTGTGACAACTGAATAAAGAACAGATTGAAGGCATTGTGACACCAGTGGACCAGCTGTAGGGTGCTCAACTGCTCAGTTTTCCTGTTTGGTGTTTAAGAAAAACAAGTTGTACTCCTGAATCCAGAAAGTGTAGGGAAAGATGTAGCAAGTAAAGAAAGCTTGGAGGGGTTTAAGTCCCAAAATCTAGAGTGGGCCCCTCAAGTCTCCACCTGCAGAGCCTCCTGCTCACCTAACAGCCCCACCTTCAGCTTCTCCTGCCCGGGGCTGCTGGTTGAAAGGGTGATGGGTGCCAATCCCCTCCCCACACTGGGTGTGCTGCGGAGGGCAGAGGGGGCAGCTCAGAGAACAGTCTGGCCAAGATAAGAGTTTTTCTGCTTGGTCTGTGACCCCAAGCTGGCCTTAGGCTGGAGGGAACTTTGCCTCCAGGAGTTAGTCTGGTTCATAAGCTCATTGTCCCTGCCCATGGCAAGGGATGTGGAACGAGATCTTCAAGGTCCCTTCCAACACCAACCATTCTGTGATTCTATGGGAGGCTTCAGGCAGCTCCCACCAGAGTGAATCTGGTGCTCTGGCGTGTGAAATAGACCCTCACACGCTACTTGGAACCATCCAATGAGGCAGAGGACGTATAGAAAAGTGAGATTCCTTGCTCTGCATGCAGCCATCAGGTCCGATTTCTTTCATCTGTTAACACCAGACGCTGTCAGTGGGATGGAGGCACTCTGGTACCCCCTATTATGCCTTTGTTTAGCACTGAACAATCAGGGGGTTGCGGTCTGGTGTTGCTGTGGGTGTGTGTGCGTGTGTATTTACACATGCACACGTGTGTGTACATTTGCCTGTGGTAGCTGAACAAGTCGTGCTCTTCCAGACAGCACTACTGCCCAACACCTGCGTTTGTGCAGAATGTTTACTGATTGAGGGCAGTTCTCAAAACATTGCTCTTTCCCACGGATTGAATTTGTGCTGTGTTTGTTTATTTATCGTATAATTTGTAGCTCTTCCAATTCGTTCTGTCCCGTGTTTTCCTTATCGGTGTCAGTTGTAGTCAATTACTTGTGAAAAAAGATTGAGAGCCTAATTTATGGCATGATGACATACAGTAGATACACTGCTCCCATTAGAACCTGATGAAACCTCTCTATTAATTTTCTCCGTGTGCCAAGTCACAGAGGGTAGACCTTTGATGAATAAAGCATATTTTCTTACTTAGCTCCATTCCTAACTAGCTCAGCTTCTAGAAATAACATCAGTTGGCCAATGAAAACACTTCTTTGATAGTGGCAGGAATTTAAGATAAAAACCAGCTGGGTAAGTTTTTTTAGACGAAAGGAAACAACTTTGAACTCTGCAGACAATGTAGTTTAAACCCAAACAGATGTGGTTTAATCTTGTTTTTGATCCTCTTGTAGATTTTCTTTTAAAATGCTTGCATGTGCACAGAAATGATGACTTTCAGATGGCTGGACATAATTTGTTAGAGTATCACCTTGGTGCATAAATCTTCTGTGCCAAATGCTTCATGTCTTTGAACATGGCCAGAAAGGTACCAGAGAGAATTTATGTTTTTCTTTCTGGTGCTATCCTGCAACTGTGTAATAGGAATGCAAAGTCTGTAAAATGAGAAACTCAGATGTGTTTTTGTGGTTCGCAATAAATCTTTTGACCACGAAGACCTAAAGGAAGGCTAAGACAGAAAAGACAGTATCAGACTTACTCCAAATTAGCAGACCCCTTTGATCTGAGCCCAGCCCCATCTTACTTGGATAGCTGTTAGTCACATCTGGCATTTTCATATGCTAATTTCCCTCTCCTTTCCCTCTGTATTAACACAAGTGGATGTAAACACATAAACAGACTTCCTTTCAAGAGATAATCAACTTTTCATATAACCGTGGTAGTGACACTGTCTTTCAGCACATGTTCCAATCACTAGGAAACTTCAAAGCTCTGTGCAATCAAGACCTGCTTCTTCCCTACAGCCAAATCAGAGGATCCAATAGAGCAGGGCTGGCTACAGATGTGCCACCACACAGATGTGCAGCTCTTCCTCCCTGTCTCCTTGCCTTACTAAAATCAGGGGGATGGGATGCAAACCAGCCTAAAGAACAACCTCTTCCTGCTTGGCAGAGGTAAAGAGCACTCTGAATAAAAATGGTGATTTGTTGCTACCTTAAACTGAGGTTTGAGCTCTGCAGCAAGTACTGCTGATAGCTGGGAAGAATTTCTGCCAATGGGTGCATTTTTGTAATGAGGCTCATATTTGGTTCCCAGGTCTCAGAAATATTTTGGCCTTTCACACACATTGAAACCAAGGGGAATTAGTCATTCAAATACCTTTTGAGTGTCTGAGCCTTGCTGTGTTTTCTTAAAGTCTGTTTCTGGGATGAAGATATTACATGAGAACCCATCAAGGGAGAAGTTGGTTTTTCTAATCTTCAGGGTGGAAGGAAAAATACAGAAGGTATAATAGAAATGTGTCATGAAAAAAAGAAAGCAAGCCAGGAAAAAACCCCAAATTCATTATATTAAAACAAACAAATTTTCTATTTTCTGGGGGGTTAATTTGTGCTCTCAGAACAGAATGAACAGGCTGTCCTGGCACTGGGCTGGCCCTGGGGTGTGTTGGTGCTGTCTTGTCAGCACAGCTCTGAAATGAGCCAGGCTTTTCCTGCCTCACCTCCTCGAGCACAGCCACTCCAAGGCAGTGACCTGGAGGTAGGTCTTTTGAAAGCCAGAGATAAAGGCATCCCATGATTTCTTACAAGACTAAAACCAGAGCTTCTAGTAGAATAAATACAGCCAGATATCCTGGCTTTTTACCATGACCTAAGCAGTTGTTGTTTTAGCAGATAGCAGGAAACTATTAGTAACCTGTTCTCAGAGCCTGGTGGAAATAGGGGCAAAGCTGCTGTAGATCTGACTCTTAAAAGCTCATCTGGACTCCTCAGTTGTTATCAGCCTTGCCAGAGGGGGCACCTGCTACTGCTCCATTTCCTCCCATATCTTCAGGGTGGCACTGTATTTTATCAGTATTTTCTTTTTCTTCTTCATTTTTTCCTCTATCAGCAATAAGAGGGTTTTTGTATACAAACAGATTTAGTTTAAGTGACATTTTAAAATGAATCTATTAAGAAATTTCACTAGTCCTTTTTTTTTTTTTTTTAATGCAGATCTTTGCTTTATTTGTCACAAAGGATCAGAGTTACAACAAAAAATACTTGTTGTAGAGAGCTGACAGCCCAGGCACTGTTGCTGCCCGTGCACAGACGTGGGAATACCTTATGTATGGGATCCTGTGAATAAGGAACTCCAGATCCACACTGCAGGCTGATACTACAGCTGTACTTTGTGAGTCCTGGCCCTGTGTGGCACATGGGAGGTGCCAAAATACCCTCGAGGCAGCAAGAGTCAGGTCTCGAAAAGGTCATGGCTCTGTGCCCAGTGCACATGACCAGAATTAATAATCCTGGATCTCTGTAGATCCAACCATCCTTTCTACCTTATGGACCTGCAAGTATGAGAACAGATCATGGAATCACAGAATGGTTTGGGTTGGACAGGACCGTAAAAAGCAGCTAGTTCCAGTCCCTCTGCCATGGGCAGGGACACCTCCCCCTAGCCCAGGCTGCTCAGAGCTCTGTCCAGCCTTTAACACTTCCAAGGATGGAGCAGCCACAGCTTCTCTGGGCAACCTGTGCCAGGGTCTCACCATCCTCCCAGTAAGGAATTTTTTCCCAATACCCAACCTGTCAGTTTGAAGCCATTCCCTTTGTCCTGTCACTCCAGGCCCTTGGAAATAGTCTCTCTCCATCTCTCTTTTTGGCTCCCTTCAGGCACTGCAAGGCCACAATTAGGTGACCCCAGAGCCTTCTCTTCTCCAGGCTGAACAATCCCAATTCTCCCAGCCTTTCCTCCCAGCAGAGCTGCTCCATCCCCCTGATCACCTTGGTGCCTCCTCTGGAATCCCTCCAACAGTTCCATGTCCTTGCTGTGCTGAGATGTGTTCTGATTTCTGACTTCTTGCTTACCGTCCCAATTTTCCTGCACAGCAGGATTGTGTTGTGTTATGCTTTTTTTTTTTTTCTAGTCTTTTCCAAAAGAGCCCCAACCCAGAGCACATCACACATCCCCAATGTCACCATCACACATCTCCGATGTCACCATCACACACCTGAGTGGCTACAGAGCTGTTGTGGCTCCTTTTGGAACTGTCATTTGAGCTCCATCGCTCCACAAACAGCACGAGAGTGAGATGCGATTTTGGCACCAGCAGGACGAGCTGACAGACAGACAGGTGGGAAAGGAGGCAGCAGTGAATGGCAAGGGCAGTCATTTGCACAGATGACTCCAGAAAACCTGTAATCAATTAATGATTTGCATGTTCAGAATAAAGACAAGCTGAGCAGTAAATTAGTAAGTGCAGCCTAATAGCTTCAGCTAGATGATAGCAGATAATTTGCTATGCTTACATTAGCAAATAACTGAGGCAGTCAGGATACATCAAAAGCCAAAGCTGCTGAGTGGAATCAAAAATGAAACTATACAGCTTGAACGAAACTTCTCTATTGGCATGTGCTTTGGAGAAAAAGAGTTCTTTTTCCTTAAAAAGAAAAAGTTCTCACCAATTATTTCTCTCTTACAGAAAGTTTTTTCGTTTTAGAAAAAGGGAAAGAAGCCAGGAATCTTCAGCCTTCTTCCCATATCTCCACTCCCCAAAAGTCAAAATGAAAAAAAAAAGAAGTTTGAATTTTGGTAACTCCCCCACCCTGGAATTTTATTAATAAGTTCTTTAAATCTGCTGTCTTGTTTTTCATCCACATAGACATATACACTCACAGCTCCATCTGTGAAACACCCTGCCAGGCTCACCTTAAAGTCTGGAATAAATCTGGTGTGGACATTGGTGAGACTGTGCCCAGACCTCTCATTTTCTTAAGAGTTGGCCAAGCTCTCAATAAGCTGCACCAAATGCTGTCTAGTAACACAAATGTTTGTTTTTTTAATTTAAAGCTGTGTATAAATTGCAGCAGATCTAATTTTATGGCAAGTATGAAAAGTCAATTATAAATATTTTATGTGAGCAAGGACCAGGATTTCAAGGCATGGATTTTCTTCTTTTATTTTACATTTTCAGGGCCATTTCACTTATTCTGCTGGTTTGGGGGTAATTCAGTTTTGTGAGGCATAGCATAAAAGCATAAAAATTGGAATTTATGAAATAATGTGAAGCATTTAACTATTAAGCAGCTGCTGAGTGTATGTGGCAACACTAAGTACATAAAGGGAGCCACTTGGTCAGTATTATGATTAAAAGACTTGCTTATGGCTTGTAATTCGTGTATCACATCCACTTCAAACTGCTGCTTTAATTGGCCCCTCATCTGCAGGCAGCTCTTACCTTGTGCCTTGTATTCTAAAGCTTTTTAATGGTTACACAAAGTTATGTCAGTGAGACCCAGAGAGGCTGGAATAGTTGGAGCAGCCAAGTGGTGAATAAAATCCTGGGACTGCGATGCAATGACCTAGTGCTTTTCTGATAATAAGAATTTATTCTGCATTTTCTCCTTTTAATTCAGCTCTTCCCTGCCAGCTAATCAGAGCCAGCAGGACATGATTTGTCAGCCATAAAGGGCATCAGGAATTGCATTTCACGGGTGAAAATTTCCTTAGCAGGACTTTCCAGTCCCTGCTATGCCCTGAGGAGTTTTGCTGCTGCACAATGTTGTCCATGCATCCTGTTGTAGTCACCTTAGGATAATTCTTGGATTCAGTGGGAGCTGAGCAGATCTTAAAAGTCATAACTGGTTAAAAAGTGTGTGTGTGTGTGTGTATATATATGCATCCTCATTTTCCAGTGGGCAATTATGCTACTGAATGAATCCCAGGTTCATCTTTCTGCTTTCAACATTTTTGAAAGGCAGTAACTTTAGCCCACCTCATTATCCCCCATTTACGGACTTCCAACTGAACCATTCCATGATTCTTTCTCTCAGGGAGGTTGTCTGCACAATGTTGGCCTGGCTAAAATTGCTGCAACCTGGAGGGTGTAGGTCATGCCAGCCTGCTGATTTTTAAAGGAACTCGGTTACCCTTCCTGTGTAAGTGGAATTTTATGGAGTTACTCTTGCTTTGTATCAGTGTTAACCAAAGGAGCCGGCTCGCTGTTCCCATCGCCGTGTCTTGCTGTTGTCGTGGTTCACAATGCCTTGGACCACATTCCTGGCCCAGGCATCATCCCTGCTGCTGCCTGATAGCACGGAGCATCTGGGGCTCTGCCTGGCCGGGGTGCTGGCCGTGCCACCATCGGTGACACAATGCTGGCACCGCGCTCTCCGGCTCCCGCTGCTCTCCCCCTGGCGTGAGGAACACAATGAGTGGCCCCTGCAGGGGCTTGGCTGGGCTGGTGGCATTGTCCCTGGGAATCTGGCCCGCTCCAGGTTTTCTGTGCATGGCTGCGGTTGTGTCCGTGGTGTTGGTGGGTGGGTGCAGATGCAGTGCTCACAAAGGGGAAAAGATGAGCAGCCTTCCCGTGGTTGGGATTTTTTAACTCAGAGGGTTTTTAGGATAAAGGTGTTGAGGTGGAGATCGGTCTGGGATACCTGCTCGGTAATGGCAGGGCTTTTGTGTCTCTGCAGTGCAGTTGATGCTGTTTAAATCTTTTTCTCTCTCCTTCGTTTCCTACATATTAGGAAATCATCATTCATTCTCTGGAAGTGTTTGTTCCAGCTGGTAAAGCAACCATGGTGTTTTACTTTTACTGATTACATTTGGCACAATTTCACGTTTTGCTGAGAAATGCCATTTACTTGCTGCTGTAGTGATAATATTTGTGAAAAATCTAATAATATTATCAGATAATCCAATATGTTTCATGTTTCTTTTTCTCTATGGAAACGTTTGGAGATTTTTTTTCTGTATTCAAATTCTTTTTTTTCTCTAAATCTGTAGTCAGAATTGTTTGTCCATATATATCCCTTTATCCAAAATTCTGCAGTGGTGCTTCTGGTGGATGTTTTAAATAGGAAATGTTCCAGCAGCCCTCTGGAGATGCAGGTACAAACCCTCTTACCACCTGTGCATTAATGCAGTTGTGTCAGGAGCAGCACAGAGCAATTTGGCTGTTGGAAGCTTTGTCTGTATGGCACACCTTGGATGTGGAAGTGCTTAGTGATAAAGCTCTGGATTCCCTTTGGCCACTAAGTGTAATTGTACAACATCATTTACATTCCAGTTTGGAGAGCCATGGGCAGCCAGCAAAGAGAGGTGCACCCCTTTTGCTGCACTGTGAGGGTTGGAATGGCTCAGGACCCAGACTTAACTCAAAACCAGCTAAGGGTAGGGTTAAATATCCTGGTTTTCCTTTAGCTCTGCAGCGCTGGCCCCAGTTTCTGGTGTCCCAGTGCTGTGCCATAACCACTGGGAGCAGTGCTGCCAGCTCTGGGTGAGTCAGTTCCATCGGCTACAGTCAGCATGTTGTTTAAGAGCAGCAAAAGGTTCAATCAGAAAGTGTTGGGAGATCATCAAAGCTGATTCTAGAGGAAACAGAGGAGTCTAAATGGAGTGGGGGGAGAGCCATTGAGGGCTGTAAAGCAGAGCCAAGGCTTCTCTCCAGAGCCCTGCCTTGAGCCCAGCTGCCGATGTGGAAACTGTCACTTCGCATGAAGGAGCATCAAATCATGTTCATTAGGCTGGAGCATGAGCTCAGAGGCCTCTCCTCCCCCTGAAAAGCTCTTACCACTCCTGTGATTAGGGAGTGTAATTAGAAAGTCTGTGTTCTCTGGAAGGAACTGCTTTGGTCTATGCTCTGCTATGGATGAAATGGAAAACCAAAGCGTCATCGTGTTTTGACTAATTGCTGCTGAAATTTCAGCAAAATGCCAAAATGGGAAGTGAGGCCACATCAGAAAATTAAAGTACAGTAAGTACATGGCTAGTATATATATATTAAAAAAAGGAAAATCTCATGGATAGGTCTAAGGGAAGAGAAATTACTAAACACAGTTGCTTGGGTTCCATAAAATGAAATTCAAGTTCAGTATATTAAAAAACATGTGGACTGTATTTGAAAACATTTTATACAAGGGCATGAGAGCCAAAAAGGGAAAGATGTGGCTGCAGATAAACTCTCATGTTCAGAACAGAGCAGAGATCATGGATCAGGCATGGAAAAGGAAAGCTAAAGGCAGGATTGGTGTATGATGGACTTCAGTAGGTTTCAGAGAACTCCCAGGGTATTTGTTCCCAAACTCACTGAGGGAAGGTGAGTTTTCAGCCTTGGTGAAATTTAATCCAGGATTCCAATGAGCAAAATTTATGGGAGAGATGGTTTTAATTCCCAGGTTTTGCCAGTTCAGAGTATGTTGGAAATTTCAGAGCTGACCATCAGCAAAAGGTGCCTCAGGAACATTTTCTGGTTACATCAGTGAGACAGTCAGCTAAACCTCCTGAGTTTGAGTGCCAGCTCGAGTGGAGACACAATACCTTCTCCACCTTACTTGTCTGCTTTGGTGTGGTATGAGCTGGATCAGTGGTTCATGCCCTAAAACAAAGCTCAGGTTTTGCTCAGTCTCTCTGCAGATCAAGTTTTCCACAGCTACTCAGGAGCATAAAAATGCAGGCACAGAACTAGCGTTTCCAAAGTACACATCCTGCTTGGGTACCTGGCAGGTACCAAACTTTATCCAGGGCAGTTTTCTTGTGCCTCATTAAGGACGAATGAAACACAGCTCTACATAAAACTAACAGTTTAGTGTGATATATTATCCCCTGACTGACTGTCTGCTGGAGACAGGGAAGGGTGTTCCAGTGCTTTCTGCTGCAGGCTGGTCCCCTGGGATCCCTTCTGTTAGTCCTTTGTTCACACTCCTCTTCTCCAATGTCTGCCATGACGGCTGGTATTTTTTATTCCTTTGCTTTACACCTGTTTTGTGTTAACAACCAGCAAAAGCTAAAGCATGACGGGGAGAATTTGTCATGTTGTTGTGGCTGTGCCACGGCCGAGGCAGGATGCTGATCAATCATGTACGGGTGGCTCCGACACCACAGCCCCTGCACACGGGTCTGGCTGCTGAAAGCAAGTTAAAATCATCATTGATTTGCAGGTGGATTAAGGAAGGTAATAGCATTTCTTGCTGACAGCCACAAAGTAACCCCTTAGCAAACCTGGGCAAGTGGTTTCAGGGGGCTGCTCTCAACATCTCTGGTCCTTTTGGTTTTCTAACTCGAGGAAGGGAGAAGTATTCCAGGTACCACCCAGTTTAGGTCAGGAAGTGGGCACCAGGGTAAGAC
Organism: Dendrocincla tyrannina; assembly: GCA_035047865.1. Classification (NCBI taxonomy): domain Eukaryota; kingdom Metazoa; phylum Chordata; class Aves; order Passeriformes; family Dendrocolaptidae; genus Dendrocincla; species Dendrocincla tyrannina. Next base: position 3,321,911 of record JAWWMP010000023.1, on the reverse strand, counting down.
CAGTGTGCACCACTCAGTGTGTCCACAGGAAGGGATTCCCAGGCAACCAGAAACAGTTCCTGATGTTTAATTGTTTTGTGCTTGAAAAAGCAGTATGTCTTTTTAAGGACTTCATTTAGCACTCCTTTTCAGATAAGAACTGACCCTGCTCATGTTGGCATTGTCTGAAAATGACATGATTTTAATAATTAATACTGTTTCCAATATCACTGCACTTGTGTTTCTCACAAAGGAACTGTTGTCTGTAGGTGACTGAGAAGCAGATCAGGTAATTGTAGAATCACAAAATGTTTGGATTGGAAGGAACCTTAAAGCCCACCCAGTGCCACCCCTGCCACGGGCAGGGACACCTTCCACCAGCCCAGGGTGCTCCAATCCCCGTCCAGCCTGGCCTGGGACATTCCCAGGGATCCAGGGGCAGCCACAGCTTCTCTGGGCACCCTGTGCCAGGGCCTGCCCACCCTCACAGGGAACATTTCCTTCCTAATATCTGATCCAAACCTTCCTCCTTCAGTTAAAGCCTCTGTCCCTTGTGCTATCACTCCATGCTCCTGTCAAAAGTCCCTTGTAAAAAGAAATGGCAGGGACGTTTTAGTTGTGTGTTGTTTCTTTTTAAAGCCAGCACAATTTCCATCTGATGTGAATTACACTGAGCACTTTATACATTTTTGTTCTAAACCAGCAGCACTAAAAAAGTTTGATTCTAGCAGATTCTTATCTTATTTTTTCCATGTGCATTATTGTCTCCCATTTTCTGAAGGAAACCTGGAAGGATTTAAAGAAAACTGTTTAAGAGGGAATAAATAATATTCATGAGATGCCTTCTGTCCTGTAGAGGAGTCAGAGAATGCCAAGATTCCAGACTAATTCTTAAAAATAACTGATCAGGATCACAGCCTGCCTTGCAAATGATTTCTCCTGCAGCAATTGAAAATGGGAATACTGTGTTGGAGCAGCAGGAACAGAAAACTGCTGCAGCACGAGACAGAATGGGTGGTTTTTGCTTCAGAAGCTGGAGGTGTGCTGAGCTGGATTTGAGTTACAGTTGAGCCTTTTGTCCCACTGTTTAAGTTCCATCAGTAGCACTTACCAAGTTTCAGTGTTTACCCATCTCAGTGAACACTTGTACTTTGAAATCTGGGTAGACAAGGCTTTGAAAGACTCATTGAACCTCTTTGTTGTGGTGTGTGTTCAAGCACTGCATATTCTCCCTGGTACAAAGGAAAAAGGGTGCTTAAACTGCTAAACATGAACATGCTCAGAGTACAATATTTCAACAACTGATTGGGAGTTGGGAACAAACTTTAAATGCTAACATTTGGCCCTGAATAGAAAGTTTTGAGCTCTCATGATGCCTCAGAAGAGCCAACACCACCATGCTATGGACCACACTCCTGGGGTGCACTGGGGTTTCCATGAGATGCTTCCCATAGGGAGATAGAATGGGCGATGCACCATTGGGTTTGTCTGGCATGGGGGACGTGCCCTGCGAGCAGGAAGGGTGTGATGAGGTCCAGGTGGGCACAGGGGAACTGATGGCAGGGTGGGGGATCCCACAGCTGTAGGCAATGATGGGGAATCCCACAGTCCAAGGGGATAATGAGGGATCCCACAGCTGTAGGCAATGATGGGGAATCCCACAGTCCAAGGGGATAATGAGGGATCCCACAGCTGCAGGCAATGATGGGGAATCCCACAGTCCAAGGGGATAATGAGGGATCCCACAGTTCCAAGGGGATAATGAGGGATCCCACAGCTGCAGGCAATGATGAGGAGCTGCCCAGGCACCACCCAGGGCTCCTCTGGGCTGAGCTGCTCAGAGCATTCTGTGTCCTGTTGGAGAGTGCTCTAAAAGTTTGATACTTATTTCTCCCTCCAATATTTCAAGATTATTTTGTTCCCTGGACACTGGCCTCGCTCTTGTCCTCCTGGCTGGGTGAGTACAAGGCTTGTGTGTGCTGGGTGAGCCTTGGGGTGGTGTGTACATGTGGGTGTAAGCATGACCAGTGGCTTTGCTTTAACAGAAAAAAGTCCTCAGAGGGCTATGAGTACCAATTCTTCTGCAAACCCAGCTTTGATTCCAGTTGCACAGAATATATTCTTGTGGATCTGGGACTGACAGAGAAGATTAATAATCAGTTTAAATGCCCGTGTCCACAAGTAGCATGAATGTGCTCTTTCAGCACAGAGTAACTGAATAATTCCAGGATTGGATGTCTGAAGGTCTCTCAGCTCTAGGAGTAATACTGATAGGAGCTTTTTCCTTCAGGAGTTTTTAAAGGAGAAAATCCCTGACTTTAGAGTTGAGAATCTCTTTTTGGTACAGGCCTGAAATCTGCTGTTCTTGGTCTTAAGTGAATGCATTTTTTTGGGGGAAGTACCTTTTCTGTGCTAGAGAAACTACCATTTTTCTCCGAGGAGGATAGGAATAGTTTCTATGCTGAGCTGAACTGGAGTATTTAAGCACTAAATATAATCAGAAAACATTTAACATCTAACTTCTCTAAAAATATGACGATTGGCTTTATAGCAGTACTTCATCCCACACAGGTGGATAGTGATGTAAGTGGAAAGGCCTGGTCCAGAGGAAGGGGAGATTTCTTTAACATAGTTTTAGGCTTAGCACCACTAATTGTGGCTCTCCTGACCCACTGCAGTGCTTGTGGTGCTCACAGCTGAGCTGTTCAGGCAGAAAGGTCTTATGTTTGCCCTGGAAAGCCCTCCTGCCATGGGTGTGGGCACTGGTAACCAGAGAGCAAAGAGAGGGGTTGTACCTTGCTGGTTTTTTTCTGCAGATTCAAATTGTATGGCTACAGATCATGCCTGTATTGAACTGGAGGCTCTTCTGCAGAAGAGTGGGGGAGAATGATGGAAGTGTGGACCTCAGCCTCAAGGGCACAGAGGTTATTGTTATTATTTGTCAATCCTGAGCTGATTATCTTGGAGAAAATGTTACTGGGATGATGCAAGTTCTTTATCCAGCACACACTCGTGGCTTCCTTGGAATGACATGCAGAGCTCTTAATAACACTGTGAATGACTTATTTGGGAAAAATCTGAAGAACCACATTTGAAAGTCTAGAGGAGGAAAACTTATCCTTTGGTTTGCTGGTGTTTCTTGGATTCTCTTGTTGAAGAGAACAACAAGCAGTGCAAAAACTGCTTATGCTTCCCTGTTCTCAGATGAGAAGCAAGAGTTGTGGCAGGGAAAGATTAGAGCATGCAAGTGGCTTGAAATTGGAAAGATGCTTTTCCAGGTCTGAAGAAGCATTTGGCTGCATTTAGTAATTTTTATGTGCCTTATCATGGCCACACAAGCTATTCTGTCACTTAAAGCTTGAGTGTGGAGCTGGGATCCTGCTGCTGCTGCAGAAACAAGGGGTGTTGTACACAGAAAATCACTCTGCTGTGATTTCTGGGGGCCAACGTCAATGTGAACATGGGAGATAAACAAGAAGAAATAAGGTATCAGGAAACCTTTTTGAACTGGAGTGGCACAAGACTTGTGTGTGTTGGCTGTGCTCTGTGTGCAGCTCAGGAGGAGACAGCCCTGCCTGTTTCCAGCCTCATCAGGGACACTGGCACTGCCCAAATGACCAGAGCTCAGGTGTGGCACAGGCAGCAGAGGAGGAGCAAGGCAGAGGGCAGTGCCTGGTGTGAATGGCATCCCCATGAGAGCAGCGGGGCACGGATGGCACGTTGTGGGAGTCAGGGCTTTGGAGCAGTGTGAGGTCTGGGAGAGGATTCCTGGCTTGTGTTTCCAGCTCTCTGTGATGGGCTGTCAGGGGTGCTGCGCTCCCTGAGAACCGAGCAGGCACAACTGGTGCTCTGGCTCAAACAGTGCTGATCTTTAGAGCTTCTCAGCATTGTTGCTGCTATTCTGTTCTTTCCTCCCTGTGGCTCTGTGACAGCAAACTTTTGTTATCCAGCTCTTCAGTGAGGGAGCCATGTTCCTGTCAGAGCAGTGGGGAGGGCTGTGCTGCCACAGTGGGATTCTGCTGTTTGGCTGGACTCTCTCAAAAGCACAGCATGTAACGTGGTGAGAAGTTACAGAAAGCTGGGTAAAGATGGAGAGGAGCTTTGCCCCTCCTTCCTGAGCACTTGAGCTGGACTGGCTCCCTGGCAGCTCCTGTGCAAACCATGGTTTTATTTCCAGAATTCTCCCACCTGAAGACTCCAGAATTCTCCCACTCTTTTCTAGGTCTGCCCTTTCCCCTGCACTTCATTGTTCTGCTTCTCCTCAGTTTCTGTGCTGCTCTCCTCTTGCCTTGCTCCCTTTTTAGCATGAGAATCCTCCCAATGTGGAGGAGTTAAGTGCAGTGTTGTGCAGCTGCCAGGCACTTTGGGTTCCTGTGTCCTTGTTAAAGTGGAGACGTTGGCTTGTAAATATTCCACTCTGAGGTATGTTGATGCCTCAGACCAGCAGCTACAGCCATCTTCCTACGATATATTTTGGCAGGGGTGAGTGGATTAATGAAGCTTGAAGCATGAGAAGGAAAACTCTGGGAAACTCCTATGCTGCACTTAAAATATCTCCTGTAAATTAATATTTCTGAAACATGTTGTCTGCTTTAAACTTAGACCCAGGGGAGCAAATGTGCTGATATGTATGAGTAGTCTGATTTCCTTCCCAAGCTCAGCAAGAGCCTGTGCAAGTGAAGGGCAGCAAGAAGCTTTGAGCAGAGAAAATAGAAGTTTAATGTTTCTAGCTGTTGAATGAAAGAATTGGGCCGTTATGGAGATGACTGAAGGATGGGATATCAGCATCTCAAAAGCCCTTCAGCTTGTCTAGTGCTGTCCCTCTGAAAGTGCTGTGTTGATGTAATGAGTGCTTGACTTTTGAATGTATTTAAGGGAAACAAGACCACCCTGACTAGCTTTAGTTTTGTTTTCAAGAAAACAGCTGTGATTACTGAAAGGTTGTTGCATGTCAGTGTGGCCAAGGTACCTCAGGCCTGCTACAAAGCCATTCATTTTAGTGGATAGGCCTCAGTTGCTTTCCCATTTTCAGGCAGTTTAGCAGCTGAATCAAGTGTAAGTGCATTTTTTTCCTACTGGACTCAATGTCCTGTTGGCTTCAATGCAAAGGTGATGAGATCCTGTGTCACACAGTGGCTCTAGGGCTGGGGAAGGGGGTGTTGTGAGCACTGTGGGCAAATCACCCCGGGGGTGCTGGGACTGGGGTTGGTGGTCCTGCCTCTGCCCTGCCCATTGTCCATCCCAGTGTGTTGTGCTGCCAGATGTGTCCCTGCACCTGTACATTCTGGAGAACTGAGCTGAAAAAGAGCTGATGGATTTTTTTTTTTTTTGTTTTATTTTGTTTCACTTTTTCCCCCCTGGTTGGATCACTTTGGATGTCCTGTTTGTCGTGAGCCTGGAAGGATTCACAAGTGAGCAATCTCCCCAGGAGCTGTGTAATATATTTGTGGGGAAACTTGTGGAGCATTTCTGTCTCAAGGAGAGGTGCACAGGGCGTATTCTCTGGTAATTCTCTTGAGCAAACCTGTGTAACTTGTCACAAAATTTTGCCACTGGATACAGATGTTCCAGAGGTTTTACCATGCCCTGAAAAAGCTGCTGCTTCATTGCCAGTGAAAATCCTTCATGGCTGAGCTGTAGCTTTTCAAGACGGTTAGGGAAAAGTCCTCCTTTCTGTTTTGTTCTGTATTTATGTGTCTACACACAGGTTAAAGACAAAAAACAGGGGTCAGCAAAGTGTTGTGTCAATGTGTATAAATTTAAGGGCAAGTGTGAAGGACTCTGTAATGCTGATGTTGAAAAACAGCCCCCTGCATGTTGGGCTGCATTTTTTAAGTGACCAGTGTCTGCAGAAGAACATGATGTAAGTTCAGACTTTTCTTTTTTTGTTTGAATGTGGCTAAATAATTTTAAAAGGTGTTTCAAGCTGAACACACAAAATTTAAACCTCCTGAAATACTAATTTTCAGTTTCTTCCCCCTTAGAGGGTGGCAAATGAGTGACCACACCTGCAATGTGTGGCAACCTGGCAGTGGGGGCAAAATACTCTATTAAGGAGTTAAGAGATTAGTCACTGCAAAAAGCTGGCAGTGAGATGGTATCTAGGTAAAATTACTAGCTGAACTTTAATCCCCAAGATGGGCACTGCTTTGTTGTTTGAAAATGTTTGTTGCTATTGTGATCAATACAAGTCATGCTTTCCATGAGTCTTCATACTCTGCTGTTGTGAGCACGGTGCTGGCTGTGTATTTCATTGTCAGTCTCCTTTAACTCATTTGCTGTTCTGCAGCATTAATCTTTCCTTGTCAATGTTTTTCTAAATCTAATCCAGCACAGCCTCAGGAAAATAAAGCAATTGTTTAAATTGATGGGTTTGAACAAAATAAATCATAAATCAGTATATGATCTTTGAAACCTCTCTTCATCTAGAAAGTGTTTTCTTTTTTTTTTTTTTCTTTTATTTTTTTTTCCTCCCCTCTTGGAATGTGAGTGTGGAGCCTGGATTAGAAATGTGCAGGAAGCCCGTGCCACCTGCAGGTGCTGGGAGAGGCTGCAGTGCCCACCCTGTGCTGGCCAGCCTGCTGAGCTGCCTTCCCAGGGCCCTGCAGGGGATCAAAGTGGACCTGCTCGGTTTTCTTTCCTCCTTAACAAGTGGGAAACCTGGAATACAACAGAGATTGTTGTTCCAGAATCCCTGTGTTAATCAGTGTTGACTAAATATAAGTGAAAGCAGCTCAGATGAGGCCGGATCAGTGGGGGATTGTTTTCCTTTTCCTCCACAGAAAGGAGCTGGTGCAGCTCTAGGTCTGAGGACCCCATGGGCCAGAACCCTCATGCTTTGGTGTAGTGGCTTCTCTATTGATTGATATTCCCCTGTTAATGACAGCCTGATATCTTACAGTCCATCTGGGTGGTAAAAACATGAAGCTGTGTATGTCCTACAGGTGAACTGGTACACAGTGAGGTTTCTGACTGCTCAGTGTCAAATTTTGGCTCTTTGGGGCTGACTCCTGAGTGTGCCAGGCTGCAGCAGCACCACAGTGGCACTGCTGGAGACCAAGCTGCTGTTTGGGTTCGAAACTGCCTACAAATAACCCCTGAAAACAGTGAGATGGGAAATGACTCAAGGAGAACAAACCCAAGTAATGGAAGACAGCATGTGTTGCTAATGACCTGCCATTGTGATTTCTGAAGTGATTTTTCATCCCTGAGCTGTGTGGTCAAATGCAGCAGCAAAGCAGGAGTAGGTTCTGGCTTGTGGGTGTGTTAAATACTGGGATTGACATTGTGTCACTGCTGCTCCAGGTCTTCATTCAGGGTGCTGCTGGAGCTTGGGGAGTGCTGCTGGGGCTGGGTACTTCATCATAAGCCCTAATTGTATAAAGATGATCTGCAGGAGCTCCCGAGATTCAATTTCCACTTGTAATTGGTAGATGAAAGAAGACTCAGAACAATTATCTGATATTAATTACATCAAAGACTTTTTGGATTTTCCTCATCTTTAAAGTCTCATTTCTTGATGTGACCAGGGAATTTTGTGCAGGGAAAGGGGGAAGGAGACTGTAGCTCCTTCAGCAGTTCTGTCAGAGGCTGCCTTGCACGCCTGGCATGGTAGAACATCTTCAGCAGCTTTAGCTCTTGAAGCCTCCTGATCTCCACATACCCAGTTGTTGAATCAGGTCAGCAGCACCTGGACCTGGAGCTTCATGCTGGACTTTGTGGAGGAGAAAGCACAGGGCTCAGAGCTGAGCATGTCCTGCCCTGCTTGGCATTCCCAGGATCCAGTGCAGTCCTGCCTGCTTTTGCCTCTCAGAAAATGCAAATATTCATTGAAGTATTTGTGCATAGTGGGCTGAAAACTGTGAGCAGGTACTGAAAATTCAACCCCTGAAACAAAGGAGTTGTGCCATCCATACCCACCTCCATGGAAGAGGAGCTTTCCACAGCCAAGACTTTTTTTGGATAGTTAATCCTATGGGGGGCAGAAGGGAGATGTGGTTTTGGTGACACCTCTAGCACATTCAAAATGTGAGTTTTTATTTTGAAAAAAATCTATTAAGTTGTAGCTACTCTTGCAGGTGGGACTGGCCAATAATGGCAACTTTATTCTTGGCAGAGTGAGTTTGCTTGGATTTTTAACCCTAAGGATCCATATGTAGCTGGTGTAAAGCCTGAGTTGGTGTGGCACCTTCCTAGCACATGGGACATTGAGTTTAGCTGCTTTCATTTCTCAATGCCTGTTGTCACAAATGCTGTCAGCATGTGGTGTGTTCCCCACCTCTACCTGTCCTCCAGGTTTGTGTGTTCGAATATAAACCCTGTTTTCTTAGGAATCCAGGCAGGGAAAGTGGAAGCAGTCAAATGTAAATACATACCTCCCTTACCTTGTTTGATTGAGCATCACGGTGTCTGTGGGACTGTGGAGAGAAACTGTCCAGTGAGAGTAGCATGAATAATGGCCCTCACCCCCTTTGAAAACAGGGTAATAATATGCAATATTTATTGTGTTTGCTTGAATGCTCAAAAATTATGTTTTAACTGAAATTTATACCCGGCCAGGCCCCTGGAGGGCACCAACAACCAACATTACGGATTTTTCACTCGCCTTTTAGCTATTACCTACTGACACACCGCACTATGAGGATGGCAAATATATCCCCATGTATAGATTAAAGTGAACTTGCTTTGCCTTGCATAATTTGAAAATTCAAAAGACCAATTTCCTAGTGTAATTGAAAACCGCTACATTTCAGGCTTATTCATTGAATCAGTATTTCCAGTTAGAATTCAAATTAATCTTTCTACCTTTAAACAAGATAACGAGGGTGTAGTTATATTTACTCAGCCCTTTAACAATCAGGTTCAGTGTAGCTGCATATGATTAACTACACATACACAATTGCAGAAGGTTAGCACGGGCATGACTCGAGTCGTAAGGGAAATTCATCTCTTAAGGCTGAAAATGTGAGCTGACAGTTCAACACTCAGCCTGGTGCCCCAGTCCCTCTGGAATGGAAAAGTAAAAGGGAAGGTGAAATGACCAGCCCAGCATAAGAGCCATGTCAGCTTCTGTGTGTTCCCCCTCTGGATTGCTTTTTTTATTTAGCCTGGAGTCCTCTTGCTTTAAAGTTGTGTTAATGCAACTTTACTGAATTCCTTCCAACACCTGTCAAAAAGAGATGTGACATCCAAAGGTGCTTGTGGAGCACATCTGAGTGCTCTGTGGGTTGGTCAGCTGGAAACACAAGTTTGAGGTTTGTGCATGGAAACCTTTGTCTGGAGCATTCCCTGTTCTGCACCTCAGGTGTTTGATGTGGTGGGTAAACTGGGTGGTAAAAATCCCCAGTTCTGTGAAATAACAGTAGATGGTTGTAAGAGCTCACCTCTATAAAAAGAAGCCTAAAGGATAATTTGACCAGTACCATCCTAAGTTTGGGCACCTGAGACTTTGTGGACTCACTTGGTCTTTGCAGTGTCTTGCACTGACTCTCTTTCGTATGTTGTGTAATTAGGCAAAGCTCTTGAATTTGGATGCACAAAAATGATGAAGTTTTGGTGATGAAATGCTTTTCAGTTTCACTGGTACAAGGCCTTGAGGCTGAATGTCAAAAAAAGGTCAAATCTGCAGAGGACAAAGCATGGGGGCAGCTGGTCACAGGCTTTGGTGGATTCTGCATGACTTGCAGTGTCCAAATGGAGATCACTTACCTTTCTGAAAGCTCAGCTCTAATTCCAAGATTCATTCCAGGAAGTCCAACCTGCCCTGTGATATACAGGAGGTCAATATGAAGAATGTGGGTTGTTTTTTTTATGCATTAACAATGAAGGGGCAGCTGCCCAAGGTCACACCAGCCAGGTTTGAGGGGCAGCCTCTGTTCTGCTGCGCTGCCTTTCTGCAGGGAAGTGCTGAACACATCCCTGTGGCTGTTTTCCCAGCACCTTTTGTGGGACTGGGTTTCCTGATGCTGAGGACTTTCCTGGCTGTTTGCACAGTGCTTGGAGATGTGGTGTGTAGCTGGACACCCTGGTTTTCCCATGGGCTGCTGCAGGGAAACACGTGATGGGGCAGTTTGCAACAGCCTTTGCAGATCGTGAGAGGTTTCAAGGGATTTTTGATTCTTATTTCTGGGAATGGTGGGAAGTAAAATAAATTGTCAGTAGGAATTGTTGATGGTCTACCCTGCAGTGGGCTGTGGTCTCTGGCAGTGTCTGTCACCTGTGTGAGCTGATGCTCTTCTGGTGAGGCTGAGTTTTGTTCCCTTGCACTTGCAGTGGCTCTGACCTTGCATGTGGGCAGCAACTGCTTGAGCTGTTCTCATCTGGTTTGTGTGGGAGGGCATGTGCAGAGGGCGCCCTTCAAAGTGAATGTTAATAACCAGTTGCTGCAGCATCCCGAGCAACAGCTGTGCAGGGGTACCTGGGGTGGGCTGTAGGTGCCTGTTCACATTGCCCTGCCACAACTCCTGAGCTGAATCTGCCTCCCAGCTGGCTCCTGTAATTCTTCTCACAGGTTTCTGCTCTGTGCTCTACCAAGCAATCATGGCTCATGCTTCATTAGCTGAAACTTGCATTCTAAGTTATACCTGTGCAAAAAGGGAATATTCAATTTTACCTGTGTTTAAATATAAACATCAATGTAATATAACACCCTGAAGAAGGTTGAATTATTCTTTGCTGGCTGCTGTGCTGATTGTGCTCCCTGTCTTTCATTTACAGGTCTGGACTGGTTTACCTCTGCCTCTGTTGCACTGTCTGCAGGCTGTGTAATTTGTACTGGGGCTGCCTTTGACTCCAGGAATAAGAAAACACCTTTAAATGCTGCCCACCTTTACTGAGCTGAGTGCTGCTGGTTCCCAGCCCTGCAGTGCCTGTGAGCACTTGGGCAGCAGGATCAGAGGTAAGTGTGAGCAAACTTATAATGAACTCATTAAATTCATCTAAGTTGTTATTTTTCTGTCCAACATCTGAAATTGGACCATGGACTTGATATTTCCAGTAGTATCATTACTCTGCTGCTGATCCAGCATGGTGATGTCAGGTGGGACTTGCTGGCAGTCTTTATTGACCAATCAATTGACCAGAAATCTGGTTTGCATGTGAGAAGAGAGGGATTGAGTTTGCTTGGGTGATCCTACCAGCAGTCCTTGTGCCACTTTTAAACCTGTAGGGACTAAGGAGACAGTCACCTGTCCCTAATCCTTCCCCTGATGGCTCTGCTGTGCCCAGCCTGAACTGGAAAGGGAAGAGATTGTCATAATACACTGTTTTTGAAAGGTTGGCTGTTGAGCTCACTGTGTGAAATCTCCTCCTGAGTTACTAAGGGGTTTTAGTCTGGATGGCATCCTGCATATGTTTTTCAGTCACAGACTGGAATAATTCCAGGGAAGCTGCTCTGTTCTGTTGCCTAATTAATAATACATCTCTTTAAAGAAAAAATAAAAAAACCCAATGCATATTTAACTGATAAGCTAGAGTAGCTTCAAAAGCACCCTTTTGGTCCATGAGCTGCATAATTCAGTGCTGTGTTACTGTGAACACCCTGACTGGAACAAAATTTTCAGTGTGTGACTTTGCATTATGTTTCTAAAGTAGTTGGATGGTTTAATGTGTTGACTTTTGTGACTTTTTTTCTTTTGAGATTGAAAAATACAGTTTAGTGAGCCGAGTGACTAGTGGAGGTACAAACCTCAGTTGTTGCTTTCTGAAAGGGGTTTGTGTCTAAGATGAAACCTGCAGCAGCAAGGTGAAGTCATAAAGCCACTGCCCAGCATCACCTCATCCTCAACCAGCTGCTAGTCAGCAAGTTGCTCTGGAAGGCAGCTTATGTGGCTGGTCCCTTCTGTGGAGGAATGAAGGGTAAAATATAGTGTAAAACCAGGATTTGGGAGGGGATTTTTACCTACTGCTGTCACTGGTACTGCCCAACACTTCTCATTGTGCAGTTTCTCATAACGAGGTGAGAGCTGAGATTTTAGAATGAACTTTTGCCATTGTCACGTCTGCTGCTTCCTGGTTTTGTAATGCCTTTACTGGAGGAGGAGAAAAAGTCATTATTGCAAAGACCAAATAATTGTGAAAACCAGGTTGGTTTTGATTATTTCATGGCAATTATTCCTCACCAACACAGACTGTTGACATGGGGAGACTAAATGAGGAGGGCATGGAGTCCTGACGGGAGCATCCCTAACAGACAAAGTTTCCTTGGTTTTATGTGTGTAAAAGTCTAGGGGTTTGTTTTCCTCTGGAGAAGCGCTTTCAAAATCAGAAGTTTCCTTGGTTTCTAGAATAGTCTTTGGCAGAGGTGATGGGTGAACAAACAGAACCTTTCCATCTGTGCTGTGCTGCTGTGCCTTGCTGCTGCTCTGGGCATGACTCTGTGTGAACATCCTCACCTCCTTTTCCAGAGCTATGACCCCAAACTCCCAGGGCACAGGGAGTTTCCCACTCTCTCTGCCTTTCACGTGGTTCAAGGAATAGCAGCCAAGACAAAAAGAAACAGTTTTCTTTGGTGATGCTCAGGAGTATTTCAGGAGGTGGCTGTAACTGGGTGAGCAAAGGGGCACTTGGGATTCAAGGCTGGAGCTACAATGAGATCAAACCTCCCATCCTCAACACAAACAAGGATTGCTTTGATGAAAGCTGAGGCTTTAATTCAATTTGCATGGGATCTAGATGAATGGCCTGTGTGATTGAAATGGATGGTGTTGTAAATAGGTTCAGAGAGTAACCGAGCGATGATGCCAAGTGAGAGGAGCTCAGTTTGTGGGCTCAGAGACAGGACCCCATCCTGACCTGTAGCAGGAGAGCACAGGGCATGATGCAGCTTTTCATCTCCTGCTCGTCAATCATGAGCCTGTAAAGCCTGGAGACAGCTGAGCTCTGCTGTGTTTTGCTTGAGGGCAGAGGTGCTGGAGAGGTGAGTGCATGGCTTGTGAGAGACAGGAACCTCTGTCATGCTGTCTGCACCTCTGGCTTCCACTGAGCTCTGCCTAAAGTGCTCTCATGGACTATCCTGCTCTAAGTCAACTTTAGCCCCAATTAACAAACAAAACTCAAATGTCTTGAGGATGTCCAAAATGGAATATATTAAGAGTCAGAGCAGCCATTGATTTAGGAAACTTAAAACCTCCTTTCTTCCCAGTGTCTCAAAGATTTATTAAGAGAGTTCAGTTGGAGATGTTCAGAAGCTCAGGTGGTCAGTTATACACAGGATAAGGATCATTAGGAGAATAGATTCTTTAAAGCAATGGCTAGCATTTTAAAAAACATTTTTCTATGACAAATGACTCCTACAAGTGGAGATAATCTTTGTTTAAAAGATATTATACTATCTTATACCTATGAAGTTGATCTCAGAAAGGCCAAAGATTGCATTTATCAGTGATCTGGTTCCTGGGAACCATCTGGCTGCATTAAAGGTGAGAATTAACTTACTTAGCTAGTAAGTTAATTGATCCTTATGGGTCCCTTCCAACTTGAGATATTCTATATTAAGCAAGAATGATTTGGGACCCTCGCCAGTGAGTGTCTTGGAGGAGATCTTGCATTTTAATTCTCAAAAATGGTGTTTAAACTCTTTATTTGTTTCCCTGATATCTCCCAGGTTGGATATCAGGCTATGTTAGTTAAACCTTTATCACTTCTGCAAAAATTAAGTCTTTCAAAGGGACAACTTTAAAGATTTAAAGGTCTCTGCCTTTCGAGGGTGCTTTTAACAGATGTAACTTTGCTGAAATGCTCCTTAGCACAATTGCAGTGCAGTTAATCCCCCACCCTTTGGAGCTGAGTTCCAAACCAGATAATGGAAATTACCCCAACTTCTGTGTGTGTTCCCAGCTGCTTAGAGATGGTGATTGCAACAGCAGGAGAACAAAAACCTCTGCTGTCCCTGCAAAGGAGATTTATTTTGTACTGCTCATGTGTTCCTGGAGAATCTTGGGAACAGTGTTTTCAGTTACCAAATCCAGATCCTGGTTTTGTGAGCAACTGTGTAGCAGAATCACAGGAAAATAACCTGGAAGGATGTTAGAGAGGTCATGCAACTCATCCATCAGCCCCAAGGTAGGATCAACTGTTTATTAATCCTGACAGATATTTATTCAATGTGTTCTGAAAGATCTCCAATGGTAGAGAGATGCTCAGCTAATCTATTCTGTCTTCTCATCCCTGCCGTTAGAAAGGTTTTCTTGACATTTGCCCTGAATGTTTTTTCTTGTAATTAGTCAAGAAAGCTGAGTGACTTGTCTTATTTGTCCCAGGTATGGAGAAAAGATTATATTCTGTTCTATGTATATGAAGGCTCCTTAGGGTACACAGCTCATAATGTTTTTAATCTTCCTTCATGCCATGTCGCTGCAGATCTCCAGTCTCATTGCCCTCCTGTTGCTCTCCCCAGTCAGGCTGTGTCTCTCCTGATCCAGAATATCTTTCTTAAGTGTCCACAGTAGCATCCACCACCCTCTTTTGACTCAGTAACTGTTGGAAATATGCTTGCTATTGACATTAAAGTAAACAAGTGCTATTATTTAAAAGTTATTTCCTCTAACTAGATCAGTCTTCCATAGTAACAGTAGTCCTGGTAAAATTAAACCTAATGCTAAATATCACTTTCGAAATAAATGTGCATTTTGAAGTGAAATTGGATTTCCAAAGCAATATCCAAGCTCAGTATTTTTGCCCAGTGATTTGGGCCCAAACAGCTTTAATCTTTCACCTTTTTAAGCTGATGTTCCTATCCACTTTTACTGTTTACTCTTCTGTGAATGTCCACGATTGCTATTTGTGTGTGTTTCTTTTCCTTACAACAAGTTCTAGATCCTTCTTGCTGTGGAAGATATTCTCATCTGCACACACTCTGATGTGACAACTTATTTAATAACAAATGGCACTTGTTGCTGATTTTGTCTCATGAAACTTCTGCAGAGCCTTTTTTCCTTCTGCAATTAAACCCTGCATCTTAGTTGCTGCCTTTTGTTTCCTTTGAACTCATCAGGGGAGGAATATAATCAGATATTTGAAATTACAATCTTGGGTAAGAGACGATATTAAGGTGCTGAGTACCTCACATCTTTGTTTAGCATTTCAGAGCGGGTAAGTAGACAGGCCAAGCAATCTGCTCTCATTTCTGAGCAACAATTTAGGATTCTGAGGAATTGGTTATTGCCCTAAGCAGCTTTGAGGAAATAAGTCTCAGTTGATCAAGGTGGGAGAATAAAGCTGTAACAGCAGAAGCTGGAGAGATTTAATAGTCACTCCCAGCTGAGTGGTGCATCTATTCTTCATCCTGCTGGAAATTAGGGGTGTGCAGAGATAGAGATGGCAAGGATAAAAAGGAGGGGAAAATTTGGGATTAGAGGAGTCCATTTGATCCCTCTAAACCAGTCCAGAAGGCTCCACAGAACCTCTGGCTCTCGCCTAGTAAAGCCTCACCACCTGCCCATGTGGGCACAGTAATGAACTGCAGACCTTTAGCACGAAAATGGAAAATATTGTGATGTGCCAGAGGGAAAGCAAGAAGTGGGAAACTCTTGCTGATGTCTTGAACTACTGAATTAGCAACAAATTTGCTGGCTAAAAAAAAAAGGTCCAGCTGGTGTTAAGAAAAGAGTTGCTTTCCCAACTTCAAAGCCTCCACCAGGCTGTCCAGGGAGGATAATTCCTTCTCTGAACAGTCCATTTAACTCCGGAGTGCATGAGCCAAGTGAGCTCCTAGTAGAGGTTTCTTTTTTTATGTCTTACAAAAAAAGTGTTGAACAGTTTGGGCTTAAGGCGAGAGACTATCTTTTTGAAAGCTTTTTATGGAAATTGCTTCTGTAAGAGGGTCAGAGACAAACCTTTGTGCTCTGGGGTTGCAGGAGGAAAGGACCATCTGAGTTAGAGCTGAAGGAAATGTGCTTTATTTTTGAAGCCGTGGTGATTTCCTTAGAAACTTTGTTCTTTGGGATGAGTGCCAGGGGCTCCTGGAAGAGGTTTTACTCCTGAGCATAGCTTGGATCTTCCCTGGCATAGCCCTTCTTTTGTGGGCCTGTTGGGAAGGGGCAAGTGGGGTTTAATGGGATGGGTTACAGAAGTGTGTGTGACACTCCGGGTGAGAGCTTGGGCTCAGTCTTGTGTTTATTCCCCTGCAAAGGCAGGAAGGTGCTGAAGTCAGTAAAATTTTGGCTAATTTTTGTACCAGTGAAACTTCCCAAATTGCTTCATCTTTATGCAAACTGGCTTTGTGAAGCGTTGCCATTCGGTGACATTCTGCACACTGTGCTAAATTCAGCAGGGCTTTTTTCATGTTGAAGTGGAGCTCCAATCATTTCGGAGCTCTGTGCCTTGTTTCAATTATTTACCTCTGCAAAAAGATTTTTATAAATCCTCCCTTCCCTTTCATATTATTAACTTTCTTGACAAAGTTTTATTTAAAGCACAAAGATGGATCTTTTCTTTATAGCTCTGCAAAGTTAGATTTACTTCTTTGACCTGTTTCAGTGTGATTGAAAGCTAATCTCTCTCTTTTATTGGCTTTTGGTAAAGCATGTATTTCTTTGTTTCCCTTTTTCATTCTCTATTGTCTTGTGAAAATATGTAACTTCACTTCAAGCTGTAAAAAATTATCCTCCCGTGGGGAAGGAAAAAAAAATGACAACCCTTAATCCAATCCGAGAGAAGGTTTATGTCTTTAATTAGCTGCTTGGCTTGTGTTCATGTATGATTCAAATAAAATGAACCATGAGCAATAACAAAGGTCCTGTGGTCACCTCTGACCTTCCAGAGAAGGGGGCTGAAGCCAGAAAGCTTTTTTGGCTCAACATCAGTGGCAACTACTTGAATTTGTCTTTTTGTGGAGCTCATTTTTGCCATAAAAAGCATGTGGAATGCTCCCACTGCAGTTAACTTGCTTGGCCAAGGGCATGATATGGCTTGTGGGCTGTTTGCACCAAAGACTGATATTTTAAATTTTGTTCTCTCCACTTTATAATTAGTCCAGTTTATAATCAGTCCTTTGAGTGCTCTATTCCTACAGTATATGGTTCCAACCCCTCTGCAAGAGCTATTTGCCTTTTTCTTCTTTTAATGCACTTGAGGATATAAAATTACTTCTGTGTTATGCTACAATTTTAAAGCGAATATTACAGTTTTTCGAGGATGTTCATGCTTTGCCTTACTCTGGTGGATCTTGTGACCATCCAGAGTCTTGTGTTAGGCAGAGAGAATTTTGCCTCAAATATACATAATTCTTTTTGCCTCTAAAGAGCTGAATGAGCAGGAGGGATATTGATCCTGGGACTTATTCTGATGGAAGGTGCTGACTCACAGCAGCCACCCACAATTGATCAGTGTTCCTCCTGTCCAGTGGGAAACATCTCCATGGCCAGCACTTCAAAGTCACGTTGCCAGACTTAATATCTTGCTGTTTGTAGCACATCTGCAGAATTGCAGGGAGGGAACACCAATAAAATCTGCACAATTGCTGCCTGCAGTGGGTAAATTTATCAAAGCATTTTGCCTCATTTTCTATGCAATGGCTCCCACTACGTCAGAGGGTAAATAAGTGCTATATATAAATGTAAATAAGTGCTATATATGTGTGAATAATTACTATGGCTTCTTTTGTTTTGGGGATGAAATAGCATTTCGCTGACATGCAAAGGGCAGGTTCAGGTGCCTGGCAGAGCAGTTTATATAACATATATACACACATGGATGGTATGTATATATATATATTAGTATAGCTACTATTCGCTGCTGCTGAATGTGTGAAATTGCACTGAACCCAACAAAATTGTAAAAAACCACAATAAAGGCTGTTAAAATTAGCAGCTGTTCAACCTGCCAGTTAGTGATAGAAAAATCTTCAAAAGGCTTGTGTTTCCCAGTGGTTGGAGTATGATTGACAGGGTCTGTAGTCCATCCTTCTGCACTGAAGGCAGGTGGATACAGGTTTTCATTGATGTTGCTGTTCATTCCTTAGGCATATTTTGTCCTGGTGTACCTGAGATATTTAATAATGCATCTTGACATTCATGAAATATGTGCTCTTTTTATACACATAGTTAGAAATAGTTGTAAATTGCCACTTAATATAGTTTATTTAGCACTTTCACCCTATTTATGGAATAGTAACTTCTGTTGGTACATTCATTATGGTGCTGTTTACCTGTAAATCTGTGTTTGTCACCACCCCAAACATCCTACCAAGAAAAAGTCCAAAACCAGCCAAAACACCACCCCAAAGGCCCTGTTTAAACCAGACGTATTGATGTAGAAGGCATCTGAGTACTCCAGGAACCTCCACCCTGAAAACAAATGGCTGGATAAAACAACCTTGAGGAGCTGACAAATATTTCAGAGCACAGATAGCCATTTCTGAATGAAAACAGGTTCAGAAAGCAGCTTTGACAAAGTTCAGCATCCAAGGTTAATTCATGAGTGTTGAGGTAATCGTGGGGTAAGTGAAAACTTCAGCTTTGTAAAATAGAAGGCTAAGGAAATAAAGAAGAGAGGGGAACTGCTCAGAACTGGATGAGAGAAGAACATAAATATTAAAAAATGAAAAAGAACGTGTATGGGTTAAAGTGCTACAAAGGGAATTCACTATTTTCCTGGCTAGAAATCCCAACAAACAGAGAACTATTTTCTGTAGTCCTTGTCTGACTGTGGAATAATGGTGATGATCCACAGATTTCATTAGTGCAAGTGATAATTTGTGCTCTGCTTTTACTCAGATTACCTCCAAAAATGAAAATACCTATGGAAAAAATTCCCTGAATGAAAATCTGGTCCTCTCTCAGAATGATGCCATAATTCACATGGTGCTGCACTGGGAGCATATTAAGGGCATAAATATCTTTATTTGCTGTGGTGTGAGGATACACATTAGTGTTTTAATTAATGGACTACAGGGGTCACATCCCTAGGCTGGTGTGGTTTGTACAATGGCTTTGTTCTGCCTCATGGATTTTGGGGAAAGGGAAGTGATTTAAGGACATGGTTTGGTTCCTCTTTTCCTTAAGGTCATTGATGTGCCTTCCTCTTTTCCCCTGTGTTTGTGCCTGTCTGGTTGGTACTGCTTAATGCTCCTAGAAAGGAGCCCAAAGTTAGTGAAATATTTGTGAGGGTCAGGCAAGCATTCCAGGGAAGCTGGTGAGGTGTGAGAGCCTCAAAGATAATGGAGACTTCTCTGTGCAGCAAATCTAAAATGTCAGCAGTGTGTTGCTTGTCAGTTGATCATTTGGGATATCATTTTAATGATGGCAAGTGCTACATGAGGACACAACCCTAAGTATAATAAAAAGCCAGAGGGGAGTGTGGATTTGGGAGAGGAGCAGAAACAACATTGGATGTAATGAGGAAACTTAAGCATCCTAAACATCCCCTTCTCTGGCACAGCAGAGTTTAGAGATGGAATTAGAATTTGCATGGAAGGAAGTCCAGAGGAAGGTGGTGCTTTGAAATCTGTGAATGAGGAGATGTTGGTGAGTGGGTTCATGGGGACAAGCTGACTAGTGGGTGAAAACTCGCATGACAGAGACCTTGAGAGTTGTCTCCACTGGCAGATGCTGTTTCAGAGAAGGGTTTACAGGGTTTGCAGCTCAGATTTACCTGCTTTTAAAAGAGAGGAACTATTATCTCAACAGCCCGTGTTAATTGAGCAATGTGTGCGTGGGCAAGCTGATGAATCCTGGAGTTCTGCAAGGAAAGGCTTTACTGTAATTCTTGTGAATTAGGGGGAATAATACCTACTCATTACCAAGATTGAGTGACAATTACTTATAGTAATGGGTGAGAATTAGATTTTTTTTTTAATTGAGTAACCTTTTCTGAATAGTAGTATATTGTACTGTAGTCAAATCACCAGCATGCTGACTAATATGACTTGGAGTTGCCTTGGCTTTCTGATTTGCTGGGTTTTTTGGTAGCAAAACTTAACAGAAATAAAAATGGCTGACTGAGGAGGGTAAGGAACGAAAATGAATGCAGCCACACAGACCAAGTCTTTGATCACAGATTGCAAAGATTATTTTGGTGCATATAAATGTAAAGAGTAATGATGTCTTTGAAGAACTTGTAACACAAAAGTCCATGTACATCACGAAGTATAAAGGATAGAGAAGGGTGAAGGATTAAGAAAGGGAAAGACTTTGTGCATCACTAATGAATAATGAGCAATAGAAAGACAAATGAAAAATTCCACTGCACAGAATGACAGGTTTGATTCTTTCTTTCACTGAGCCACTCGTGTAACACAATACCAGGATTTACAGAAGGAAAAGAGAAAAAAGGCACAAAACTGCTGTCTGTGTATCCCAACGTGTGAGGGAACGGTGCCAACCATTCCCAGCAGGAAAGGGAGCTACGGAGAAACCATTAAAATGTGATGTACATAAAGAGAGCTGTGACTCTGAGCTGGAATGAGGGGACCCAGTGCTGCTGTTGGTCTCTGTGCCAGGGCAGAGGGAGGGCAGGGCAGGGTATCAGCTGGCACGGGCTGTCAGCTGGCTGTGTGTTTGGGGGCAGAGGGCTGAGTGCTGGGGAGGGGGAGCTGGTGCTCCGGGTTTGGTGTGAGTGGAGCTGGGCTGGGCTCCTGGCACGCCTTGCTGCTGCTGCTCCAAGACCAGCCTCGCCCTCTTCCCAAGGTACTGCATTCCCTGTCAGGAAGTTTCTAGGCATAGTAATCTATCCTTATTTTCCTCCTTCCTGCAGGACTGTTAAAAGTAGAAACAAAAATAGAAATCAAATAACTTGCAGAAGGCCTGCCACTTGCTTTTATTCATTCCGATCCTCCCAGCACACCTTTCAGCTGGCAGAGATGGTGCCCAGCTGACTATCCAGCTGTCCTGGTGGGCTCCTCTCCCATATATGATGTGCTACCTTAGAAATAGTGTTCCTTTTCAGTTGTATTTCCCCCCCTCTGGGTCAACTTTGTAAACCAAGATTTGATTAATATTGTTGCCTGTTTATTGCCACCTCTCTTCTCTGAGGAGCTTTACTGCTCCTGTTTGAGCCAAGCAATGGAGGAAGTGTGTTTTTTTTTTTAATCTGTAGGCTGTGAATCATTGGTGGAATCAATAGAATTTAATCCAGAACTTCTGGGGAAGGTTTTAAGGAGTCTATAAAACACATGGAGCATGAGCAAAAGGCACCAAGACCCCTCTGAGTGCCTGAGATACGAGGTGGGCTGGGCTGCCAGCTCCATCCAAGGTAGTGGCTGCTCCATGCAGAGGCTGGGTTGGATTCTGGTCCATTCTCCAGCTCCCAGGGGAGCAGAGGATGCTCATCGGGGTCAAGGAGGACGGGGGGCTCTGTGTAAGTAACTCTGCACCCATTAATCTCCCAGTTCCTGGGGGAGGAGGGGAAGGGAGTGACTGGGCACAGGGTGCTCGGGGCTGGGGGAGTTTGGGGTCTGTTTGTAGCTGTGAGGGATCATCAGAGAGCTGGAATTTCCAGAATGAGGAGTCCCAGGAAACAAATGAGCAGGAACTAGTTATTACTCTTAATATCTGGTGTCCAGAAACGAAGTCCACCGTGTTGTGAGCTTTCCATATAGCTCTGAAGAGTTTTAGGGATATGGTTTAGCTGTAGGCAGTGAGATAAAGGAGCTGTGAAATTCCATCTGCCTGCTCGTATTGTGTGTTCTGAAACAGCAAAAGACTCGGTTTTGCTGAGGTTTCTCTTCTTATTTGTGGGTCTTTTTTCTTCTTTCAGTAAGTTTTTTTTTTTTTTTAAGTCCATCTTCAAGCTTTGCTTTCAGCACTGTTTTCTGTTGAATCTAAATGCAAGTATTGAAGATATGTAGGCAAGGTACAGCCTTTTCCTCCATCCAGTGAACTTTAAGGTAGACACTTTGAAATTATTTGTAAATATAATAAATAATAAGCATTTTACTGTGAAATGGACAAAAATGCATAAACTCTGTAAGGAAACTTCTTCTAAGCTGGATAAGAACCTTAAACTGTGCTGCACTGCATCAGCACATATGTTTTGGTGAATTAAAAAGTGTATTTTCTGTGATGATCTCCCATCTGCTCCTGCCTCTGATAAAGTTAATGCTGGCTCTTGAATAGCGAAACACAGGGATGCTTTATTCTGACATGTGCTTGACAAGTAGATCTTGTGTCTCACAGGCTGTGACCCTCTTGTGGGTGGCTCCTGGTGAAATATGTAAAGAGTAAGAGGTTTGGTGAAGTCAAACAAGAAAAAGGAAACATGGTTTATTTATAGTTTAAAAAATGAAAGCCACAAAAACCCCTCAACAATCTAAACCCTCCTATTTTCTGCCAGCCTGTTTAATAAAGTCTCTCCTGTATTAATTTATTTTAAAGCAATTTTTTAGCAGCCTGATAGGCAGATGATAAAAGTATGCCCCTAGTGAAGAGACTTTTCCATGTGCCATTAAATCATCGCAGGGCTTTCACCTACAGGTGATGAGGGTCATTGCTCCCTGCTGGTTTAGGGTGTGTGGTCCATCTCCTGGGGCTGGGCTGGGAGGAGGGAAGGATGAGCTGGAGAGGAGGCTAAAACCAATGTATGGCAGAGAAGATAATTAAAAAAATAAAAATCTGTTATTATTTTGTATGTGTAGCTTTAAAATCTGTTGGGTTAATTTTTTCCCCCAATCCTCCTTCCTTAAAATGGTTCCATTCCTTGATTCCCTCAGTCTAATCCCAGCTTGCAGAAACCCCATTGCTGCCTTCGTTTTGTCCTACAAAATCTGGAATAATTCCATAGGATGTCTGTACAAGTCAAGTCTCACTCTGGTTTTGGATCATTAAATAGCTGCTGCTTTGGGTTTTGGTTTGGCTGAGGTCATGAAATAAAAAATTTCCAGTCTTTTGCTGATGGCAGAGGAGCAGCTCCAGCTTTTCTCTCACTGGGATGTGAATGTTCTGGGGAGATTGGTGCTTCCATCCTGGGCAGTCCTCCAGCCAAGAGCAGCAACTGCCCTAAAATGCCTCTGATGATCCATGGCCAGAGAAAATCCACTGATGTTTCTCATTTCTAAAAGCTGAGCAGTTCGCTCCTCCAAAAGTGCTTGTGAATGGAAAATGACGGTGCCCAGGACACAGCTGGAACGAGGATGTGATTTCCCTGTGTCTCTATTTCCTTGTTTCTCCATTTCCATGCACTTTTGCAGTCATTTAATACCTTGTAGGCTGATTGTAAAGTGATTGCAAAATAGAACAAGCAGGTGGTTTTGATGGTTTGAGCTCATTTTAAACTCTCTTCTTGTAGCAGCAAATGAACACAAAGCAGAGCTGAATCAGGGCCCAAACATGTTTTGTTCGGGTTTATTTTTAATGTGTATCAAAAGAAAAATAGTATTTTTATATTGTGAAATCACTGAAAATCCCTGTAATGCAATGAACAGCCCTGTGACTTATTCAGGAGGGTTCAAGATATTTTAGACATCCCCATTATTGTCCTGCAGCATCTTTTCTCCTCAAAATGCTACACAAAAATGCATCCAGAGGGTCTGTGTTGGCACTGCCCTACAGCTCAGGGCAAACATGAACCAAATGTAATGCCAGTGGGGGAAAAATTTTTGTCTCAGAAATTCCACTTGATGTGCATGGAAGAGGTGAATTCATACCCTGAGGATAAGTATGGCCCATCATCATAAACACACAAGTTCATTCTCTTCTTGGTGCCTGGAAATAGTGATTGGCAAATGTAGTTGGGCAAGGCCATAAAAGCTGCTAAAAAGTCCAGTGGTCTTGGTTTGGTTTTGTTCTGGAAGTAATTACGG
The DNA here is from genome assembly GCA_035047865.1 of Dendrocincla tyrannina. Lineage (NCBI taxonomy): Eukaryota > Metazoa > Chordata > Aves > Passeriformes > Dendrocolaptidae > Dendrocincla > Dendrocincla tyrannina. The sequence continues at coordinate 3,298,198 of JAWWMP010000023.1, read as the reverse complement.
TTATTTGACAGGACTAACCAGAGAATCAAAAGATTCCCTTTAATCTTTCAACTCTTATTAACTGGAAATCATCAAATTAAGGAAATTCCCATGCAGTGTTGTCCTATGTCAGTATCTCCAGACCTGGCACAGTCCACAAGTGTTTGACTAGACGTGGATGCAGCAGCAGTGCAGAACCAGACACACCTGAGTGCATAAAAATTACTTTGCCTTCAGCAGCCCTAAGAGCAGTAAACAGAAAAGGGTAATTTGGGGAGTAGAGGTGAGGTGAAAATATTGAACACCTATGGTAAATCGGTTCCAATGGAAATGAAACACTAGAAAAACTCTCAAATCCCTTCCTTTCCTGGAAATGATGAGGGTAGCTTAGGGGAAATTCATCTGAATAAGGTTGTAATCCTGGGCAGGCATCAAAAAAATCAGTGCTTTAAGGGAGTAACTTTCAAAAATAAATCCTCTTAATAGGCTTATCTTACCATGGGCTGCAGTGGGCAGAGGAGACAAAGGCTGCAACTCAGACAGCGTGGGAATGCACGTTGTTACCTTTCGAAAGGTTTAGGCTGTGTGTGTTATGGACTTTGTGCTGATGCAGCTGCTTGGTGCAGGTACCAAACACTACCTGTTTCTCACATCCTTCAGAGCTCAGCCCAGGCTGTTGGAAAACATGACAAAGGAATTGTGTTTTCCCACAGTTGTGACTGTCAGTGGTGTGACAATGCAGTGTTGAAGCTGGTGCTTATGGGTGTGTGGGTTTTCTCCATGAGATGGCAGAGGATGGAGCTGCCTGGCAGAGCTTGGAAGTGGAGGCTGAGCCTTACTTGTCACTGGTGTGTGGTATTTGAGTCCATACAAGAAACATCTCTGTGAGGGGGGTGCAGTTCTGTGTGTCTTACCTACGTAATATTTCTGTTCCTTCAGCAAAGCTTGACAACTGAGCAGTTTCTAAATAAACTCAAAACCTTGTGGCAATTTCCCAGCCTTAGTAGGTGAAAATGCCCCAAATGTTTTTTGGGTGCTCAGGAGCACTGCTGAAGATGAGGTGCAAGACATTTGGGGAGAATTTCAAATAGGACTTCAAAGAAAAAAGTCTGGTTAGGATAAAGGTGATGCTGGGTAACCACATTGGATCATCCACTGTGCTAGCTTCAGCCTGGCACGGGCTGGTGAGACTCCACACATGAGAACACTGGTGCACAGAGGGCAAGCTGGGCAAGGGCAATTATTTTAATTGAAAGGACTTAGCAATACCTCTTGACTCAGGGGGTACCATTAGAATTACCCTTCACCATTCAACCAGGTCTAGTTTCACTGATATCACCATTCCCCCTTCTTCCAGCCTCTAATATAAGAAAAGTGAAGTCTATTTTAGAAAGGCAGCTGGGAGAACTGGATGCTAAGGCTAAAATGTTCTGTTACAAGTTGGTTTTCAAATGCTGCAGCACCTGCAAGAGTTGCTTTAAAGAAAAAGAAAAAGGAGAAAACCCCCCTGATAATTTTACTGCAAAATGGATACTTCATCTCTATAGAGAATAAAAGTGTCATTGATCTCTATGATAAATTGTAGCTTGGTGTCTGAAAATATAGACCTTGTTTTTTTCATTATAAGGATGACCTTGCCTCTGTTGTAAATCAAAAGTAACCAGGGATTTGTGGCTCTTGTAAGATCTACAGGGGGGGGGAAAAGATTACTCTGAAGCTGCTGCTCATTTGGAGCTGCAGGAAGGGAAGGGCAGAGCTCCCAGTTTCATCAGGCTCGCCCTGGGATGGATTTCACTCGCTTCTGGATGGATGCTGAGTGCTGCCTGCCTTCCAAGGGGCAGATGAAAGCAGCAGCCACATGGGAGAGTTTGGTCTGTGGCCAGGAGAGGGGAGAGAAGTGCTGATTCTTTCTTAATCAGAAGAATTTCCAGAAAGTTTTACCAGCCAAGGTTCCTGTGCCAGCTGTGTCCTGTTGAGCAGCTCTCTCTCTGTTTATTCACAAATACTTGGGGGTGCTTAAAGCTCGATAAAACAAAGCATTCTCTGCTTTGCTCCTTTTTGAGTTTGAATTAAAAACTGAATAATAGCACTTAATTTCAGTTTATAAATGGGGGGGAGGGGGGCAAGCACAGCATTTTAAGAATTAAATGGTTCAAAATTGTAGCAAATTTCAGAGCACAACCTTCTTTGCATCCAGAACTGATGCTGGAGAGGGTCATGGAGATCACCCTCCAAACTGGAGCCCTAACTGGAAAACCAGCCTGTTGTGGCTTAAATCAAATTAGCAATTTTACTTATCACTTTCCAATCAGCTGTCTCAGATCTCAAATGAAAAATATCCTTCCTGTCCTAGAGATGGACAATGGTTAGAGCTGGGGCAGATTGCAGACTGATGAGTCCTTTTGGTGCTGGGGGGCATTGCTTGGGGCACTGGACACTTGGAAGGAGTTGTCTAAGGAACAAGGAGGAGAAAACAATCTTGGACCCGTTTTGCACCACTAGAAAGAAACTTCTGGTCTCAGAAAATGCTGCCCTGAGAGTAAAACCTTCAACAGTGTCAATCAGAACTGCAGCCACATTAGAATGTGATAATTTCCAAGTGATGGAGTTGGATAACCATCACACTCAGGGCTTTGTTCCTGCTTGGCTTTGGCATTAAACTTTGCTGGAGGGAGTTTGGGAAGTGCAGGTGTGTGCTTTTTGTCAGGGTTACCAGGTAAATGTCTGATGTGTGAGCCTCATGACTGTGGAGGGAGCAAAGGGGGCAAAAAAGGCTGGAGTTTTTCCTTTAATTCCCTTCTCGGGGTGTGGAGCATCTTTGATGGGAGCAGATAAGCCCTTTCCCTGCTCTCATTAGTGCAGTGTCACATGGTGTGCAGTCCTGCAGACCTCACTCCTCATCCATCCAGTGTGCTGAACGAGGCAGGAGCTTCAGACTGCACTTCGTGTGCAGGTAATTAAAGACCACATCATTATGCACAGGCACGAGAGGACAAATTAAGGTTGCACAGTCTTAATTCTGGCATTTCCAACTTTGAAGTGGTTGACTTTGCATCTTCAACAACAAGGAGAGAATGTGATTGCTGCTGCTCTCTCCACTTTAACCTCAGTTAGAGGACACGTTGGATTTCTGTAATAAACCCCAAGATGGAGTGTTTTGTAGGGAAGTTGTGTGGTAACTTTGCAACATAGTATGTATTGAAAATAAACCTCTTCTGTTTGTTTTGAGAGTTCAGTTCCAGACAGCTGACCCCTGGCAGGAGGAAACATGCAGTTTCTTTACAAATGTTGGCTTTCAAAGAGCAATTTGAACTCCTCCTATCAGGAATACTTACTGCTTGTGCCATTACTGTTTTTCTGGGAGTTCTTTTTGTGTTTGTCTTCAGAGCTACCAAAAATACTTCTGTGTAGTTTAAGTCAGAGGGGAGTGAAGGTGCAGTGAACTTGGATTTATGGAACTCTCAATCAGGAATTGACAAAACGTTTCAGTTAAAGGAGGGAGAAAAATATGTCCCAAGGTACCCCAAAAAGCAGGGAGGGCTTTGCAAGTGATTCAGGTGGTGTTGCTGTGCCACCTTCATATTGCTATGATATCACTGGCCTTGATTCAGAGTCTGCATGGGCACTGTCCCCACAAAAGCAATGGGGTTTGCCCTCTGCTGTGGTGGGGCCAGCACAGGGGACACTGGTGGCATTGCAGGAGGATGAGGGTGGCTCATACCAGCTCATGCCATGAGAGATGCCCTCTGCTAAACACAGGGGCGTTTGGACACTGCTGTTGTCCAAGTCTTGCAGTATCCAATTGCCTAAGGACAGGTAATTCCTCCTGCTCCAGGCACATCCAGTATTTGTTCATGGATATGGACCTGAAATGCAGGATGTCTGAAGAGAAACAACTATGCTTGATATTCAACGTGTGTTTTGATTTCTTTTTCAATATGTTTCTGAGCTGGAAGATTGGGCTGTACCAAGAATCTTGGCAAGGACCTCAGTGCAGAAATGGCTCCTTCTTTTACAGAGCCCGAGTGCAGCAAGGGTGTTACAAGTGCTATGAAAGGCAAATGGCAGGGCCAGCTGAAAGGTATTCCAGGCAGTAACTCTATTTACCAAGGAGACTAAATCACTGTTCTTTGAGAGTCATGTCATGCACCGCAATAAAAAGAATAACAGTCAAACAAGAAGTCCCTTCCTAGACAGTTAATGATGGATTTTGGGAAACTGGATGTGTTGTTCATCCTTTAATTGCATTAGAAAGGCCAGAGGATTTTTCCTGCAGGAGCTGAAGGAATCTGTCTGTTGATGAGCTGGTTAATTTTAACAAGACACATTCATACACAGATCACAAACTTTTCACTTGAATGGGAAGACAATAAGCCAGGTCTTCTCTGCTATTCTCATATTTAAAGGATCTTTGGCTCCTTGGGAATGATCTCAGCTCTCTCATCCAGCAGTTAACTCTGTGCAGGGTGACTTCCCAGCTCCCAGTCAGGATGCAGGACTCGGGGGGATTGGATGAATAATTTTTTTTGTTCAGGAATGTTATCAAGGTGAACAAATTGGTAGAAAAGGCAAAGCTCTTTGAATTTTTCCCTGAACTTGTTCTGACAGTGCATCCAGGGATGGAGGAGGCTGATACCTGGGTGTGGAAATGAATGATGCTGAGGGCCTGAGCACAAAACAAAGTCAGGAGGCCAACAGGGATAAAACACTTTGAGAAAACAGTTCTAACACTTCAGTGTTAGTTTGCAATTGTGATGACATCATGTTAAAAATCGACTTTGAAAATTTATTAACTCATGGCTAAAGGAGTGAATATTTTACAAGGCTTGCATTTAACTCTGGGTTTTATGGAAGATTTGTAGTTGTTGAATAGCAATGTTTCTTTTGGCTTGTTCCTGAAATGTTGGTGGTTTAAGCCATTTCTTTGAAAAATGCAGCAAACTAACTCAGAGTTTGTCTTCTCACTGGGACAAACACCCCGGTGGGTGCTGGAATATTTATCTGTATAAGCTAATGAGTTAGGCATTGTAATTTTGGCTGATGGTTATAGAAGCTTCATCATAATATACTTTTATTATGTTTTCTATCTGAGGGATCATATGCTTGAGTGGCTGTCTCGAAATACCTGTCACAGAGAGCAACCACTGCACCTGTGCCAGTTTGTTCTGCAGGGCCTTTTAGGAATATCAGGATGGATTTTTAGAAGCCAGTTGAACAGCTAACCCCCAGAGTACAGTGAAATAACTTTATTAGGCAGCATAAGTAGTGCCACTGAGTTTGTTTTGTGTCTCTCTTATTAAATCAGCCCACTTAGCTGTTTCTTTTGAATCCCTACAGCTATTTAGTCCTCATTTTAGGGCAGAACCAGTCTTGTATTTCCAAGACTATACAAATGAAGTTGCCAAAGTTTAAACCAGAGCTGCTGCTGGCTGAACGAAGGTCCAGTTAAGTCTTGTGGGTGAAGGGTGCTGTGCATCAAGCCTGGTTTGCTGGCCTGGACTCAGGGAGGGAATTGCTCTTCCAGCTGTGACCCTCCCTGGGGGCAGCCCTGGCACAGTGACCATCAGCTGCTGAACTTTGTCTTGGCTGAGGTGGCCACTAAGAGATTTCTGAAATGATCCTGGTAACCATCAGCAGGAATCCCCTTAAGAAGAGTGATACACTCTATTAAATTCAAACCCCTCACATTTTATCAGGCTAACAGCCTGGAGTCTCTCTGTTGGGTGGCTTTTCACCTCTGAGGTACCTTCTGAGCACTCTTGGACATGACTTGTAATCAAAAATCTTCGAGATGAAGACGTGGCAGCAGAACAGAAGTGTTGTGGTTGTGGGACCTGCCTGTGCTTTCCCAGGGGGTGAGCAGTGATTTGAGGTCAGTGATGAGAAACGTGGGCAGCAGACAGGTTGGAGGATGCCCAGGATGTTTGGCTCATGCAGCTGGGATCAGCTGGAGGTTTGGGAGCTCCACAGGGAGCAGCTCTCACCAGCCCCGCTCCTGAATGCAGGTCATTTCACTCGTGGGATGTTTGTGCCTGTGGGATTGAATATTCAGGACACCCCTTTAGGAAGGCAGTAACAGCAGTTAGGAGGCTTGGGCTATTAATTTCTTCCTTTTCCAGAGTAAGTTTAAATCCCATGTTTTTTAGGAAAGTATAGAGTGGGTTGAATTTCCTTTATTGAATGAAATAATTTTTTTCCCTTGAAAACTAAATGTAACAAGAATTTAATAATTCATGAATTGAGCTTCAACATCTTTTAAATAATAGATGGACTGTCATGCCAAGTTCAGCTGAAAACTTACAGAGCATACATTTTTATGTTGTTCTTTGGCATTTCGAGGAATTACAGCACTACAAACATTTATTTTGTATTTTTGCTCATTGCAATATTTTATTCCTTTCAGGTTGATTTAAGAAATAAAAACGACAGTTTAAAAAAAAAAGTAGCTTTAGGTTCTGATGGGAAAAGAGAATAGAAGGGAGAGGAGCTCTAGGTACACATTCATAAATGATTCACTGGACTTTTGGCTGACAGATAGAATGGTTCATAATAACTTTGTTTATTATTTTTCTTATCAGTGAAATCAAATGTTAAATAGCTCTACTGGAAAGTGCTGTAAGGGTGGCTAACAATTACAGCTCTGTCACCTCTGCTGTCTTTGTCCTTTTCAAAATAATCAGCCTGGATTTATTTTATTGGTTATTTCTTCCCTCCCCCACGCTATGAAATAGAAATGATGTTCAGAAGATGTGGCAAGCTGCAGAAGCAGGCTGTCATTTGGTGGTATTTTTGGGTGTGAGGAGGATGGGTAGCCTCTTGCTTAAAGCAAAAAGAACCCAAAGTTGTCCCTGCTGCTGACTTTGTGACTTTTGGCTGTGTTGTGTTACACCCCTCGCTGTGAAGTGCCCCAGGGGAGGTGGAGGTGACACCTGTGCAGGTGCGTGGTGGCCCCTGTCCCTCTGCCCTGTGTCCCAGGGCCCTGTGCTGCCCTGGGGTTTATTTTCAGGGTGCACTCAGCCCAGGTCCAAACTGAGTCTGCACGTCACTTTTGGCCGAGAATAGCAGGAGGTGGAGCTCTCAGACAACATAAACTCCCCCAGTTTTTCAAAAACTTTGGATTTCAAGTTTTTCATGCCCTGGATTTCTCTGCTCTTCTCCATGTGTGTCCCTAATCAGGCAGAACCCCGGCCCAGCCTGTTAGACAGCAGGTGACCTGGAGCTGAGGGTGATGCTGTGAATGGTACAGGTGCTGGGATGCCAAAGAAAAGCCCAAACCAGGACTTGTGAGGACTCAGAGCATCCAGCCCCACCTCCCAAACCCACAGGGCATTGCTGCTTCTGTGATTCATGTCCCTACTTTGTAATATCAATTCTGTGGAGGAGCAACTGACTCCAAGGTGATGGATTGCCTCATCTGTCTTGGCAAGACCTTCTGAAATCCATGGAAAACTACTACAGATTTCACGAATAGGTAGCCTGTTCTCTTTTTTTTGGAAAGTTCTTCAAGTTCAGAAATGAAAAGAATATTTTATTCATCTTTTATTCTGTGAAATCACATTGTTCGTTTCAACTCCCCCTTCTCCTACGCAATGGAATTTGTTACTGAAGTTGGTGAGAATAAAAATACATTATTCTTTAATTAACTGCAGTTAAATGTATCTTTTAGGGTGTCCTGGTGACAGTACTGCTTAGTTAGGGGTTTGGAGACTTTGAAATGAATGGTGTTGATTTGTTCTGTTGCACCAAATGTGGAATCAGCCAACGGGGGGTTATTTGAACAGACAGAGCTGCCATTCTGTAGAGTTGGTTATAAAAGACTTTGGATATCTCTAGTAATAATTGATTTTTACTATTTTAACATTACTGTTTTAATTTTCCTGCTCTGTGTGCAGAAGTGAAGAAGCAGAGGGGTAAGAAGTACTCAAGAACGATGTGCAGATTATGTTCCCGTGCCTTTGTCTCACTCTATTTATAAACTATGAACTTGCCTTATTAGTCAAAGGGGAACAATCAGAATTTTACAGGAATCATTATCTTTCAACTAGATATTCCAAGCGTAGAAAGAGAACATTGGCACTTACAGGGTATTAACTGGCAAAAATAACTCACAACTTCCCTGTGATAAATGTTCCCTCCTGTGAAATTACACTGAATTTGTATTCGTTTCCAGCTTGTTCCACCCCATGGAAAGCCTTGGCTAATTGGGGTGGGTACTTGCAATAACTCATCAGGCTGATAATGGTGTTTATTGCACCATATGGTATCACTTAAGACTTGAACTGTAACTTCTACAATTTCATTGAAGGGGAATGAGGTGAATATTGAAATCAGAAGAGCTTGGCTTTGCTTCCTTTTGGGTTTGAATCTTGAACCTGTTTCTTGGAGTGTCCAAAAATGTAAAAGGATTAGGGACAATCCTATTAGCTGCTTTTTGCACCGAGTTGGTAAAGAAAGGACAGAAAAAGTGATATTTTTTTCTTATTTGGAGCTAATAAATAAGGCTTTTCTCTCCACTGCCCCTAGCTTGGAGCCCTGAGAGAGGAACTAGCTGAGTTTAGTTCCCAGCTCCATCACAGGCTGGGCTCTTGGCCCATGGAACATCTCACAGTTAGAAGGAAGGAGGCACAATCTGCCCTGGCTGGGTACTGTTGTCATCAATAGTCCTTGTAGCATGATTATACCCAGGAGCATAATTCCTGGCAAAGATTTCTTGTAAAAAAGGCTATAAAAATCCCTTATGAAAAGGTAATCTCTGCCCCAAAGCTTTTCTAGAATATGTAATTTGAGATGCAAGTTGTTTTTTCTGACATAATACCATTTTGTTCTTTGTAATGTCATTTAAAAGCTGGGCCTCTGGGTTTGCTTCTCTCTTTTTTTTTGGTAAAAAAATCTGTTAGAATTAAAGTTTTTCCGCAGTCCATCTTTTATCAAGCACCTTTTCACCCAGGATTTTTCCTTTTCTCACTGGGAACATCGACAGGCAACTTAATCCCAAGGGAAGAGAGTGCTAATATTCAGTGGTGGGAGAAAATAATTTGAGTGTGGTAGTATAATGGTAGGAACATTTTGATTAAAAATGCAGGAATATTCAATTATTCTATCTAGCAGACCATACGTACATGAAAAGCCTATCTTCATTCTTATCATTCTGGGTGCTCCTTTTCAACAGGATGATTGATTGGCAAGATTCCTATTTCTACACCTTTCATCTATCTTCAGTACTTTCATAAATGTTGAATTAAGCAGTTTTTATGAAACTTATCATAAACTGGAGTGTTCATTGAAAGTGACTGTGACAAAGTGGATTCCCCTACTCTTGAACTTCAACAGCAATATTGCACAATACATTTATTTCTGTCTGGTTAAAAGCACAGGGTTTTTTTTTTTTTTCTCCTTACGCATTTTTCACCCTAAGAAAAATTATAGGGAGGGGAAAATTTGAAGGGCTTTTGAGAAAAGGAACAGAGAGTGTCTGGGGCTGAAAGTTTTGTGCCTTGTTCAGGCACTTGGAAAGTGAGACTGTTGTCTTTTGAGGGTCCCTTCTTTCTTTTGTTGTTTACATGGTTTTGGTTTGGCCTGTTACCTCTGTGATTGCCTTTTTATGGAGGTAATACCTCAAAGCCTTAGTCTGTCTTGGATTATTCCCTGTCTTTGGAGCTGGTACTGTTTTATCTGTTCAGACAGATTATTTTTGGTTCAACCTAAAGTGTGTTGTATTAACTCTTGCCTTGTAGGTACCCAGTATGGGCATAAAACCATTGCTGAAAAAAGTTTTTTGTTAGCTGTGGCTGATTTTGGGCTTTAGGAAGAGAAGATGCTCTCTAAGCAAATCTGTAGCTGGACAGAAGCACTGACTGCTCATTGCAGCTGGCAATGTCCTCTGGAGTGACCCTCATGACTCTTCCCATGTCAGAACTGGGTAGGGCTGAATTTCCCACTTCCAACAGCGATGCAAATCCGGTCCTGTTCAATGTTATCAGGCTGCTTTTTTGTTCCTCTGGAGGTGTTGGAGCCACATCACATCTGCTGGTGCTTCTGCTACTGTGATGTTCTGTTAAGTATCTTCCAAATTGGGTTTATGGTTTTCCTGGGGAAAAAAAGAAGTTATATAAATGCTTGATTTATGGGAACACATGGCATTTGCAGATGTGTCAGTGTCACTGTTTCCCCCAGTAACTGAATTAAATGGCTGGAAAAGGACAATCAAGGTGGCTGTCACATGCCATTGCATGGGAGTTAGCACAACATCTGCTTTGCCTGCTGTTTCAGAAATCACTGGTGCATGTCATAGGCGGGAGTAGAATCTCTAGCGCTTCTTTTCTTGTTGGTGAAGACCCTGCATGGCAAATGTTTGAAGTTCTGCTGAGAACGGCCTTTTGTAAGTTAGAGCAGCAGGTTCCTATTTTTGCCCTATTCAGCATTTAAGTTACAGGAGGCTCAAAAAAAGGGCATTTGTCTTTTTTTCTGTGCTCGCTCTGACTTCTGTCTTTTCCTCCCTTGCCTGAGCCCCTGATGCTCTTCACGTCCTGCCCTGGGAGTGCCCCCACTCATTGCCTGATGAGTACTTTTGATACATACAGTGAGTTAATTGTCGCTCTAATCACTGGCAGCGGTTGATGTTTTGCTGTTGTAATTTGGTGTTTTCTCCCAGAACCATTAGAGGCGGATGAGATACAAACTGCTAGTTAAAAGCTCTGTGATTCATGGGCTTTCTGGAGGCAGCAGGGAAAACGAGCTATTGGTAGCAGAACCTCCAGTTAGAAGCATTTATGTGTCTTCCCTTAGGGACTATGATGCGAGAGTAAAACTTTTATACCATCAGATGCTTGTAAGCAATTCTCCATCTGGGACTTTAGCTTGGAATAGCTCTATTATTCATTTGTGCCCACAACTCCTTGGATAATAATCTGCATCATCTTCTAGCTGTGAGTGGCCATAGTCACATGTGCTGCTGGTGGAAGCACAAATGAAATGCTGCTGGCTGGACCTGGAAAACACAAACTGTATTTCTTGCACCACCAGATGCTTCCTGCATCATCTTGGGCAGCCTCTCGCTGATAAAATGATTGTAAATGCAATTAACTCGCTGCACACATCAACAATATTTTAGTGACTTGTTATAGAGATGATTTCTGTGCTTGAGTCCCCACCTGTGATTTGGGATGTGACTCCAGGGATGTGGCAGGGCTGGAGGGAAGGTGTCAAACCCCATTGTGCCTGCACTGGAAGAGCAATTCTGAAATTAAATGACCATGTGGAAGCAGGAGCATGATTGCCACCTCCCTTTTCCATGCCTAAGTAAGAATTGGTTTATGCAGGCAGGTTGTGTGTGCATTTTCCAGGGGTCCAGCCTGCCCTGCTTCCAGGTGGGCTGACAGAGGGAAAGCAGCTCCCTGAGAGCACCAGGGCCAAACCACACTGACTGCACAAGTAGAGATCAGGGAGAAACTCTCCTTCAAGTATGTTTTTTATCAGGTTCTGTTTCACTGTTTGGACAGAAATGCAGAGAAGGAAAGGGTCAGTGCTGAGCGTTTTTGGCTGAAGGAGCACAAGAAATGCTCCTGGTAGTGACTGGGTCTCTAACAGCACAGCTGGGCACTGGGGAGGAGAGTCACTGAGGTTTAGTTGTTGCCTTTGACCTATTGCAGGCTGTCTTGCTGTTTTCTCATTATCCCAAATTGGATTAGTAGATCAATGAGCAGCAACCGGAAAAAGAATGAGAATTCAGAGTGCCTTGGGTCTGGCAGCCCTGAGTCCAGCCTGAGAAGGCAGCAGCAGGAGCTGGGCTTGCCCACAAGGTCCCCAAATTGTCAGTCAGGGGTCAAAGAGGCAGATTCAGTCTTGGTGTGTTGTGCTGTTGACTACACCAAACCAGTGACTGCTGACCGCAGGGCTTTGCAGCAACAGGAGTTTTAGGAGAGTGAAGTTGTACTCAGATTAGCAGTGCTGCAATTTTTGTGAGTGTACACACTGTCTGTCACAGCAAGTGCCTTTGAATTATTTATAAGCGACTCGATCTGCAATCCTAGAATTAGGAGCGTTTTCCTACCTAAAATGAGGCTATTAGTGCCTCTCCTGGAGCCTTTCCTGGTTATTAGAAGTCATTGCTGATCCCCAGTCCCTGTGTTTGCCACCAGCTCCTCACACTCACCCAAAAAAGAGGTACTGGAATAGTGAGTGTTGCCCAAAGCAACACGTGCCTGATGCCTTTTACTCCATGAATACTGACCCAGCCCATGCTTGAGCTTACCTTGTGGGTGAGGATGTGTTTGTGAACCTATTAACTTAGCAACTGAAATTAATTTGTGAGTTTTTATCTTTTAATGAGGTTAGCACAGCAACATGAAATAATTTTTCTCACAATTTAGCTCAACATTGATTCCTCATTTAGTTAAAAATTTCAAATCTTACAGGCTACACAAGAAATTAGGTTCTTAATGACTGTTTTATTCAATTATTACAGAGATACTTGTCCTATCATAGTTAATGTTCCATTGTGAAATTGGCTTGAGAGGGAGTGTAAAATGTTGCTTTTCTCCCCGATATCCTCAAGAGTAATATCCTCACACAACATTGTAATGCAGTTTTTACACCATGCTGGATTTTCTTTGTGCAGTTTTATTTTGTTTCAGAATTTTAACCAAGGAATCATTAAAATGCAGTTTGAATTGGATTTTAAAAGCCTTTTTTTTTTTTTTTAGGAGTGTTTCCTACCAAGTTTTTAGCACTTTTTTTTCAAAAATTCATTTCAAATAAACTTCAGTGCTGCTTGTCTTAGGCAAAAAGCCTCCAAATTCTTTATTTCTCAAGTAGCACTAACAGAAACTTAATGGTTATTGTAATCCTTTTTGTTGACAGATAAAATTCTTTAACAGCCATTGATTTATAGGAAACTGCTAGATAAATCTGACAGGAAATACAATCCAGCAAAGAATTTTCCAGGGGGTTGGGGGATTTTTAGGATAATTTTTAGACATTATTCATCATGACTGAAGGGTGGTGGTCAGTAGTTAGATGAGGAGATAACATCTCTAGACTTTGCAATTTCCTCATGCCAGATGAATAATGGGCTTTTTCTGCCCAAAAGGGGAAAATGTGATGGCATAATGAGAGGAGGTATTGATGAGGAGAGAGCTCCAGCAAAATGGAAACAGGCAATGAGTTAAATACAAGGATATTTTGGAGAACTGCACTGGCTTCTGCTTGCTTTGCAAGCCAAGAAGTGACTGCCACTTACACAGTGGGGCTGTACAACGGGGTCTCATTCGAATAAATCCTGAGCAGTGAAATATTCAATATTTTGTCATCTGGCTGCAGGGCCATTTGGCCTTTTTTGAGTGGGGAGAAATGGTGGGTGGCTTTTTGTTCGCTGTAGGTGCTGGTGAGTTCTGATTTTGTCATTCTTCCTCATCCCTGTCTTTAAAGTCCCTTCTGTGTCCTTCACCTCTTGTCTCACCAGTGCTGTTTCTTCAGCTCCCACCTAAAGAATCAGTTCTGGATCTCTGATGGATAAAACATTCTATAGTTCTTGTCCTAAAAAGTTCCTAAAGAGAAAAGGTGCTTAATTCCATTTAATTAGGACAAAACTCAGTCTTTTATACTCTTCCCATGTGCAAAGGCCCTGCTTTGTCCATTCCACTGCTGGATTCTGGCTGCAGTTCCAGCTGTGCTCTTCCATGTCATGCTTTTGGGAGGCAGAATTGCTAAGATAACATGCTACTTACCACCAATTAAGATTAAAAAAAAAATAAAGACTAAGTATAAATAAATGTCCTAATCCCTTCTGAGTGAAATCCTAAGAACTTCTTTATGCTCTGAGACTGGTCAAATATCTTATGGAATGTAATATTTTGACATATATGCCTTAATCTGCCAAAATATGTTCTCCCAGAATTATTTCTGAATACTTGTTGGTTATAAAATAAAACTTGGAAATTGTCTTGTTCTTTTTTGTTTGTTTGTTTTTGATTTTTTTTCTCTTTCTTCCTATAGTTGTTTCTTTTTTTTTTTGTCTTCTAGAATTTAGGAAGAGTTATCCAGACACGAGTTTCTAAAGCAGCTCAAGTGGCTGATGCATTGACTTGAGTGCTCTCCCAGGGCTTTAAAAGCTCCCACAACTGCAGGTAGCAGCGTTAGTTCATTGTGTTCCCATCCCATGCAAGGAGCAGGCTTTTTAAATAGAGGGCTCACTGCTGGCCTATTGATTTACTACATCTTTCACTGTGGAGCATTACCTTGGCCACCAAGGTGGCTCTGCCTGGTCTTAACCTGTGTGGGAGTTGTGAGATAACAAACCTTTCTATAACAGCTTACATGGCAATTAGTGTTAAAGGCTGCATGCAATCATCCCCTCCTTATTTCAGGAGAAATTAATACTCATTGTTGGAAAGCACTTAGGAATGGAAAGGTAAAAAACGGTTTATTTTTTTTCCCCCTGTGCCATTTGCAGAACTTGGTGCAGGGACCCCCTTCTTTTTCCTACCTGTTTTTAGTTTAGATGGAAGTGGAATGACTCTGTTCCTTTTGTCCTCTGTTGTATCTTTGATATGCATCGTATGTATCCCTTTGAAGGGAAAGATAATGCAGAAGTTGGTACTGCCTGGAAATACCCAGCAGAAATGCACATACATATTGGATTATGTATTTCCATCTCTACAGGGCAGAATAAAGGCAGAAAATTTCAGGGCTACAACAAAGCAGTGCTCTCTGTTTTAAAGAGAGGTGTTGGATGAGATGTGGTCACAGGGAAAAGGTGGAGAAGGGGTGGGAATGGCCGTGGAAGCGAGAGGCATGTCCAGTGCAGAGCAGACACTGAACCTCTGACAACATAGATCTGATTGTGATCACTAGAAAGTTAAGTTTCTTTTAGCAACAATGATTCTCGGTGTTTTATTTGATTTCCCAAATTGTAATATAGAAATAATAATGCCTTACAAATCTCAAAAATGTTTGGGTTAGTGCATGGACCTGTTCCTTCTGATTCATTACAGTTCCTTTGAGTGAGCAGGCAAAGTACTGGTGAGGCTCTTTGTTTAGATCAGTGTAGTATCTCTGCTTCCCTGAGTAAATCAGCTTAGTTTGAAGCCTCCTCTTTTATACCCAGAGCCCTCAGTCTGGCAGAAGAATTTAAATACGAAGTCTGAAATTAATCTGAGTGCTCAGCTCTGTATCCTGTGAAGAGTAATAATGTGCTCATATATTTGCCAGCACCAAACAAGGTACACAAGAATACAATAATCAATATGTGCTGTAAGAATACCAGCTCTTTAATTTACTGCATATTACATTGAATTGGATAACAGTCTGCTTTGTCTTTTGCTGTGCTTTAGTGCAATAACCTTTAAACCCTGGCTTATTTGTTCAAAATAAATCCAAATCTTTTTTCTTTTTTCTCGGTAACCTGCTTTATTTAACAGACACTTCCTATTTCTAGTCCCTTTGCTGGCATTTATCTGCTTGCAAATGGATTTATCATTGAGTAATCCGAGTTTTGAACCAAATGTCTTTTGCTATCTCAAAACCCCAGGCTCTTCTGTGTTTCCTCTGCTACCAATTAAGTGGAGTGAGTCAATGAAAGCCTTCCTGAGAGCAGCATCCAAGTAGGTTGTGTGCAGTGAAATGCTGATGGTTACTCTGGAGCTGAAGCAGGTGCTGTCTAATGGCTCATTTGCACATAGGGATTGGGAGAGGCAGAGAGGATGGATAATTCTGGCAGTAGATCCCTTTGCTCTTTCTGCCTCTTCTCCAATGAGCTGTTCCATCCCATACGTGTGTCTCAAATGTTGCAGGGAAAGATCTCTGCAAATAAGAGGGAAGTTTGATAGTCAGCTGAAGCAGAACTGGGATCACGATGATGCCATCACGGCTGTGGCAGCACAGTGAATGGTGTTTAGTTGTGATGTTCCCATTCAGAAAGGGAGGATGATGCAAATGCAGTGATAAAACATCAGCAAAAAGGGGGTCTGTATGAAGTTGTGTGGTAAATATGCCCTGACAAAGGAGAGGGGCTGGGGATGAGTGGAGTGGGGAATGTGACAGAACTGCCTTCTTAGCAGTAATGTCATCTTAGTTGAGCTTAATCCAAGGAAATTGCTATGATGAATTTGCATGTTTGCCACGGACTGTGCTCCATGATGTATCTGCAAATCCTACCTTGTGTGTTAGGTCCCTGTGACAGAAATTCTGCTGACTTCACTGCATGGGGTATTGACCAAATACCAGACTATAGGTATTTTAATTCTGCCTTTCACATTTAAGTGTGACCTCCTTCAGCCTCAGGATTCATCACTATTCACAGAAGTGTCCCCTTTCCATAAAAACACTCTTCCCCACGTATGAGTTATGTGTAAATACCAACAGAGGAATAATTGTGCACAGGAGTCAGCAGATAAGAAAACTATCAGCCATTAACTCACACACTGGTCAAAGGAACTGCATCTTTTATCCCAGGATGAGTACAAAAGTAATTCCAGCCTGATAGCCCTGATACTGCATATCTCTGTGTCAGAGTGAGGGACAGAAGATAAACTGAACTGTAATCTTAAAATTTAACAAAGAGATGAAAAAACAACACCCCCAGGGAATCTCTAGTTATTATTTGTTTTCAGAAAACCTGGGCTCATACTTGTCCAGCTCTTATATATTAAGGATGAACTCGACATATTTGCATTAGTCTGGATAGTAATTTTTGGATGCTGATATTATGTGTGTGAGGATGGTTCTGAATTCTCTGAGGGAGGTAGAGTGAATTCCTGGCAAGTGCCTCAGCATGCAGCTAACTTACTTTGCTGTACTGCCTGGCTTGATTTAGCATTCAGGGAGGCAACAAGCATTTAAGACTCTGAAAGGTGCAATAGGAATTGCTTAGCTGCCTTCTTTTACACTTTCTTGGCCAGGGTGATGATAGGACTTTCACCAAATCAAAGCTACTGCAGATAAATTTGAAACCAAGGAAAGAAAAACCCACTCTGATCTAGGGCCAGCAGTTGCAAGATCCCAAGTTTAAAGGAAAGACAAAGAAATGTGAAATAAAGACACCTGAACTTGGGTCTGTTCATTGGGAATGAAGGCTGATAAATTTATGCCTGGTTGTACCCTGGAGTTTGGGGTGAGGCTGGCTTGGAGAGGGTTGGTTTTTATTGTTTTACTGGGATTTAGGGACTGACCAAACCATCAGTGAAATGTGCTGCTCACCAGCAGGGATCTCCCTGGCTTTGGTCCTTGAGAACAGGCGCAGGGACAGCTCTCTCAGAAAGCATCTGAGAGCCCAGATGTGCTGTGCTCTTGCACATCTGCAGCTGCCCAGCTCCCAGGCTGTGTTGTTCACCCCTGCTGCTTCTTGCCCAAGTTGTTCTGTGTGCACTTGCAATGGGCAAAATCTTCCCAAGCTTTTGAATAGTCTCAGCTTCAGTGATTTAAAAGGTGATGGTGTCTAATCACAGAATCCCAGAGTGGTTTGGTTGGAAAGGTCCTTAAAGGTTGTCCAGTTCCAGGGGCACCTCATCAGCACTGCACAAGTTGTTCACTTCTGCTCTTTGTGTTCACGTTCAGAACACAACGGAGAGAAATACTCCTCTTCCTTCAGCCTTTGTCAGAGTAAAGAGCACCATCTTCAGCTTCTCTCATGGTGATGATGTATTGTTACAGCATCTTGCTTCTCAAAGAATAGTGAAGATATATAGGATGTTCCTATGTGGTTATGAGCAAAGACAGCCAAGAATCCAAAATGAATCCCAATCCAAATCTATCATATAATGAACTGTGAGTAAAATGTAATGACTTGGATTATACTGTGCTCCTAGAGCAAGTCTGCAACCCAAACAGGCCCAATACAGCAGCATTTAAATAGCTCTGAAAACTCTCCCTGGCCTGCAGTGCAGGAGCAGAGTCAGATGAGGCTGGAAGGATCTGCCACTACAGTGGCAGGTGGGGTAATAAAGAAGTGGGGCTCAAGCTCACAGTGCTGGTCCAGGGCCTGGAGAACTACCTGATGAGGAGGAGAGAAATGAATATTTTATGCCTATTCATCACCATTATGGCAGCACGAAAAGACAAAGAAAGAAGTGGGGAGCAGTAGGCTGGGACATACAGTGTTCCTTTAGTGGTGCTGTGGGTTTGCCCTGATGAATCTGTCATGTGTCTCACCCAGAGAAAAGAAGTTGGCTAATGATGTGCTTTGCAGATGGATCAGTGCTGGCACTTCGACAATTCCATATCTGGTGCACAGGTGTTTGATTTTGTTTTTGTTACCAAGCCAGTAGCAGGCAGATTTAGGGAAAATGGCCCACAGTTACTGTGTAGAGACAGAGTTTGTCTGGCTGGGTGTAATCTGACTCCACCATATGTTCAGCACATGAGCCCCAGCCACGCCACCTCTCCCAGTCAATGGGCCAGCCTTGCATCTGCTGAGAGATAAGAGTGGAGCTGCCCTACCCGTGTTGCTGAGCCCCTGCATCGCTTCACAGCCCTGGTTGGCTTTCTCCAGTTAAGCCAACACCTCTGACAAGTCTCCCTGATTGTCTTGTCACAAACTCCTGTCCCTTTTGTTGCTGCTTGTATCCCTTCCAGAAAACACTGTGCAGCAGATGTTGGCTAATGCAGGAAGTGTTAAAGTACATTTCAATATGGGTGTTTTGTGTATGTACCAGGTGCAGTTATTCAATATGAGGATTAACTGAAGAAGTTGCTAGAATTGGGAAAGTCTTCTGCTCTATTTAAAATTAACTGTAAATTTTCAGTAGGAATGAATCAACACAGTGTCTGCCAGCAAACCTAGCACAGGAAATACAAGGAAATGTCCTGATGGATGGTGTAGGGGGCAACACATTGAGGCAACATACAGCTGCTCCACTGGATTAAGACTACATAAACTAAGACATCTTTGCTGAAATTATTCATGAAACTTTAGTGGGGGGATATTGGTAAAAACCCACGTGCCTTTCAAGGTCATTTTGTAAAGAGCATGGGAAAACCAAATGGAAAACATGCCATGAAATGAGTAGAAGGTAAGATGTGCTCTCCCATATCTACCAATGCTTGCAGGTAGACTTGGGTAAAATGATTGTAGGTAACACAATAATGCTGAGCTTTTCCAAATATGAAACCCCCAGGATATTGTCCAGTGCATGTTCTCTTGTCTGTTTTGTCACAGCAGCTTATTTAGTGCTGGAGAGAAGATAAGAAGTCCTTCTTGTTACTCACCCTGCTCTCTTTTTTTATTTTTCTTCTCCTAGTTCTTTGTATTTTTACAGGAAGGGCATCTTTCTTGGTCAGTTTGTCACAAGTGGAAATTAAATACTGGAAACCCCCTGCATCTCCAGTGTAACAGAAACTGTTTTCAGAGTTGATGGTAGTCCTTGCTTTTCTTGTTACCTTCCAACCACAACTGATTTACAATGCAGCCAATGCCTCTCCCCAGCATGCTGACTCTCTGTTAAAGGCCATGCTAAACCACACACATGCAGTTTGAGTCCCAAGGGAATGTATTGTTAGAAAATAGTGTTTTGATTCCTTCCTTTGGTGGTGTAAACAGAGAGGGTGAACAAATATCCCTGGGCACTTTGAAGTCACACAGTGCTCTGGGGCGAACGGGGAGGGGATGCAGTAAAAAGCTGGGGCAAACCCTTTTAAGAATGACCAAAACCCCATGCTCTAAGAAATTCAGAATTCAACAGTTCTTCAACTCTTAGACTTTTAACTTGCTCGTGTCATTTTATCTTGGATGATCATAGTTCATTGTGAAAACAGTGTGGTGTACTAGTCAAGGGATGCGTGGTCTGTGTTAGTCATATTTATGATTATGTTGTGAACTAATATCTTAAATTTTTATGAGACAAAGTGGCATTTATGAATAATTCAGTAGTGATATGGTAAGCTGAAATGTAGCAATTTCTTCCCAAGAGTTATTTGGAAAAGCTATCGACAGTAAGGAAAACAGACACTTGAAATCTTTCTGAAAACTCTCTGGGAGTGTTGGGATGGGAGGATGGAGGGGTGGGGTGTGCAGAAAACTCTCTGGGAGTGTTGGGATGGGATGATGGAGGGGTGGGGTGTGCAGGCTGTGCCTGGGCTAACCTGCTGTTGGGAATTCTGCCTGTGGCTGGAGGGTTGAGCCAGGAATAGGTGGAATGGCCTGGAATGGTCCAGGTGCCAGGGTGCTTTCACAGGCCCTGGTGCTGCTCAGCATTGGGAGAGGAAAAATTGAGTCTGTTTTCTTCCTTTTTTTCTATAAGTGCAATTTCACCTTATTTTTAGAGAGCCTGCTGGCCTGAGCTTGCCCTGCCCATGCTCTGCAGATCTGGCAGCAGCAGGACAAGCTGGGGAGGGAGGGAGGGAGGGAAGCGCTGCCAGGAAACCCTGGTTTCCCTGGATCCCTGCAGGTCTGCACGGCTCAGTGTGGGAGCAGAGCAAGGTTCTGTCACCCAGGAGCCAGGTAAATCAGCCCTCAGAGGCAGAGCAGGGGCTGTCACCCTGCATTTCCCCCTGTCACAGGAGCAGAGGTTGCTCCCAGCGAAGTCACCTGCGCTGCAGCATCCCATTCACCCGATGCTGAACACGCTCCAGATCCTGCCTTGGTGTTTTCCTTCCCATTGACAGTTGTTTCCTTTGTTATGTGGCTGCTCACGAGGGAGCTGTTTCATAGGGATTTCAAATGTCCTACTTGTAAAATCTGCAACTTCTCCGACAGGCAGCAGATAGGGCGTTTTATTCCTCTTGTGCCGTTTCGGTTTTCCTAAACTAAGCACTTTGCTTCAAAAGGGTGTCCTTGTAAATCTTTGTCCTTTTAAATACAAAGGTCAATGATACTTTCTATATGCAAATTCAGTTGTTAAATGTATTGCACATTACTACTCCTGGCAGATGGGGAAAAACTGCAAATTTATCATGGTGATGGCTTCAGGAACAAAGCAAGTAATTATAGACACAGTATGACAACTAACAACAGTCTCTTTTATTCTCTAGTGTTTCTCAGTAGCCTCTCAAATGAAAAAGAGAAATAGAAGGTTACCTTAGCTGTGTGTCTAAATCTAAGACACTATTACCAGAAACTGCAGCGTATAGACTTTATTATTACCCATTAGAATGCAATTTAACGTCTGGCCCCCTAATAAAACTCTTTCCATAGATGCATTAATAAATAGAAGTTTATTTTGTGTTAAACTTTGCTGTTGGTTCTTGTGCAGCATAAGGAGTTACAGGCAGTTGGAAGGAGATTGTTCTGCTGAGAGACCTTTTTCAAGTCATATTCCATATTCTGGGTAATCCATGCTAATACTCAAAATTATAAGGTATTTTATAAAGTATGTGGGTTGTTTTTATGTTGATGATGATGGTGGCTACAAGTTCCAAGTGGTCACAGAGGAGCACACAGTAAGTGCAGCAGCCCACGATGCAAATATAGAGGTTGCTAAAGAGGAAGAGAAAAGGAGGTTTGTGATTCCCCCTGGTACAGGTGAGACTTTGAAAGAGCTGCTCCCTGTTTTTGGAGGAAAGAGAGAGGGACAGCAGAGCCAAATCCCTCTCTGAGAAGGTGTGGATCCTGCTTGGCCAGGCTGGCCAGCACCACCCAGCCTTGCTGCTGCTGGGCTCAAGTGGCTGCCTCTCCTGGAGCCATCAGCAGCAGATGCCTGGGGGCAGATCATGTTCCCTTGTTTCCCATCTGGGCCCTCTCAGCTTAGATTTGAGCTCCAGCTATCCTTCTCACTCAACCATATTTCCTTACCAGCTTGCCGTCAGTTACTATATATTGATCCTTAGTGAGTGCAGTGATCTACACTCCAAATGACTAATTAAATATGCCATAAATCTGCAAGGGAATGTGCTTCAAGTGAAAGAATTCCTTTTTATGTAATAAAAAAATCTCTTCCAAAAAAAAAAGAAAAAAAATCATGTTCTAACCACAAGTGACTAAAACCTAGTTTGGAGTTATTTTACTGCTGACAGACGTGCATGAACGACAGTGCAGTGATGTTTACAGAGCTACAGAGATTGCAGAGAAATTCAGAGGTCAGAAGTCCAGTGGATAATATTCATGCCCAGCCAAAGGAAGAGATGTAATCAGGCTAACACGTTATGGCACGTTTCTAATGTTTTGGAAAAATCAAACTAATTCCTTGGGCACCAATGCTGTTGGAGAAGACACCAGGCCATGCTTCCATGGATGTGGCCAAAGAGGGTTTTTGGGCCATAAGCACCTGTGGGTGCTGTGTTATCCCATGCTGGCAGGTGCAGTTCCCACAGGAAAAGCACAACGTGCCACTGCCTGTCCTGGCTCCCCTTGCACAATGAATTCAGGTAATTTGCTTTCTCTCCTGGAAGGAGATACTGATAACAGATTAACTCTGTCCTATTTAAATTCTCCCTGGAAAGCAAAATGCCTTGTGCCTCCCCAGGCAGAAGGAAGGATTTTCATGTACATAAACTGGTATTTAGTGGCTGCAAGTTACCAAACTACACTCCAGTATGGCAGAGACTCCTTAAGTACTGGTCTGAGACAGATTTATTACTGTGGTGAGGTACATGGTTTGTATCTTGTGCCTGCAATGAGGCTTTTCTTAGATGTCTGAATAGAAAATATAGTGCCTTCTTCCCCTGGTGTTAACTTGGGGGCTCTTCCTCCTTTTCCTCCTCCTCATCTCCAGCAGCAGAATAACCTCTGTTTTTCTGTGGCATGCTGAAACAGATAGTTCCCAAACTCCAGTTTTGAGAGCCTCCCTGTACCTGCCATTTGCATATCCATATATAAAATGATACTGGCTGTTATTCTAAAACTCCTTGAACATTGATGTAGATAAGCAGAAACATTTAGGTAAACAAAGAGTCTGGTTATAAGGAATAATTTAATAACCTTTATACAACTCTGTTGATAAGAAAGCGAAGTCAAAAAGATCAGGCTGTTTCTTGGCAAATCCCTATGCCATGGTTGGTAGGGCACAGGTGTTTAATTGAGATTTACTGAAAAATACCCCTGTTGAGTGACCCTCAAACTTGTGCTGTCACCTGAAAGGGAGACACTTGTGGTCTCTGGGCAGATCTGAGGGAGAACAGGAGGTGTGGGGATGCTGCCAGGCACACCCGACTCTCCCATACCTTTTTGCCTCAGTCAGGAGAGGAGTGGGATTCCTCATTCCCGGGAATGTGACCTGGTTGTTGTCTTCACTTTCAGAACCTCTCATGGGGAGAGTTCAGTGCTAATTATGACCTGATATAAAATGTCTTGCAACAGTCAACACTCACTGAATAACCTCACTCTGACTTAAAGATTCAGGTCTGTAACGTGTTTAACAGCCAGGTTTATGGAATAGTAAAGAAAATAATATGTAAATACCATTCCATGTCCTGGAAAATTATTAGAATTTCAGCAACGTGTAAAAATCCCAACAATCTCTTAAAATGAAATTGTTTCACGCAGTCATACGTGGTTAGAAATCGAAATTCAGTATATGACAGCGCAGGCCTGGAAGAACTTGTATGTAGAAAAACTTATTAAAGTGTCCTCTTTGTTACAGGAATGTGGTGGCAACTGCAGCAGAATGTTAGTGGCGATGAGTTCAGTGGGTGCTGCTGTGGGCTCTGCACAGAGTGCCCAGCAAACGCATTCACAGACATATTTAAATAATGCAGGTAAATGAGTTCCAGCAAATGTAATACTTTTACAGGAAATAATATAAATTTTGCATGAATATGCATTCTTAAGTATGTGGCAAGCATAGATTTATGAGATAAATAATTAAAACTGTTAGGAGTATATATTTCTCTTTTTTTTTGAATGTTCAAGAAAAATACCTGCTATGCTAATGAAATTACAGCTGTTCCATTTGCTTCATTAGATTGTGGTGATTTTATCCAGGTCAAAAAAATCATGGAGTGGAGAGCAAAGTATTTCCTTATCAGCTGTTGTGATCCCTGATCTTTTTGCTCTCTTGTTTTGGCTTGGGAGATTTCTGTCTTTCCCATGACATTTCAGGGCCCATTTCAGACGTGCAGCTCCCAGAGATTGATGCTTTTTTGTTCCGAAATGTCAGGGCTTCAGTGGGAGTTTTAGTTGAGTGGAGAGTACAGGATCAAGCTACCTAAAGCCAAAGAGCATTCCCAGAAACCTTGACTAAACAGCAGGGACTCCTGGAGGGTGGCCAAGCCCTCTGTGTGGATGTCAGCGCTGCCCCTGGGCCAAATGGAAGCTGCTCCTTCATCGTGGTGTCCCTGCCCTTCCCTGTGCCATGGAATGGGCAATGCCCTACAAACACACACCTGTAAAGGTTGGGAAAGATCATGGAGTCCAGCATTAACCCAGCACCAGGTTCACCACTGAAACACGTCCCCAAGTGCCACATCCACACGTTCTTTGAACTCTTCCAGAGATGGTGATTCCACCACTGCCCTGGGCAGCTCTGTCAGTGCCACCACTGACATTTTCCCTGCTATCCCATCTAACCCTCCCCTGGCACAACTTGAGGCCAGTTCCTCTTGCCCTGTCTCTTGTTGTCTGGGAGAAGAGACCACCCCTCAGGTGTTAATTCTTGGCTGATTTGGGGTTTTAGAGGTTGAAGAGCTGTTAACAGGTGCTTGTTTCCTATCTGAAATTTCTTTGGCAAGTGAAATAACGATGGAAGTGTCAGATTCTCCAAAGTAAATTTCAGAGGCTGCACAGCTACAGTGGCTTTGATTTGAATCACAAAGATTCTCAAATGAAAACAGAGCTTTGAAGTTTTAGGGAAATATTAAAATTTGCTCTCCCGTTTCTTCACCAGCATGACTTTGTGTGTTGGTCCAGACTTGAAAGCTGTTATTGACACACACGAATCTCCTTTCAAGTGGCTGATCATCACTGGGGCCGTGCTCTTATGCAAAGCAGCTTGGAATGGAGCTTTTAAAAAATGACCATACATGAAAGACACTTGCCCCCCTTAAAACGCATTTTGAACAAAGTGAATGCTGTTCCATCTCATAAAGACAGATGATTGACATTATATAGTGCATGAAATTTTCCTTTTCAAAATCCTGACATTTTATAATAAAAGTTGAGATAATGCTGGGAGCTAGTAATTACGCTATATCCTCCCCCAACAAAAAGGATCCATCGGGGGAAGAAATGAAACAATATGTCTTTACAAAGAATGCAATTAAGTAAAGCCAGATTAGAGGAACCACTGAGGGTAAGCGACATGCCTTATTATCTCCAATGTGTAAATTTAATTTTCGGTTTTCCTCATAATTCTTATTTCCTCAGCATTTTTTTTCCTCTCTCCGTTGAGATCAACTTGCAACAGCTTAATTTTCCTATTGATCTATTTAATATTTTTCCATTGTGCATAATAAAACACTAAACAAAATTTGCTCTCAATGTGCGAGCAGCCTTTCTGTCTCAGCAAAGAAAGAGATAATATTGTTGCAAAACTGTTCTCCCTGGGGTAGATGATGACATTAACATTTTTGTTAGGGAAGGAGTGGCTCAAAATTAAATCCTGAAATTACCAGTATTTATCAGAGCCACTCACAGAAGTGGAGGGGAAAGGTGAAATGGCTGAGTAAATACCATCATCTCTGCATCTCTAAAAGTGATGCTAAAAAGGCATTAAAATAAGGATGGAAAGTCTCCCCTCAGGAATATTTATCAGAGGTGCTTCATCTTGGTGGCGAATCTAAGACAAGACATGCATGGCAATATCTGTTGATGTGAAGAGTTTTTTAATAACAGGTTTGGTTTTCTAAAAGTGTTATTTTGTCCCCAGGACAAAGAATATCTGTTTTTGTAAATGGAAGGATGTATTGTAGATTAGTTCTGCACAATTGGACAAGGAAAGGAGTGGCACCATCTGCTAAATAAACCACTTTTAGGTTTGAATTCTGTGAATGCCTTTTCCTTGGTAAGAAGGAAATTGTACCCAAAGTGTTTGAGGAAAAGGGTACAAACAAGGTGCGTGTAGGTGGGGATGTGTAAGGAATTATGCTCGAATCAGTCGTGCTCACAGGCTGGGGGAGGGTTGGAAGGTTGTGCCCCGATTGTATTCCAAGAGCTACGTGTGCGTTAGGATTTTTGGTATTGTCAGACACAGATCTGTATTTACAGTAGCCATATTGCATAAAAGTGAGATTTAAATGCAGAGAGATGCTCTGACTGTGGTGTCTGGATGCACTTTGAGGTGCAGAGTGATCCCCTTCTCTCCTGCAGGGCAGATATAATGGTGATGTTTGTGGACTTTGAGTAAGGAATACATTTTCTATTTGACTGCAGTATTTTTCATTGTACACGTTCATTATACAAGGAGGAAAACTGTAGTGTTGGACTTTATCTTGCCTTGTCTCAGCTGTCCCACACACAGAGGCACCTGGACAAAGCTGGCCATGGGTGATCCCGCAGTGAGCAGTGGGAAGGAGGAACCTCTGGAGAGGGAGATTCCCTTCCTGTCTCCCCTGTCTGCCCTCAAGGCGTGATGGATCACCACTGGAGAAAACCACTGAGGGCAAACATGGACTGGAGAGGGATTGAGCCACTCCTTGCACTGTGTACCATGTTTCGTCCCTGACTGAAGGGCAGGCCTGCCTCGTGTCACACAGAGCTCTTGCAAACACAGAACAGACCTTGACTGTATTATTTATAATTCGAAGATTATCGAAACTCACTGCTCCTGAAAGAGGGGAAATATTTTGAATGAGACCGTGGCAACCTGAGTAGGAAAGGGGAAGTTACTGGTTGTGAGTTCCTCCCTTTTTTGATATTATTGTATTTGATATTATTTGTAATATTTGTACTATTATTGATATTGTATTTGATATTATTGTCTGTGAGAGCCCAAAGAGAGCCCATGGTGAGAGGTGACGACTCTGCCATTCCTGTCCCCGTGCCATAAGAATGCCCGATGTGAGAGGGGAGTCTTGCACCTGAGTTCATTTCCATTGCACCAAGAATAAGTATGTAATCTCTGGAGTGTGCACCCTGCCCTTCAGTTTCTCTAGGAATTGTTTGCATGCATGGACTTTGCTAATTCTGAATGCTGCACGCTGGGCCACGTTAGCCATGAATCTTGGCATTGAAGGGAGAAGACAAGGCTTTATAAATGAGGTTCGTTTAGGCAGCGTGTCATCAAATGACCTGATAAGCAGGGACTCATCTGGGTAATGATTAGGTTTTATGTACTATTACAAGGATTGATTTGCTAGAAAGACAATGAGCAAAAAACCATATCTACAGCAGATTTTATCTGGCTGAGCAAATTACCTGACAAGATATGCAGGTCCAAACCAGACTTTTAATTTCTGAAAGGGCAAGATTTCGACTCCTTATCCAAAATGCTGTGTATTCTATGCTATGAATCGCTCTGTTTATTTTGAACATGTTATTTTAAGAGGCAAATAATACCATTTTCCAGGGAAGTATCTGATTACCCTCCGTGCAATGCTCTTGTGGTGACTTGAGTGAATGTTTTTACAATGTCATCTTATGCTTTGAAAGTCAAAGGCAAAATCATGACTGATTCTTTATCATGTGGGCCTTAATTTTCAGCCTTAGATTTTCTATTTGGGTAAGCAGTTAGTATTGTCATAATGCAGATATTTTGGAGGTAAAAGTTTATTTGGTTGTAGATGAGCCACAAAGTCATTAGTGATTGGCTTTCACTTTTTTCAGCTTTATAAGAGAGTAAACAGTAATTTCCCTGTTTTCTTTTTATTATTGTTGTTGTTCCAGAGTCTGAAAAAGGCATTGTTTCCTTTAAGTTGACTTTGACAAAGTTTTATCAACTTTTGTCTTTCATGTTTGCCCTTCATTATAAAAAACCAAACAAACCCAAAAAGCACCCAGTTTAAAGAGCTGAGTGAGAATAAACAAGTCGGGTAAAGGTAAAAGGAAACACCCACTTATTTTGATGCAAAACTAAATTATAGCAACATGCCATGTCTTTTAGATCCCACTCTGTGTTTCTGTTGCTATGTTAGGGAGGCTGGGCCTTAGTCTTTGTGTCTTCAGGAATCCTGAATTAGAACCAACTTTGATCTGGTTCCAACTCTCCTGTGAGAAATTTGGTTTATACATTGTAGTGAATATAATGGGGAGTTTATTTCCTCACTTACTTTATGGGCTGATCTAATGTAATGTGAATGAAAGAACTTCCATTAGCAAACGTTTATTCCATTTTAAAAATGACAATCTATAAATGTTCATATACATGGTTCTAATATTGAGAAGTTTTGTGCATCCAGGTGTCCTCGCTCTTTGTGCACACTTCTTAATGAGACTGTCTTTGGAAATCGTGGCTAGAAATGTGAATCCCATGCAAAAATATATATATATATATCCCCCCCCAAAATATTCCACTGCTTGCTGCATGGCTGCACTCTGATCCAAAAATAAGGGGTATTTTATTGAACCAGCTCCTAGAAGTCCACAGTTTCATTTTATATTACTGTGTTTGGGAAGTTATGGATACACGAGTTCTGCAGTTCGTAGATTTATGATTGGGCTTGGCAGAATTACACCAGGAATTATTTCTGAGTGTGTATGTTGTGATGAATCATATCTGTGCAACTTCTGGGCAGTCTCTTTAAAGCAAAAGCCAGATCTGGGTGTCTTTCAGTGCGTTCATGTAAATGGGTATTTCAGAAATCAAATCTTACTACTGAATTATTCATACAGGATGGGGGACTTTGATTTCTGCTGACCTTCCATCTCTTTTTCCCTCTTTAATTTCCTTGGTTTTCTCCCTAAATTTGCCCAAACCCCGTGACTGAAGGCAGAGGGATTGCCTTCCCATTTCCCATATCATGTCTTTAGCTCAGTAGTTTGAGTTTAGCACACCCATCTGAGCTGTGTGACACGTTTTATGGTGCTGAGCCACCCCCCCTGCAGTGAGAGGGATTTCCCATCACACACGTGGGGTTTTTAAGCAGTTTTATAAGACGTTCTGAGTAGAAAGGCCATAGAATGTGCTGACACCCAGGAAGGCTCCCTGTTGTGTGTGCTGTTTTCCCTCAGCTATGGTGTTGACTCTGATACTCCCAGCAGGAAGGAAACACTGAGAAATGACATGATTGTGCTACCTGGGCAGTGCAGGAAGGGTAAAGGGTTAAACTTGGGGGCTGGGACTGGAAACAAAGGTGAGGGAAATCTTTTAGGCTTGAAAATCAGTGTGGGTTTGAGTTGGTTTGTGTTTTTTTTAATTATTTTTTTTATTCTAAGCCATCATTTGATCCAAACTTTTGTGGTAGTGAGGACCATTTCTGTTAAATTCAACAGCATTTGGATCGCATTAAAAACCTTAATTCAATAAATGCAAATTGAAACCATTGAAAATGAAGTTTTTCAAACTATTTTCTAGAATAGGAGCTCAGAGCCTGAATTGCTTTCTGTTGGATTCGGTATTGACTTTGCCATCTCATTTGCTTCAGTTCAACTCGAGTTCTGGAAAAGCTGCCTTGTGTTATGATAGTGCTCTTTTGCTTTTCTTTTTTTCCCCATTTCCTTGCAAAAAGCTGAACCAAGCGTGATTAATTTGAAAGGATAAGATCTGTTTCAGTCCAGCTGTATTTGAGACCCCTTGTAAAACAGCTTCGAGGCCTTGAACGTAAATGGACGTTGCAAAGATTCTTTGTATTTAAACTACAAGCCTAGACAGATATTAATAATGAAAAAGGCCAATAAATGACCTTTTCTTCACTTTTATAAAGTAAATGCAGTATTGAATTTTTCATCTGTTGTTTTCTTTTGAAATGTGAAAGATCATTGGAATGAAAGCAGGTGAATTAGACTGTATTCTCTGCAGACACAACCTGGATGCTGTAGCAGTGTTTGGATACAAGAGAATTATTTTTTCATTTATTCCGTATATTTCCTTGATCTCCACGCAGCATTACTGCACCACAGTTTCAGGAGCAATGTTTGAATATGCTCTAATTTTATTTGTTTTTACAAATGTAACAACATTTCTTTTGTTGTTTTCTCTAAGCTTTCTGTGCTTTGAACTCATAAGAAGTTCTTTTTGCCAGTGGGGCATCCTTCTCTGGTTTATTTTAATTTAAAGCTTGTGTCATTATTGTTGCCTGGACTGGGGAAGTGGAACAAGGTGGAGAAATTTAACAGGAGAAACACAACAGAGCCTTCAGGTCTTGTGGCTGTTTTAGCCTCGTGTGGGACTTGCTTGGGCTTCCAATGGGTGTGAGGGACTCTGCAGCTGATGAATTCTGTAGTCAAAAGGAAAAAACCTTCTAGCAATGGCTAAGGAAAACTTTATAAAGATCCACAATCTACTTAACAAAATGAGAAGTCCTTATTGCAGTGGAATATGCATGTTTATGAACCCAAACCCAAATGAAGCCAATGAAATGACTCCCTTGGCTTTTGGCTTTTTTCTTTTTGGGTTTTTTCCCCTGCCTAACACTACATAACTTCCCGAATTTTACTGGCTGAATTGCAGTAGCTCTGTCTACACCAGCTGATTGCATTCCCTGCTGTAAGCTCCACTGTCAGGGATAAGTCTGCAGAGACCAGTATTTGCAAATTTATCGCCTCTCTATTTATTTGTAGGTAAAATATTCTCCAGTGATTCATCTCATCGCTAGAGAATGCTTTTCCAACTAAATTGCATTGCCTCCTAAAATTTAATTCCTATTTCATATTCCTATTGTTTGCTTAGTTTACATCCTTTGTCAAATGGCTCTCAGCAGGTTTCTTACAGCCTTGAACTTCCATGTCCCCTGATATCCCTCGTGCATTTCCATCAGTGTGAGTGGGCTTGGCATCTCTTGTGCCCTCTCTGTGGGTTGAAATCCAAGGATGGGATTCCTTTTTCCATCATAAATACTATGTTTGTTGGAAAAGACCAACAGAAAGCCAAGGCTTGGGCATTGCAAGTGGTGCTGATAGAGAAGCAGAGTGGATATAACTGCTTTTTGTTTTAAAGCCAACCCCCAGCAGAACTTGAACTCACTGCAAATCAGATGATTCCGTTCATTTACAGTATCTGGGAGATGCTGAAGACAAGAGGTTTCCTTCAATTCCTAACAATTTATATTAGTGTTGTATTTTGAGTTCCAGTCACACACCTTACGTTCTAAGGTGCTTCACAGATAGATGAAAAAAGGAGTTCTCACCTCAGAAAGTTAAAAGTTTTATAGAAGACAGGAGAGTGTACAGTTTATAATGCACAAGAGACACCCTGAGGTAACTCTGGCCAGCATGACCTCTGCAGCTTCACAGCTGTGAAGGATTTTAATGAAAGCTGTGTATGGACACAGCTAGGTTTTACTTAGATAGTGGCTTTATTTCCTTGCAACTTAAACCAGACTCCAGCTATGGAAAGGAGGGAGATGAAAAAAAAAAATCATTAATTTTCAGGGTGATCAGGTTGAAAGAAAAGCTTTTTTTATCACGGCTGTGCTTGAAATTATGGTCAAGAGAGAAAGCGATTCTATTGTGTTATGGTTTATCAGAAATCTGTATTATGTGGTTAAAAATGCTACTCACAGTTCTGAATATCAGCAAAGTGTTTTGAGCAGCCCAAAGGGGGGAGGCTCAGACCTGCAGCAGCACTGGCACTCACTCTGAGGGTTTGCTGCAGAGCTGGGTGAGGCCCTCCTGCCCCTGCCACGAGAAATAAATTGCCAGATCCCGTATAACATTCTTAATACCTTGTTGAAAAACAAAGCTCTGTGTTCTCCGTCAGTTCTTAGTGCTTTGAACTTTAAAGGAGATGTAAGCAAGTCCGTTCCGGTGATAAATGGCCTCGTACCTGGCTTTATGATGACTGAGTTATTGGAGGAGAACAAAGTGGTGGGAGGATTCCAGCAGCCCTTGTCCAAATGACTGCCCTTCAGTTTTCCTGTGGTGCGGAGCGATGTGGTGTGGGTGGCAACTGGAGAGCCTCTGGCTCCTAAGGGAAGACTCAGGGAACAATACATTTGATTTCTTCTTTTTCATATATTTATTTATTTATTTTTATCGCTGCACAGCCCTTCTAATTAAAAATTGTGGGTAGAAATGCTGCTGTTATTTCAGAGTATGAAAAGTGATTTTTTTCATAAAGCCGAGACCTCCTTGTAATTGGAGGGATTGTGTAACGATTTGTGGAAATCTTCCAGAATTCATTGTGGATATATTGCCGAGGTCTCACTGAAAGGTCAATGCAGGGAAAATACATTAATGCTCCTTGTGTTTATTTGGCTTTCTGTGTTAGGATTAGTCCCATTAGCTCTGATGAGGTAAGTGGGGAAGCATATGGAGAATTGGTGCCTCAGCTGGAATCAAATGAGTTTATGACTGTTCATAGTCTCAGCAATGGGACTTGACTTCCAGTTTTACTGTGGCTTATTTATCCTGTCCCATCTGTGAAGAGAAAAGCCAAGATAAAGAGGGAGCCTTTGACTGTCCCTGGTACAGCTGCTGTGAGCTCTCAGTGCTCCCTGGTGCTGTCCCCTGGACACAGGAACTTTTGAGGGGAATTACAAACTTTCATGACTCTGACCAAAATAAAAAAAGCTAAGGGGACCTTGTCTAAGCTCACAGCAGCCAGTTCTGTCAGTCTTGCCTCCATTCACTTAGTGCTGCAAGATAAAAGTCTGCTCTTAACATCAGCATTAGCATACTCCTACGTGCTTTCATCTCATACATAATCAATCTACTTAGCCACCACCAGCAGAAATGAAAAAGCAAAAACTTGAACTTAACCAAATGATAACACCGCGCCAGCCCCAGCTGTAATCAGATCATTGCAGGGATTTGTGCAAATAATGATATTCTCCACCTTGCCCAGAGCAAACTCCCTTAACTTGGAATCATGTTCTACTACACCAGAAGTAATTGAATGTCCAAATGTTTTGTCAGCAGTAGCTGTACAGCTATAAAGAGACCAATTGTAAAGCCCCGTGAATGCTCCCACTCCTGATGAATGCTTCCACCAGCAAAACGAGCCCAAAGCCAAGAAGAGAACACTAAATATACATCCCTCCTGTAAGAAAGCTAAATATACATCCCTGCTGGACGTGCTGGGGGCTCTCTCTTGGCAGCTGCTGCTTTACAGACAAAAGGAGACTTGAGCAAAGTTGTGCTCCTTGGCAGGATGTCACTGCATGGAAGTGACGCTTCTGGGAGGACAGAACTGTTTGGAGACACCAGCCAACATTATGACATTTCCTTTCACTGCGAGCATCTGCTGTCGAGGTGGTACCCGGCCTACACGTGTTGTTTTCTGGGGGATTTGGAGTTGCTCAGCAGATTCTTAGGATCTAAGCCAAGTTGTTCAAAGTTTAGATCAGATAAGTTAAGAGTCCAAAGCTAAAATGTTGACATCAGTTTCTCACGCAACGCATTTTATTATTGTGCTCGCTGAAGCATGGAATGGCAGTGGGAGAAAAAGGGCTCTGCATATTTTCATAGTTATTGCAGTTAAACTGAAGAGAGAGGGTCCAAAATATCCTATTTTATTTTATTTTTTTTTTTATTTCTAAGTAGAAAAGACTTTAGTGAACAAAATTGGTAGCTGTTTGCTGCTTTTCCATGTTAGTATTATCATGCTGGTGCCTAAGAAAATGGTGATGTTATTTATTCACAGCATCTATCTTCAAGTATTCATGTTTTTTGATGAGATATCCCAATGGGGAACTAATGCTCTTATGAGGAAAAATTTCAAACCCTGAGAATAACTACGAATTCTTGCCTCAGAGTACAGATGTGTTGCTACACTTTAGTGAGAGTAGGAGACAGCTCCTAAAATGTTTATTGTGAGGTAGCTGGAAGCACATGCTCACCTGGGTAATTGAACCTCCCAGCCTCAGCATCCAAACCAGGGTGGGTGCCCTGCCCTGCCCAGCCCAAATGTAGGTTCTCTGTTCTCAGTAGGGTACAAAAAGTTCTGTCTTCTGAGGAATTTTTGAGCCAAAGAAGTCCTTACCTCTGGATATGGGTTTGCAGCTCTTCTTTCTCGAGGGAAATACATTTCTGGAAAGCTAAAATACAAACATCAATGCTCCCAAGATGTGCTGAGGATAAAAAGGTGCTGGGATGTCAGTGGTTCCAGGTGCAGGAGCTCTTTGCAGTGTAACAAGGAGCTAGGAGAAGGGGAGAACAGAAGGATGATGATAGCACCCTGCTATTCATTCATTTCGTGTAGCCTGTGAGCCTGTCTCCAAGGAGGAAGGAGCTGCAGGAAGGCCAAAGGACTGATTTGTTATTGCCCTCCTCGCACTGCCATCTGTTGCTGTCTTTTTACAGCACGAAAGGGAAGCATTCACAGATATTTTTCCATCTAAGAACTGTGCTACACCTACCACGAGCAGGATAATCCAAGTGTCTGGATCCGCTCCTCAGATGTTGCAGTGCCAGAGCCCTGTGCAAATAAAGCAGGCAGATCTCTCTTCTCTCTCTTCTGGTGAGTGGTTACAAACCACTCTCAGGGTTTGCAATAGAGGGAGAATTTAGATAAGAACTAATAGATAGCTACGAAACTGCTAATCCTCGAGACTCTGTAAGGTGCAATAGCACATTGGGGAGGGAGCCAGGGAGCAGGTGGCATTGTGCATAGAGGCAAATCCAGCCTGTGTCTTACATAGTGCTGATACTGTCATGTCTGCTCTGTTTCCAATTGCTTTCTGGCACGGGGGTCCTCAAAGTCCCTGTAATGCTCCTATTTATCCTGGCACAGAAGTCATTTGGTGTTGCTTATCTCCCTTGGACAAGTGTCATGAGTGATAACAACAAACAGTCCTTTGTGCTGGCCTCGTTCGCAGGTAGAGCTGCTAATTGCATGGAAGTCCTTCAGGGCTGCTCTGATTTCAGTTATACTCACCCTGGCCCTCCTTAATTTTTCAAGGCAAACAAAGAACAAGAACTGATAATATTTTACATTTATTCTTTGCACTTGTTTGTCTAAATGACATTAGAGAAGAGCCTTATCTGATATTGTTCTCCTTCTGGTAGAGCAGCTGCCATGTGTGCTTTTGGCAGGCGAAGCTGCTCCAGCTATCAGGGAAGCTGCAGGTGCTATCAGAGAATGTTTTTCTTACAACTGATGACTGATATCCAGAGATTTAATGTGGATCCTTCCCCGTGCACCATACGGTTTGTGGCTCTGATGAGGAGAATGCTGCCAGGGCTGGGAGGCTGAAGGAGAAGGTCCTGCATTTATTGTGCAACCCTCTCCTTGTTTCAAACAGTTCAGTGGGGCTAGAGAGAAGGCACAGGTCTAATTATTTAATATGTAATATTAATTTAATTATGAGTTAATGTTCTCTCCAGCCTGCATTTTCCTACTACATAGTAACAACCTGTTCCATAGGACCTGCTTTTCTCCTTGCAAGCTCACATTGAAAATGAACAGTATTTTCATGGAACAATAAAACAAAAAAAGTATACGACTGAGCAACAACGTTGGCAAACAGCACTGTTGAATGTATTCAACTCCTGAATAAAGCCTCACATGTTAGCAAAGGGCTGGAGAATTGGGAGGGAGCTGTTTGGCTGCAGAGGCACCGATGCTGGGGAAGCGTGTGCCGAGCCTTTGTCCTCCCGAAGCAAAATGCTTTTTATCCAGCAGGAGCTTTGCCTGGGCAGGGATTGCAGCATCCAGACAGCCTGGGCACGAGGGGAGGCTGCAAAGGCTGCAGATGCCTCTGGCCCCAGCACCCAGAGGCACAGGAGCTCCTCCTGCATGTTTTAATTTAGTTTATTAATAATTGAATAAGCTGTTATGGTAGCTCCAGGACACTGGAACATCTCAAATCTTGCCATCCTGTGAAACCCCAGGCTGGGATGGAAATTGGTGGCATGGGGAGAGCACAGCTGTGTTTGGTACAGGCTCTCCTGGTGGAGTCCAGCTGCATGTGCTTGGAAAATTGCCTTTCAGGCTTCTGAGGACATCTCTGGCCATGAGACAGCTCAGCATTTACACCCAGGCTATGCCAGGGTGCCTGTGCTGTGTGTCTGCTCGGGGCAGGGAGGAGACAGCCTGGCCCCATTGCCTTCCCTGCCTGAGATCCTCCTCCTGGAACCCTCCTGGGTCTGGTGCTTTTGGCAGAGATGATTTTCACATGATGCCACACAAGCACAGGGCTTGGAGCAACCTGGAAGGTGTACCTATCCATGGCAGGGGGTGGAGCTGGTGATCTTTAACGTCCCTTCCAACCCAAATCATTCTAGGATTCTATGGCTGCTTTTGTGTTGACCTGTGCCAAACAGGTATAGTAAGAATTATATGATAAGTGTGATGGCAACATCTCCATGGACAAGGAATTATCACCTGATCTGCCCTGAACCTCTTTGCGACCGTTATACCTTGGGTTTTGTATAAATTTTGTAACTAGATAATGAATTATGCTCTACAAAGCAGGTTCTGATTTACCTGAAGTGTTTGACAGTGTGTGGTTTCCTACAGCATTAAACCATAGAAACAAATTGGTGTTTAATGTAGATTTTAGTTTGATTAGCTTCCTTCCACACTTGAAGAAACAAGTGTATTGACTAGCATAAATCAGGCATTTGAGACTTAAAATACATCCAGCCTTCTCTGTTGAGGGGACATTAAAAAAGACATTTTCTTGCCAAATATACCTAGTAGAAGATGGAAGGGGGAAATGTAATCTTCTGCAAATCTCTGGGAAACATTCACAGCATTAATGAGGCTGTTCCTCCTGAAGGCACTCTGGTGCTATCCCCTCTTCTTCTTCTTCACAATCTCCTCTGCAGTTTTTAATTGCTGTGTGTGTTCTCCATCACAAAGTGTTTTCAGGGGTGGAGCTTTCTGTACCAATGATAACATCATTAATCTTCTTGATTTTTGGGAGAAGTTGAGCAAAAAAACCCTTTGTGCAGCAGCCCCAAACTGGTATCATTAATCAGTGATCATTTCTAGGTATTAATTAAAGCACTGGGCTTTTTGCCTAGAAAACATACTTCAAGGCATTTTTTTTTACACCAATAAAGTAAGTAGTTTCCATTAAAGGGCAATTACCAGAGACACAAAAGCAGGGAAGTGCTCCATCTGATTCATCAACCCCATAAACAAGGTGCTGCCACCATTTCTTCAGCCTTAGGTGAAAAAAAGGCTTATAAATGCCTCTATTATCTGTATCATCTGTTATGGAAATCTGGAGATGCTTTTCCTGTGGAAGTTTAGATATTGTCTTGGTTTTTTCCTGCATTTCAGTTACATGCCATAAAAAAGGCCCTTTGTTTTGTTTATTCAGAATTTCCAAACACATTTTAATGATGTGAATAGTGGGAGGATTTTAAGGAAATGCAGAGTTCAGTCAAACAATCCCACTGAAGTCTCTTACGTGCTATTAGAGAGGGACTGCTGTGCATTTTAATTGTGCTCACCAAACTTAACAAACCTGGGTTCCTTTTAAAGTAAGTCGTGGCTGCACTTTTTGCCAGCCAAGCCTCCCCAGGCCATTAGAGTTCCTTTGAATTCAGTTATTTTCTTCTGGATTAGGAAGAACTAAAACAGTGTAGTTCAGAAGTTGTTTCAAAAAGCCTTCCTTCTGGATAAAAATCTATGTTTCAGCTTGAAAAAAACTGCAGAAACCTGAGAGATGGGGAAAACCAGGGGTGATTCTGGTGTTTCTGTCCTACAGCTGCTGTGAGCAGCATCGCTCCCACCCTGTTCCCCTGATGCTGAAGGTGCATCTTCATCCTCCACGCAAACCCAGGCACGGAGCAAGGCTGGGGCTGTGCTTTGCCCAGCATTGGGATGCAGAAACATTTCATCCAGCCTGTGTTATCCGAGTTTCAGGCAGCTGTGGAGGTGTTCATTTGAGCCTAACATTTCTCTGCTTCTCGGGTAACTTCACCCTTGAGACTGACTCAGTGTGTCATTAGCAGACAGTGAGTTGCACTCGCAGCAAAAAAGCTACACTGGAAGGGAGGGGAGTGGTGGTTGTTTTTTGCCTTTGGGAACCTCTATGCATAAGTTACTTCATGAAAACATATATTAAAAAAAGCCAATTAGCTTTGCTGAGAGGTGAACAGTATCCTCAGCCTGGGTTTCGACTCAGATTTCCCTCTCGGAAGGGCAGAAGGAGCTGGGTCTGGAGCAGGGGGTGGAACAGAGACTTCTGTCTCAGCAGGGGGATTTATCTGGGAGGCTTTGGTACACCAGCTCTGTGCACAGGAGCAGCCAAATTTCACAGGTGCCC
The DNA here is from genome assembly GCA_035047865.1 of Dendrocincla tyrannina. Classification (NCBI taxonomy): domain Eukaryota; kingdom Metazoa; phylum Chordata; class Aves; order Passeriformes; family Dendrocolaptidae; genus Dendrocincla; species Dendrocincla tyrannina. The sequence continues at coordinate 3,260,101 of JAWWMP010000023.1, read as the reverse complement.
TCAGTTTGATCTTTAATCTCCTGCATTTCTTCTTGAACATCAGTTTCTCTGCATGTGTTGGAAGTGCTTTCATCCAGCCAGGGCTGAATTGGCCGGTGTTGAGGACACAGCTCCCTGACATTCCTAATTAGATCTAAATTAGCATTGCTGTGATTTTGCACTCTGCTCCCTCCCTGTGGTTGCCTATTGATTTATTGGATTTTATTCTGCGGCTCCCAATCCAGACCTTTGCAGGGCTGAGGAGCCTGGCTGTCTAACAACACAGGGAATCGCTCCTGAAACCCAAGCAATGTCATATCAACTGTGTCCAAGGGGTATTTTTTGGCTGTTTGAGTTTTGACCTGGTCCAGGAGGGACCAGGAATGCCCTCATGAAAATCTTTGGATAGTCCCCATGCTTTGACTTACATTGCACAGCTGTTTCTCAATGCAAAAACTCTGTATTCCTTGGAAAAAAAAAACCCAGAAGAGCTTTAACTGTTAGCAGGCATTTGGGCTGTGGAATTACACTAGAAACAGGTTCTGAGTGGGTGCCTGGGCAGACTGTGCCACCACTGTGTGGCTCAGAAGATTGAGTCCTGTCATGCTGCACTGCTTGCCAAGGTGGATACGGGCCCTGAGACTCTCCAAAGAGCCCTTTGGTTTGGGGGGTGGGACAGAGCAATGAGTGTCCCTCAAGGCAGTGCAAACAGCAGTTTAGGGTGGAGGAATGAATTAGACGTGGTTTAATGGTGGCCTTGGCAGCGCTGGGTGATGGTTGGACTCGATCTTAGAGGTCTAACCCAAGCCATTCTGTGATTTACTGAACATGAAAGAAGTGTTTGAGCTGTGTGCCAGGTGTGGCAGATGATGTCTCCAAGTCAAACTCAAGTCCTTAGTTTGGTGGCACCCATGTCATTATGCACGATGGCAACACCTCACGGCAAGCCACAGGTCTGGCTTCAAACCCTGCCCTGATGGAGCAGTGGCACAGTAAAAAACCCCCACATCTCTCTGCAGCTCCTTGGGGACTGAAGCAATGAGAAAGGCTCATGGTGCATAAGAAAGGTTCATGGCACACGTCCTTCAGGGATCATTTTTCTTCTAGCAGGAAGATTTACTTCACACAAAATGAACCTGGATGTTTCCCATTATTGGAGAATGAGTGTCGTGTTCAGTATGAATCATCTTGGCTGTTATGTGACAGATGCCAATCAGTTATTTGTCCTTGTTGAAGATGAAGTAGAGAGGAAGCTAATGTAGTGATTTGTCTCCTCTGAAAGAGGAAACATCTGCCTGAACCTTGTTTGCCTCAGTAGGACACAGGGGCTGGTGGTGGTGATCATACCAATGAGGCTGGGGGAGCCTTTGGGTCCCTCCTTCCCAAGCTCAGGCACGTGTAGCTGCTCTCAGCTCTCATCCAGTTTGCTCAATGGACATATTCAAATCTCCATGAGGCTGAGGGAAGGAAAGGCAGGTTGCAGGTGTGACAGAGCTGCTGTGACTCTGAAGGTCCTTCGTAGTTCTTGTAACATCCTGACTTTTCTTGTGAATGACTCACTAAATTTAAAACTAGAAGATGCATTAGCATTTTAGAGGATTTTCTTAATGCATCACAGTTCCTCTCATTATACTTGCTTGTGGTAATTAAGGTGGTGATTATTCAGTCAGTGCCACTGCAGATTTCTTCTTTTGCAGAATAAAATGGATGGGAGGGCTTTCTTGTCTTCAGGAAAAAAAAAAAAGAAAGGCTGCATACAGCATGTCATATTGATTCCATAATGCACAGTTTGCCTCCTATTTGGCTTTTTCCCCTCCTTGTCCCCAGTACGTGCTGCAAGGATCTGGTGTCATTAAAATTGTTCTGGCTGTCATGTAAGAGTTATTAGAGGGGGAAAAAAAAGTCATTTTCTGATAATAAGATGAAATTTTAATGGAGGAAAGAAAATAAAGTCATGGGGAACAATTTAGGACCTTTTTGAAAAACTACTGTTTGGAAATACTTAATGAATAACAGCACAAATAAATATATAGGCTATTTCTCACAGAGAGCAAATTCACTGACATTATGCTTGGCAGGAGGGAAGGGAGATTGCACAGCCCAAACCCCACCTGAACGTGAGCATCTCCCAGTGAATCCAATCCTAGCCTACATTCCATTACATTGACATTTATAGAACTGCCTTTCACATCCACAGTGAAGTTTTATTCAGCACTGAGTCTTGGGGTGTTTAATGGAAGAAAACCATAGTTGCGAGTTTTGTACCGGGAGTCGGAGGTTTGACAAACATCAGCTTTATTTATAAATGGTTCTCTAGGCCAAAAATGATGGCCCCTGCCTGGAAAAGTGTCTTAAATTACCAGGATGTACAGTGTGAGCAGTGCAGAGCGCAGCATTTTCTGCGAGATCGTGCTCCAGATAAAGCTGCAGCAGACAATGGATCACCCACGGGCTGCGGCGCTTCCCCGAAGAGCCTGGGATTTGCTCTCTAATCTCTTCCTGCAGGACTATTTCCTAGATGCTTTTTCTTTTACAAAATAGATTAATAAGTCCACGGCGGAGCTGCCTTTTGTGCACCTGTCCTGTATCCAAAATACATTTGCTGAGATGGGTGAGGAAATTGAAGTTAAATCGTCCCCGTGCGACCATTAAGATTACTGCTGCATTTGGGGCGTTTTTAAAACGTGCCTCTTGGAGGGTCTTCTTTTTGTTAAACTAAGATTTTGCTATCTGTCTCAGGGCTTTAGAAAGCTGTAGATTACTTGCTGTTGGGCTGTGAAGGCTGTGGGTGCCGAAGGAATTGCTTTTTAGGCTGACACAAATACTGGCCCTGCATTATGTTCTTTGTAGAAATTGGGTACAATAGATAGAGGCAGGGAGAGGAGCTTGGCATGTCAGGGAGGTGACAGGGAAGGCAGCCAAAATGCAAATGGATGGGAAGCAAGGGAAGGGAGATGCCCAAGTGGACTGTGGAAATCACGCTGAGAGATCAAACAGAGCCTGGACCAGACATGAGAAAGTAAAGTTTAGCTGCGGAACAAACATGCTGATTGACAATGAGGAATTGCTTAGAAACACCAAGGAAGTAAGGCAGCGAAGAGCACAGAGCCCTGATTCAGTGCCAGGCTGTGAAGGGCTGCTTTTTGCATGAGTGAGAGGGGAAGTGGCTGTGTGGGTGGCTGAGGTGGTGGTGAAACAGTCCCCTGTTAGATGGAGCAGATATATGGAATTATTGATGTTGTTCTGGTCTATGGAGCTGGCATGTATTCTTTCCCCTGCAAGATGCATCGTTGCCAACTGAAAGGTGATCTGCTTCTCCATGGCAATGCACTGTGTGTTTTGGGAGGCGAAGGAAGCAACTGGGTTTACAAGGGTCATGTAAATACAGAATCTAGGTGAAAATGGGGCATCCATCTGTGCAGCTACATGTGTTGCAATGTGCCCCTGAAACCAGTGAGAATCCAAACACGTTCCTAATGTGTACGTGCAAGTCCTTAGGTTGGATATGGGTTGCCTACTTGCTAAGTTGGTCGAGATATAACTACTATTGAAATTTGGAATGGAAACTAATTCCTTACCTCTTCCCACTAACTCCTTAAAAAATCCACAGTCCAGCCCCCTGGTGTTTATTAGTTCTGTGTATGTGGAAGTGAATACCACCAGAGGGAGAAGCGTGTTGCAGTTTGCACATAATTAGAAGATTTTGATTGAGAAAGTATCTTCCCTCAGTGGTTTGGAGTTGGGTTTGCCTCTTCTCTTGTTGGAAAGGTTGAGTGTCTTGCTTGGCACTGCCCAACCTGTCCTGTCTGTAGGCAGCTTCTTATCTGTCTTCCAAAGGTGCCTGAAGCTGTAAGAAATGCAAAATGAGGGGAATCTGGGACAAACAGAACTAAGTGTGGTGTTACCCACTCCGTGTCACTGCTCACTGTTACTGCCCAGGAACCAGAGGGGGATGGAGAATGATGAGTAAGCAGTTAATTTGGAAAATAATTAAAAAGTGCCGAGGGAGAAAGAGTGAGATTAACTTCTAAAGAAGGAGGGGAGCTGCATACTCATTCTCTAAATGTAGCTCCCTCTTTATGCTCTTACTTTATGTGGGTTTTTTTTTTCCTAAAGGTTGTCTTTGGGCTAAAAAGAGACTTTGCTTCTGTATTACTTCCCTCCACAGGTTCTAAAAGATCTTTATAGTTTTCTTGAGCGTACAATATCAGAAGTGTTTATTAATAGAAACATTATTTGGGAACATCTAGCAAGCATAGATCTTGTTTTAAATCAGCTTTTAAAATGCTGTGTTTAATATTTCTGGTAATAAAGTTCCAAATGGACTGAACCACTTCAAAGCTTGTAGCACATCCCACTGGATCACCTGCAGTTTTGCTCGTAGATGTTTCTAAATCCAGGGTCCTCCCCAGTGCTTTTGGTTCTTTGGTGATTAGCTCCAGTAATATCAAACTTGTGCAGAAAATCTCTGAGGTCTCCAGTGCATCAGCTTTTCATGTGTCAGCGTTTAAATGGCTCAAAATTCTTGATCATTCTGAAAGGCAGGAGTGACCTGCTTTGCTTCACTGCAAAGCTCATTATTTCTGTATCTCTGTCAGTTCAGCCAGAAATATTTACAAACCAAATCACATCTGCTTTGGTTACTATCAATCAATAGATGATGGAAGAGAGATCATTGCATCTATTTATGAAAAACTGAACAGCAGGGCAATTAAGATTTCTTGGATTTTCACCTATATTTTCTGCAGTTCTTACAATATCCTATGGCTTTACATTTTTAACACACAGGAGAGGTAAAGGTTTAGGAAAAGATAAGATCAACCTATGGGACTTCCTGGTACATTTTGTTTTCTCTTTGGCCACATTATATTTGTGTTGTTACCCCCCTCCTGGGTGCTTTACACACACAAGGTGGTGTCCTGTCCCAAGGCAAATGCCATCTAAATATCCAAAAGGGGCAGGGAATGAAAGGCTGGGATGTGACTGTCCCCTTCTCAGGGCTGGGAGAGCTGAGGCACAATGAGAGGGATGTGCTAAGCCACAGAGTGGGACTGTGTGGGTTTCTCAGCTCATTTCTTAGTGCTGTAAAGAAATAAGCCCTGATTTAGGGCCACCCATCAGCTCCCTGTGCACACCTGGGCCAATAAATCCAGTTCCATGAAACAGCGTGAAGCTTTGCCAGCTGTGATGTTCCTTCTCAGCCTTCCAGATGTTGATCTGCTAAAGCTTGTGCAAGGCACGGTGGCCCAGCCAGCCCATGGGTTTGGTGCTGGGCTCTGTCCCAGCTGTGCTCCTGTCCCTGGCTCTGTGAGCTGGAGCCTTTATTGTCTCCTGCACATCCAGCAGATGCTCAGTTCTGGTCAGAGGTGGGGAAGCACATCAGCTTCTTCTGACCCACTTAAAACTGAGACAAACTCCAGCTCCCTGCTGGTGTAAATCCAGCTGGGCCTTTGGAAATTGCAAAGGGGAATGGATTTACACCAGCTAAGAAACTGGCTCCTTAACCAGGCTCAGTGGGACCTGGTAGCTTAGGTAAGGAAGGGCAAACAATTTTGTTGCTGAACTTAACCCTTTGTTGCTGGCAAGTGACTGAAATACCCATAACGTGTCTGATGGCCACATTGACGTAATGACCATTTGGTTGCAAGGGTTGTGCTTGCTCACCCTGGGCATGACTTGCACTGCTCTGTTTCCATTGACGTCAGCTGTCTCCAGATCAGCCCCAAACCGCCTTTTTCCAGGTATTCCAGCCTTCCAAGCTGACATCCAGGCTCTGTGATTAGCCACCCAAATTGCATGCTATTTTTTCCTGCTCTGTAATCGGATTACTGTAATATTAACAAATAAAAGCAGGAGCTGAACAATGACGAAGCTTTAATATGAAACGAGCAGAGAGGGAAGAGAACATCAGCAGGCAAGAGATGGAAAAATATAAAAATGCTAAACTGATTTGTTTCTTCCCTCCAGCTGGAGCATTGTGTAAACTCGCATTCAGTGATCACAGGTCCCATGGTACAGCTTCCACGTGAACAAGGGAGGAAAGCTGGAACTCATGAACCAGGGAAAGTTAGACTTGATAGGTTGTAATTTCAAACTTCATGTGCAGAGAGGGAAGCCTTTTTATTTTATTTTATTTTAGTGTGTTGACATTTTTGTATGCACACACACTTGGTTTATGCAGAAGAGAATCTCTTTTATAAGTTTCACTTTTCGCTTTTAACTGAAAAGAGTAGGTTTAGATTGGATATTAGGAAGAAATTCTTGACTACAAGGATGGGCAGGCCCTGGCACAGGGTGCCCAGAGAAGCTGTGGCTGCCCCAGCCCTGGAGCAACCTGGGCTAGTGGAAGGTGTCCCTGCCTGCGGCAAAGGGTGGAACTGGATGATCTTTAAAGTCCCTTCCAGCCCAAACCCTTCTGTGATTCCCTGCTGAATGTATTGACATTTTATAGGGCTCACTCCATTAACATGTCCCATGCTGCCCTGCTGTGTGAGCTGCCACCACTGTGGGGACCCAGAGTTAGAGTGGAAAGACTTGACGTGCCATGAACTTCCATCTATACAGTTGCTCATCTTCACATGAACGTCCTTGAAAGTGGATAAAAGTATTTTATGGAAACAAGCAGGTTATTAAATGGGATTTAACATTTGGCAGCAGTTACTGTGTGATCAGTCTGAGTTGACCAACGGGCTGACACAGGGGGAGTTTCTCAGTTCCCAGCATTGTACAGGCAGCAAAAGGGTCACCCTTGGCCCCAAAATCTTGCAGTCTGGTGTGAGTGGACCTAAAACCTTTTGCTTAAGTATGGATGACACTTTATTGCTCATAAATTGACAATCTTGGAGCAAAGCTGCTGAGAGGGTGGTTTTTTGTGGGATTTTTATTGCCTCCCAAGGAATGTGCTCTTTCCACCATGGGAATGAATGATGGTGCTGGCAAATTGCTCCCATTTTTTATGGGTAAGCAGACAGTTTCCTATTCAGCGATTCCTGCATTAACCTTCAGGTTATTTACAGTCTTTAAAACAATAAGCATATACCCAAAAAGAGGAGAACTGCCCAGGTTAAGCCGTGATCTGTGCATGTGTGCAGGTTTAGGAGCCCGTGTGGTTCCTGTTGGAGTGAGCACAGTGAGTACTTGTGAAATGCAGGATGTTTGCCTGGCTCAACACTCAGAGGCAGAGGGAAGGGGGAGTAGCAGAGCTCCGTTCCCCTATGGCATCAGAAAGCATCCCTTGCATGTGGGGGCCCTGACAAAGTGTGAAAAGGATTCTCTTGGTAGTGAAGACCTCTACAAACTCCCTGACCTTCTGCACCACATGAAAGTGTTTTCTTTGCTTGTCTCCCATACTCTAAACCCATAAACATGTTCCTGCAGAAGCTCCAAGTATTGCCCACTTCCCACTTCCTCACTTCTCTGCTGTTTCAAAGGTCAGGGTGAAACCATCACCTTCCTGGTGGTGGCACCTTAGACTCTTCATGGCAGAGACAGCCCTGGAGAGAGAGCTGGGATCTGTGCTGCCAGGAGGGTGGTTTGTACCCCCTTTTGCATGGAATTCTATTATGCTGCAAGTCTGCAGAGAACAGGGAATGGTGTTCAGTAAGGTGGGAACCAGTAATGTGAGGGGACTCAAGGCATGAAATACAGAACAGACCTGGATGTCAGTTCTCTCAGCAAGGTTTGTGAGAGACCAGCAGTGAATTCATGATTTGAGTTCCCTCCTATTGGCATGAATGAAGTTCCTCCTTATTTTTCTTAGGCAGAATGGTAAAGGTGCATTGTTGAGTGTCAATCATGTTAAATCAACAATACACCAACCATCACTTATGCCATCATCTCCCACAGAACGTTGTTATGCAGTGGACCTGTGTTTTGGGACATTTGGTTGTGTTGGTTTGGTTGTTTAAATAATCATTTCACATCACTTTCTTTAAAACTCTTTCCACATTCCTGCTGAACAAAATTTCACAGCAGAGAAGGGATGAAAACTGAGGAGAACTGATGGCTTATCAGAGAGATGCAACAAGAGGAGGAGAAGCTACACCATCCAAGACAGATCAGTGTGGCTGCAGGAACTGATCTTTCTGTTCACTTAATGAGCCTTTAATGATACAGATAATTTTCCCCCAGTCCTTTGCATTAGTTATTGAGCTCTCTGTGGTCTGGGCTGGTTGGGGTCCTGTCAAGCAGAGCCTAGTTTCCAGAAGAAGAAGGTAGCAGACCACTTAGGGTGGATCTTGCATCATAATCTCTTAAAGAAGATAATTTAACAGAATATTGATCCCACATCGTTAACTTATTGTGGCCTATTGAATAGGAAGCTCTGGAAAGCTGTAATTTAGTTAGAGAAGTCTCCAACCAGACTATCAGTTCTTTTCTGTTCCTGCTGCCAAAATGAGCTCCACAGAAATATTTCCAACCTGGAGTTTGTAGACTGGTGGCTGAAAGGTCATCAGTCCTGGGTTTATTTTAGATTTCTACATGATTAAACATAAAATTTCCAATTATTTTCAACTGTACAGCAGCAGTTGCAGTTTTCTTCTTTATTACCGAGTTCTCCTGGTGTTTAAATTTGAGGGTATTTCAAATATTTTCCTCTAGAAGAATCTTTCCTGTAGTGTTGTGAGTGCTGAGCTACTGTTTATACACTAAAACCACTGCATAGTTAATTGACTTAAAATGAAATTCTAAAGAGTTGTTTTATTAGCCTAGCTTTTTAATGTAATGATATTTTATAGAATAAGAGAATGTGCTGCAGATTTCTGGACTGTGGCTGCATTTTATCTTCCAAGATTTGATTTAATTTTGATTTAAAACATTAAAACGTTTTCCCATTTCCCTCTCCTCACCCACAGATATCTGATTTCTATTTTAGTCAAGCAGAATGTCAATAGGTAGAAATATCAGAAAATTGAGGATTATTTTCGCTGTTAGTATGTAAAAAGAATTTATTCCTGGCTTTCTTCTTGATATAGAAAATAACTTGATTTCTTGAAACTATTACCATTTCCAGAGAAATCATGTCTTGTCTTTTCCCTCCCTAGAGGACAGATGTTAAAGTATTGTGATCACAAATGGATCTTAGTCTTACACAGATGAGAGAGAAAAACCTAATTCATGCTTTTCTAAGGAGCTGATTTGGATAAATAAGAATTTGTTCTCTCTGATGAAAAAAATCCCTTGTAAAAAGATCTCTAGAATTCCAGAAAGGCCTCTAGGAAAAGTAGCAGAGCTAAAATTTGCAAGTTGTAAGGCTGTTCTAAGATTAAACCCATCAAATTATAAATATGTTCTTTAATGATATTCTAATACATTACAGAGGAACAAAGTAGTAAACTTCATTTTTTGGTTTCACAGTGACATTTTATTTCTAATCTTACCTGGAACATCTAACTAGGATTTTATCAGCTGTGAAGACACGTTGTTTAGTTATGAAAAATTAAATACAGGAATCAACTAACTGAGAAATGGAACTGCAGATGGAGTGAATAATTTTTGAGGTGCCCTGACTAAATTCCATATCATGGTGACTCTTCAACCTTTTTACTTGCCAAAGTTTCTTCGGGGGAATTGCTCCTAATTTTAAAAACCTGATGATGCTCTAAAAGCTATGAGGGCTGAGTGCGATTGTGGTTGTTGGAAAATTAGTATTATTACAGAGAAAATGCTGTGCAGTAACAGCTTCACTGACGGAAAGGCTGCAGCAAACCTTCTGGAGATCTTTAATACCTTCATTAGTGAAACCCAGAGATGGCAGCAGGATTTAAAGGTCCCACGCAGAGCAGGGGACAGTGCTGGGATGTGTGTGGACCCTGCAGACAGTGACATGGCATTTGCAGTGTGGTTGGTAAAAGTGTAGAATGTATGTTAATGGTATTTCACTTTTCTTTTCTAACACTTTCTTATGAGAAAAGCAACGTTGCTGTCTTGCTGATCCTCACAGTGTCACGCAATGTAAAAGAACTGGCTGTTCCACCAGAGGTGCTGGCAGGGGCTTTGTCCATCCACCAGCACCAACCAAGGCATATCAGGAGACATGAAAACAAAAATCATATATATGAATAAGAATTAACGTGTTGTTATTTTGAGTTGATGTAGGAATAGGTACAAAACTCCAGACTTTACTGTTCCCCAATAAATCAGGTGCTGTAGCTGAAGCATCTTGGTTGTGTCACATCAGTTCTGATTCCCAGGCAGTCAAAAGCAAGAGTTTAGCCATGACTCCCACAAGTGCTTTGGCAATGAAAACTGATATGAAACTTTTATGCATAAATCTGGAAGTTAGTGATGACCTTTGTACTTGTTGCTCTGACTGAACTGCTAATCCTGGACCCACAAAAAAGCGCTTCTCATCTTCCATTTGCTCCATGATCCCACTCTCAGGCAGTTTCTCCTGGTGTCTGTTCATGCCAGACGAGGCTGCCCCTGGAGTGAGCCTGTGGATCCACCTGCATTACCAAAATGGATGAATTGAGCCCAAGCAGTCTAATCTTTCTAATAACTTCCCTGTATCAGGGACAGGAGAACCTGTGGAGATATCGATCCAGCGGGATGGTACATTATTAACTCGCCGTGATGGCCTTTGTGACTGGCAAGGTAGTTGTAATAAGCAAACACTTATCAGTGATCAGCAGGATGAAGAAAAGAGACATCAGGCCCAACAGCCATGGCCCAGCCAGGTAATGGGATTTCAGGCCCTCGTCCCACCAGGGCCATTATGGGGATGTGTCACGTATTATGGACTGTGAACTCGGTGCCTTGGGCACAGGTAGTTACTTTCTATTCCAGAATAGCTCGTACAGTGATAGAGGGAGATGGATAGGACATTATTATCTACAACTGCTGTACCTTGGTGACTGCTCCTGTGCGTCTACAGCATCTCTTTTTTCCAGCTGATGTGGCCTTTTCTAATTCCTGGCTCCGTTCTTGATTTATATCCTCACATTTATTTTTTTCTGAGAACGCAGAAGAGTTACCCCTTGAATGTGAGAACTGATTGCCGCCCGTTCCGTGTTTCCTTGGGCTGTTCTGTACCTCTGTTCACTGCAAAACGAGGACGGAAAACACAACAAAAGTCTATTTGGAACAGCATAAGAAAAACCGTCCACATGACCCCTGTAAAGATGGCAATGTTTCAATCTGAAATGGATTGCAGGCGATAAAAATCATGAACAGGTGAGCTGTGCCTGTAGTGCTGTGTGCTGCCTGTGCATGCAGCAGTAAATGCTGACCTCCTTTCTCTATAAAGATAAGAATTGCAGTGATATTCGTGTTGGGTGAGGAATGATGTGCTCATACCATATCCCTGAAATAGGGAGCACACGGCTCACCCCGAGCCCTCTCCCTGTCTGGGAGCTCTGGGATGCCATCGGAGCACAAGCCACTCTGTTCCAGGTGTGAACTACAGAAATGGGAGTCAAACTTTGTGGGGACTGGTAATAAAAAGGAAATAAGCCCAAGATGGCAGCTTTTCATCCATTTATTCAGCCTGGGTAATCCAATAGCTGAAGATGAGATCTACAGCTGGCAGGAGGAACCCTGTTGTCTTTAGAGAGCGTTTGAACTCACTGTGGGGTTACCAAGGAAGTTGAACCTGAGCTAGTGTCTGTAAATTGGGTCCTGTTGCTGGTTGCTGTCATGTAGCCTCATCTCAAAAAAATATTTGCTTTGGGCTTCATTAAGAAGGTTTTCTTTTTGGTTGGAAATTTGGCTAAATGGCAGTCAGGGTGTTCCACAAGGAGCTGAGCTGAACAACCTCCTGGGGGAACAAATCTGGACTGTGATGCTGAGCCTCTCTGTTAGGAATTGAAGGAGATGATTAATTTGATGGTATCAATGTGTGCTTCTCACCAGTTGTAAAGGTCTTGTAAAATGAATGCTGGTGGTCGGGATATTAAGAGAAAATGAAGCTCTGGTGAGAGCTTGCTAAATTAACAAATATTTAGAATTTGTTTTCCCCACCACCACTGATGTTCCATCCCCTGGTTATAAATATGCAGGTAATAACAATTTTCTGCATTTGAGGATGGAATAATTAGTTGCCTGAAGGCACCTTTTAGGATTAGGAATAATGGGATCTGGCTCCCAGGCAGGAATAGCCAACTGGCAGCAGGGAAGGGGTTTGTTTCTGCAAAGCAGGGCTGCTTTTCCAGAGGGAATGATATCCTGGGAATGATATCCTGGTGCTTCCCATGCCCTGCACACACCTGTCTGACCCGTGTTCTGTACCGTGGGTCTCCCAAACCATTGTGAGCTCCTCTTGGAGGTGAGAACTCCCCCAGTGTATGTGTTTAGCAATAAGATTACCCATCTAATATTAATCCTGGTTTTGGTACATTAATGTACTGAGGGAGATAATCTTTCCAGCTCCCTGAAAAATAGCGAGGAAATTCTAGGCAAGGAGCAAGTGTGGGTGTACCATAACTCTGACATTTTCCCCGGTCCTTGGCATTTTGTCCATTTCTATATATCATCACCATGACTACAGTGGGAATGTCTAAGAGAACTCCAGTATAAATCTGACAGCACCTCCTTAGAAGTACTTAAAATCATGTAATTAAGTAAGAAAATGCTGCTGATTGAGGAGGTTAGAGCTGCCTCGCCGAAGATTACAGCACATTTCATGATTAACAATCAGAACATTCTTTCCCAAACCTCTGCCTAATTTAGCAGACTAAGGTTTCAGCTGAGACTCTGCTCTTAATGCTGCAGGGAGGAGGGAGAAGGGCAATTTCCCACCGTTTTCGCTGCGTTCCTGGTGTTTACTCCAGTGTCGGGCTTGGGTCTAATTTTGCTCTCCAGGTTAACTGACTTAACACAAGTACTGAAAAGGCAAAAAGGTCAATGCTGCTGATCACAGCACTGCAATTCACTTCAGTCTCTTGGCACTTTATAATTAGGATGGAGGAATAGTGGAAAAACAAGTCATTTTAGTGACAAAAACTCTGCGCCCATCAGGTACAGTGCCAGAATTAATCTTTTCTCTTTGCGCCCCTAAAATAATAGGTTGGTTTCAGAGATAAACTCGTGTTTACTTACTGGCAAACACGTTTCTGTGAAATTCTGTGTTAAACTGTTTGTGAGGAAGGAAACGAATTCATATATGGCAATAGGGGTATTGTTTAGAAGTTGAAATACAAGATGTTATTATGGTATATAAAACTATAGAATGGTTAGGGTTGGAAGGGGCCTTAAAGAAATGAATAAATCAAAGATATGAATCACTTAAGGTAGGTGATAACATGAAACACAATAGACAATTGCTGTGTTAAATTGTCCAGGGAGTTTTCTTGTGAAATCTGCTGGGTTTGAGGCAGCTCTCGGTGCGATGCTGGTGAAGCAACTCCATTTCTCTTGCCTCTCTGTGCCTGCACAGACATTTACAGATGGGATCATTAGGGAAATCTGGAGTTTGTAGACAAAGTGAGGCTTTTTAGAGGGATGTCTAATGGGACACTGTGGCAGGGGTAGGAAAGGTCCTTAACCACGACACAGTTCTCTGGCAGATACTTTTATCTTCCTTCTGTCAGTTTTTGATATATTATTGTGGTGCTCTGGCTGTGTTCCCTCAGCTCTGTTGTCTTTTTTTATTTTAAATATATATATTTGAAAAAAATATATGGATTGCCTTCCCTATTTTCTTGTCAGCCTTCAAAAAATCTTTGTTCCTTCTTGACTCTTAGTGCCTTCCATGTTCACCTGAGTCCACATGAACCTCCACATTTCACTGTTTAGCTTTTCCTTCATCCCTTGGTGGAGTGGCCATGTGGTGAGCGACAGTGAGGGAGAATATTCCTGTTGTCTCATTCCTTTTGGTACACCCCCACCCAAAATGGGCTTTTTGGGCTATCCCTGTTATGTAGAAGTGAGTTAAAGGTTGGAGAGAAACTGGAAGTGCTGCATAAAAGGCTTAAAACAAAAGAGCTTCTCACTTTCTAAAAACAGTATTTCACAGAATAAATACCAACTGCAAGGGCAGAATCCTGAGAAAAAGGAGAGTCAATGTGTACAGCCGTGGAATTTTGGGACTTCTTGTCCCCAGACCCTTTGAGGGAAGAGGTTTTTTATGTCTTAATGTTTGTAATGACTACTGATTTCAATTGCTCCTCCTTTGGGCTCTGCCATGCAGAATTTTTGCAAAATTTTAAGGATTGTTTTGCTTTCATGTGGCAGTTAATAACTGTGAATGATCATGGAGAGAACCAGTGAGTGTTCTCCCCACAGTACAGCACAGATTTGCATTTCCAAGTCCTTTAAAAATGGATAATGCACTGTGTTTGCATCTTTATTCTCCTATTGCAAAACTCAGCGTGCTTTGTGGAGAGAATTAAAATTTAAAACTACATTCCTGATCCTGGAGGCCTGGTTTGAGTCTAAATACTGTTGAAAAAGTCCTGTGTCTGTGTCTGAATGTCCCAGTTGTGGAAGAGATGATGATGAATCTGACTTTCTCTTAAAAACTCTTGGGGAATTGCTGGCATAGATATCATTATTAGCATATGTTAAACCAGAGCAAAAAAATACTCTTTACATAAGCAGCTACTGCTGGAGTGATCAAATATCTCCATTGCTGCAGGTCAGAATGTGCAAGTTAATATGAATATTCAAGTATTAAATCACTCCCAGGGAATGGCAAAGGGTTTACAGAAAACAGGGGCTCTCTGGTGTTTCTATCCACCAGCCTGGCTAAATGACAAGATGATTTGCAGTCCGGAGGAATTATTGACTCCAAAGATAAGAACATGGAGTAGGCATTTAAAATTCAAGTCTGTAATTAACTTACCTCAAAATGATGTTATAGGATTTATATTACTGAGGGTTGGGGGGAGGAAAAGCTGGAATTTTACAACTGAGCAGGCATGGTGCAGGTACACAGTTAATCTGAAGAGGGAAACACTTCAGTGTTTGGAATTCATGATGCTTGTAATAAAATAAGGGAAAAGAAGCTGCAAAACAAGGTATGTGATAGACATTATCTAACTCTGTGTGTTGAGAGGGTGAGAGGAACCATCGTTTATTGTCAAGTTAAAGCAACAAAATGAGAATTTTGCACAAAGTTCCTTATTGTGAACAAGCCCGTGAGTTTGAGATAAAAACAGGGAGGGATGTGGATGTAACTCCACATTAGGTACGTTCCTTTAATGCAAGGATTTTAGTCCTTTCTGAGGCAGAAACACTCGATGCTGATATCTAGTTTTGATATTGATACCATTTAGGTTATTCTCTATGACCATATGTATGATTCAGTCTTCAACTCCAGCATATTGATCCTTTTCCAGCCAGTCTGTTGAATTCATCTGCACCAGTCAATACTCCTCCTTTATGTTCCTCATTCCAGGAGCCAAATGGGAGGGAACCTGAACATACCCCACTTGTCCTACACGAGGGAACTGACCCCTTGTGCCTCTGCTGCTTCCACCTGTCTGGGCACAGTCTGGGCTGGGTTTCACCATGGCATTTCCAGCAGGGTTTCTCCCAAGTGGTGGGTGTAGCACGGGGAAGGCTGTATTGAAATGGTTTGTATTGGAAGGTTCCAGCCAGGAGATCATTTGAAGGCATGCAGATGGTTTAGTAGTGCCCAGTGGTTTTGCATGGTGGTTGCATCCAAGGCCAGGCTGAATGGGCAATCCAGGGTTGGAATTAGAGGGTCTTGAAGGTCCCTTCCAAGCCAAGCCATTCTGTGATTCCATGGAAAAATGCTTTGCTTGCTCTCAAGGCATTAATGCAGGTCAGGGCAGAAAAACCAGTTGTAGCAATACACGGTGTTCTGGTTCATTACATGAACTTCCCTTGTATGTTGACATTCCCACTTGTACCCCCAAAGTGCTGGATGGAAATTGGACTTCCAAAAATATGGGAAAAGCCATCATTTTTCATGGTTTCCCCATGCAATGACTCTATTTGCCTCCTGAAAAAGAAATTCTCTTCAAGCTTTATTTTGGGCCGGTGAAGTTGCACAAACCCTGATGTTTTTCCCAGCATTGCCTTTTTAGTTGATATTATCCCTGAGTGTAAAAAATCTTGAGAATATATTTTCAGATTTGAAAATTGCAGCGTTCTGTTTCAGATGTGTTGAAATGTTGTGTTATGGCAGTAGTAAACAGCTCTTTGCAGTTTTTAAACAAGATGTGAATTCTGACATGTTTCTGGTACTTCTGTTTTGATTAGTCAGAATTAGCCAACAAAAGAATTATCTGCCAGGGATTTTTTGGTCGCCCTGTTCTGCAGTTTTTTAAGGAGAATTTTTCATCCATCTGGTTCCTGCTGGCCTTATCCTCGGGTTTGTGCATCTCCTCCAAGAGTGGCTGACTTTGGAGTATTTTTATTTCCAGGTGGGATGGCAGCCCAGCTGTCCTGCAGTTCCCAGGTCACTTGGTGAGAAATGCCACTTCTGACCTTGAGGTGTCACTCTCAGAAGAATAGCCCAGGGACTACACAGGGAGGGAATGTGATTTTTAAGCTATTTTTAGGCTTCCAGATCTACTTCCCTGACTGAGAGTTAGAATAACCCTGAACACGATGGCTCCAGTCCCTGATCTGCTTCATTCTTGCTCTGTTTCTGTCAAAATATTTGGGAGGGGATGGATGGAAATGGTCGTTTCACAGAATCCCAGAATGGTTTGGGTTGGAAGTGACCTTACAGATCATCCAGTTCCACCCCCTGCCATGGGCAGGGACAGCTTCCACCAGCCCAGATTGCTCCAAGCTCCATCCAGCCTGGCCTTGGACACTTCCAGGGCTGGGGCATCACTAGTTCTATCCCACTGTGGGATATCCTTTATGGCTGAGTGAATCCTGAGAACAAATCAAGCCCTTATTATGGCCAGTGTATTGCAACTTTGCTCTAAACCTGACCCTCACCTCGTCTTCCTCATTTAAGCTGGTATTTCCAAGATTTGTGTCTTAGATATATTCTGAATTGTTTCTGTAGGTACTTTCTTACTCAATATTGCTACAGGTAGTGCTGAAATGGGGATGAAATCACTCCTCTGGAATAGATGAGCAACTTCAAATTTCATGTGCCTGTTTCACTCTCATTTATATGCAGAACAGCTCTAGGGATTCATTTGGGATTTCTAATTATTCCCAGCAAGCTTTCAGTGTGCTCCAAATGTGTTTGAAAAGGTGCACTTTTATGAGGAATATATGGAATAGCACATTCCAGAAAGAGTGTGTGGACTTGGATGCTTGGGCAAACAAAGCAAAAGCTTCTGAAAATGTGCAAAAATCCAGATATATTGAAAAGCAGAGTCAGAACTGAGACCGAGCAACCAACACTCTTTCCATGGTCTTTGCTCCGACAGAAATGGAAAGATGAGGGATGAGTTAATCAGCGAGTTGCTAATTT
Organism: Dendrocincla tyrannina; assembly: GCA_035047865.1. Classification (NCBI taxonomy): domain Eukaryota; kingdom Metazoa; phylum Chordata; class Aves; order Passeriformes; family Dendrocolaptidae; genus Dendrocincla; species Dendrocincla tyrannina. The sequence continues at coordinate 3,242,775 of JAWWMP010000023.1, read as the reverse complement.
AAGTTTAATCAATAACTCCTTAATAAATACATGTTATCAAAGGAAAAACCATAAATTGCTGTGCTGCCTCCCATTACTGCGCACAGCAATCAACAGTCACGCTATTAATAAAATAGATTTAGATTTTATTATCATGTCTTGAGAGAGGATTGTGTTCACCTCTGGCTTGAGTTATTTCTGTTTTCTTCAACTGATACAGCAGTGGGGACTCTCTCCAAGGCCTTTGCATCGAGCTTTTATTCCAGACTGGAGGGGGAATTTAATTGACACTTTCCTGATTCTCAGACTTGCCTCGTCCACGTGGCTCTCACATGAATTTTCAATTCAATTTCACCCTCAAATGGGAACAGCCACAAATCCAAATACCTTGCTGAAGCTGCACAAAATGAATTATGTGGATAACAATATTTCATCAGGCTTGGAACGGGGGTTGTGTTTTGTCCAAAGCCATAAAATTGTGTAAATGAATCGCTAAGTCACTGTAATATTCATGACTTGTATCTCATCCTTTAGAAACAGGGGGACAGAGAAGAGAATTGCATCTCACCTTGGTGGAATTTTTCTTTTATTTAAGCCTACAAACAAATAATTGGAAAAAAAATCCTTCCTAAAGAAGAAGTAATTTCACATATTTTCTGTCCCTTCTGGCATTTTGCTCCTCAGATTTGCTATTTTTCCTGGGCTTTATTCAAACCCTGTGATCACCCCTGGCCACAGTGCGCTTTGGGTCATCATTTGGGGTCTCTCACAACCTTTACATTCAGCCAACAGCTTGGTCAGTTCTGCCACAGTCCTGGCCAACCCTCTTTTCTGTGTTTATTGTCCTTTTATTCTTCTTGCTCCGTCCACTTGGCCCCATTCGATCCCATTAGCACTAAAATCCCACCCTACTTCAAGCAGCTTTGAAGGATGAGGTTCAGAAACAAGCTAACTACAAAAGCAAAAATCAAATAAAACAGTAAAACCACCTCCACAATATTTTAAGGCATTTTGGTCTCATTTTAACTGCATTTCGGGTTATTGCACCAAACTAAATAAGCAGCTCCCTCAGTTCTGTCTGCCTTGCTCAATGAGCAGCATGTGTATGAAATAAGAATAATGGAAACACAGTTTCCTTTAAGAGTTTCATAACTTTATATCATCAAGAATAATTTTTTCCTGCTTTTTCTCAGCAGTCCTAAATCCAATAAGGCTTTTGTGGGAGCTGGTCTGACCAGCGGGTGATGCTTTATCAGAGACATTTCAGTTGCCTGTGCATCCCCTTTCCAAAACAGTTTTGGGTTGAGTTTAGAGAATGAAGCTTCCTTTATTTTCTAGAGATTCCTGTCAATGTTTTGGTTTTATTCGCGGCAGTATTTCCCCTCTGGATGGCCAGGCTGTGTTTCTCAGGACCATGTAGACTGAGTGCTGGGATGGAACAGCAAGTTTGGACTGGGGGATGCAAACTCTGGGTTTCTGGTGGGTAAAAAGTGATGTTACTGATAATAAGGGTTAAACACCAAATGTTTCCAGCTCTCGTGTGATGAACTTCCACTGGCAGCTGAGTGCGTTGCAGATGTGGGAATGGAGATGTGTTCAGGCTATGTTTGTTTCTGTCAGCTCACCACACAACCTTAGGGCATAAATGAGTACTCAAATATGGTCTGGGGCGTGCATTCCAAATCTGGAGTTTGCTGTGGGAATCCTGCTGCCACCTGCTGCCAGACGAGAAATCCACTGTTTCTCTCCCCAATCTTCTGATTCCGACCTATTTTTAAAAAGTTCCGACTTCTAATTTCCAAATTTTTACTAATCATAAAATTTCAAGCTCTTTACATTACCTCCCTTAAGAAGACATCAGTTTTATATCTTCTATTTCTAATTTGTTTTCTTATCATAACAGGTCTGTTGAACATCTGCTTGGCATTTCCTTTTTAATATTTCCATAAAAAGCTGGGGTGGGTAAATTGCAGGGTGTTGTGTTGATGGCTTGTGTTTACTGTACGTGGGCTGTGGGGGAGTGGAGCATCAGCAAGGGGATTGCAGTGTATGATTTTGTATCTCAAAGCACTTAAACATGGGTTTTAAACCAGGCAGATGTTGATGTAGATGGAGCGTTTCCAACATGACTCAGAGATATTTCCGTGTGCAGTTTCCATGAGGCTGGAGCATCAGCAGAGAGCGGGGGAGCCTCTGGGGCAGAAGGAAATGCTGCTGTTGTAACAAGGGCTGGCAGTGCCAGGTTTTCAGGAGCACAGAGTTGACCCACGAGCCAAAGGGTGACTCTGGCACCTCTTATTCAGGTGTCAAGTCAGTGTGAGGAGGTGCTGAGAGCACCCGAGTGCTGATGAAACTTTCAAGTTCCACTTGCAAACGTGATCCCGATGATTTTGCTCATTTGTCAAGGTCCTGCTGAGTGAATTATATTGTTACAGACACACTTTCAGATCTCTCCACCACGGGGACCAGTCACACTGCTGTAACAGTCTGCCCAGGAGCTGCAGGTTCCCTGGGCCAGTGCGATCTGCATCAGGGGGAGCTCCCCTGGTAAGGAGTTCATGCAAGAGCTGTGCTGTAGATTCACTTTTATCAGGTTTCAAACCACATCTTTCAGATCAGAACTGATAAACAGTAGTGGTTTTACACCTAGACCAAGCCCAGCTAGGCCAAAGTTAAGACTCCTGGATCTTGCTTCACTTCTTTTTGAAAATAGGAGTCATTGATCCTCAGGTGTGGAAGTTATTTTGAAGTCATCACCTGAAGACAGTAAATCTGCAGGAAAATACAGCCCTGGGTTTCCTTACTGTCCAGCACTAGTGGGACATAAAGTCACTTGGAATTGGTCAGAATTTCTTTCCCCATCAGCCCTTCTTATGGAAAGGTAATGCTGACCAAATCCCACTTTCCTGACAAAGGAATGATAAACACTATAAGAAAGCTCTGCTGCCTCTTAGGAGGGGAAAGATGTTTTGATAAACTTTAGGTCATTTTTGACAGTGGTTCCTCAGCATCCCTGATAAAAGCCCACGTTCAGTTATTCAGCAGAAAATGGGGACTCAAAGCTTGGGGGCTCTAAGGCATTTTTAGGGAGGTGCCAGAGGTGGTGGAAGTCTGACAGACTTGGGTAACAATTGAAAGTTGCCTTGTTGATGTCAACTTTGAAATATTTCCATGAATTCTGCTGGTTTGTGGAGCTGATTCTCCTGGCTGGCCAAGGGCTGTGCTGGTGGGTCATCGTCCATCAGCAGTGCCTGGGGACAGCTCGTCCTGATGAGCTTCTCATCAGCAGCCAGCAGCTGCCTGCTGGGAGGGGATTGTTTTCCCTCTTTGTTTGTTGTGTTATGATGCATTAGCAGTGTTTGGTCAAATGTCTCCTGCCTCGTGTTGTTGTTAATCACTGGTTTGGGGATGACCTTGCAGCTGTCCTGCTGTGGGTGCTGTGCTCTGCTCGTGGCACTGACAGTGTTGTGTTTGCTCATCGAGGCACCCAGGGGATTTTCCTCAATTATGGGAAAGTGGCTCTTTATGGTGAGATGCAAACCTAGCTCTGATTGTGTGGAAACTTTGTCCTTGAACTCCTCTCTTCAGAACTGACTGGTTCTCACACACAGGAGTAAAGCTGCAGTATCCAAGGAGTAGCAGCAGTCAAGGCTATTCATTTCATATGTGCAATAGTTACCCTTTTATTCAATATAGAAATCTCTTGCCACAGCCCTCATTGCCTTCAGAGTTTCTTTCCTGCCCTTTGTCCTGGTTCCACGTTGAGTGGAGGTGGGAATACAACAGGAACAGTCTGGCTTCATGTACTGGCTAAAAATAGCTCATTTCCTGGTGTGTGCTGCTGTTTGGGTAGCACTGCTCCAGAAGATGGTACCAACTACAATGCATTGACATACCATGCATGTGGCAGGGGTGTCTTGCCACAAATGACCCATCTGAAATAAAATCAGGCTTAGCTGGGTGTGGTGGGTACGTGGCCCGTGCACATCCCTGCTGGGTGGGCAGGAGAAGTCTGACACAGGCAATACTGAGGTTTGATGCAGCATTACTGCTCAGGAGCAGCTAGCACTGTTAAATGTTCCTCTTCAGGAGTTGCACACCTGTAGTTCACTGGCACACGGAGTTTGTTTAAGCTACTTCAGTTTTACACTGTGGTGAAAGCACTAGATGGTTCCTAGTGCCTTCCCACTTTCCATCAGGAACAGCAGATCCCTGCACAATCATCTGGCCTCTCCCTCTTCTGGTGCTGAAGAGGCTGAGTTCATCGCTCAGCTGCACGTGCTGGGATGTGCATTTTGGTGTTCACGTGGCTCTGGTCAGACAGTGCCTTAGACCTGTCGTTTAAAGCTTGCCTTACTTTTGTCTTTTAGCACTAATACCCGCTATCAAGGAGTACTTATTCTGTGTCTTAAATAAGGAAGCGGTACATAAATCCAGGAGATGAAAAGGGCATGTGGTAACAAGGTAGATTCAGTATTGGCTTTATTGGATGGATGGATGGATGGATGGATGGATGTCCCATTCTGTTCATAGCATTAGTCACTGTTCTAGGCAGGGCATCAGCATGTACCTACAGTGAGCTGAAATGAACTGCAAAATGCTGCAAATCTGTATTGAATTCATCTTTCAGGCAGTACAGGCGTGATCTAGAGCTCCTTGAAGCCACTGAAAATCCTGCTTTTGGCTTCAGCAGGTTTGGCTGAGACCCCGCAATCTGGAGGAGCTCAGCTCTTTTGTATAGTTATCTTAACAAGTAAAGCTGAAATGAAAGAACCTGCCGGTGTTACAGATGGAAGGTGCTTTTTAAACAGAGAAAGGATCTTCTTTCTCTTTGCCTTTTTTGCTCTGATTTCTGATGGTCACTATAGCAACAGGAACCAAAGAGATGAAGAACTGGAAAACATGCACTTCACTATGACAAGTTCAATTTACAGCCAGCTCAGCAATGTAACAAATCTGTGTCATACTTAATGAGAAGCTGTGCAGCAGGTAAGGGAGCAGCAGAGACTGTGATGTGCTACGAGGTGGGGAAACCTGAGTTGGACTTCCTCATTAAAGAGCTCAGGGTGAATGAAACATTTGGATTATCCTGGACTTTTGTCAAAGCAGCCAAACCTGTCACGGAGAACATGAATTTTACATTTCATTTTTTTTTTAACTCAGCATTTTTTGGCACTTTAGGGGTCTCTGGGTGTGACAGCAGTGGGGACGTGGGGCCTGGGCTGCAGCAGGACTGCAGTGCAGCCTTGGCACTCACTCCGTGGGAGTGGATCAGCAGGCTGGATCCCAGAGGGATCATGGCCATTTCAAAAAGCAATTCACTTGTACAAACAACTAATCTGTAAAAAGGTACCTCAGAGGCATCGTTTGCTCCAAAGATGGTTACAGCACTCACCTGGGAGTGCCAGGGCAGCTGAGAACAGCAGGACTGTCCAAACAGCAGCATTAAGAGCTTGAAAAATCTGGCTAAAGTATTTTTTTTGCATTTGTCATGCTTCGATTTATCCTGCAAATTTAAATGGAAAGCGTTTTAGTGTAGGACCGTGTCTCCCTTCAGCAGGTAAACTCTTGTTTTGCTGCCTGGCCACAGGCTGGTCCTGGGCTCCCAAGGGGTTTGTGAGTATTCAGTTGCTGTATGGTGGGACTGGCAGAAGGGCTGTGAGGGCTTAGGATGGGCAGCAGCTTAGGATGGGAAGATGTAAATGGTCATCAGAGAGGAACTCTGAGCACACACAGCACGCTTGTCCCTTCCCCATCCCCCAGGGACAGGGACAGCATGCACAGGGAGCCCTGAGCCTGGACCTCTCCTCACCCATGGACACATCTTTCAGCTATCAGCTGTGTGAATATTTCTGTATTGGCCTAAGAAATTATTTAAAAACACTGAATTGGGGGAAAGAAGGAAAGAAAACAGTGCTGATTTTGAGTGAGGACTGCTCAGACTTGGGCTTTCTGTGTAGTCACAGTCTGATTCCATGTAATTTTTGCTTAATGCTTTGTTTCAGATGGTGCCTGTGAACCATATATTCTGGTCTGGCATCCAGAATAGATAGCAGCAAAGTAATTTGGGTTCTACAGAAAGAGGCTGCAGGCCAGGGGAAGGAAAGCTCGCTCTTGCAGGGCACCTGCTAAGGAATCACAGCTCATGAGCTTTTAAAAATGCTGTAAAATAACACGCTTGCTGGGTTACTAAAGCTGTTTGTGGTGGAATTGCTATTAAAATTTTGAGCTCAAATGTACATAACCCATTTTTTTATACATATTAGGCCAGTTGTGATACAATTGCAATGATTTTTGTTTCCATTTTGCAAACTGCTGAGGCTACAGCGCTTGCAGTGATGGGGGATTGATTATTGGAGCGTTGCAGAGATGTGCTGGGGAGGCATTGCCTCCTGCTGTGCTGGGGACAGGCTGAAACACTGGTTTGCATGTGATTTTTGGGGTTGTCTTATACCATAGAGATGTTGTAGGCTTTGCTAGAGAATGGTTCTCTAAAGAAGATCAGGTGTGTGGGTTGCAGGGGGTACCTGCCCTGCATCCCTGAGCGTGGGATTCTGGTTATTGTGTCTCACCCCAGAACATTTTCTTCTTTTTATTTTTTTCCCTTTTCCCTCCTGCAAACAGCCTGATTTTCTCTTTGCTGATTAGGCCATTCTGTGCAGTTTGGGCTGTTCTCTTCAGCACATCTCTGCTGCCTGTCCAACCCCCTTTTCCTCTGTCTCTGCGTGCTCCCTGCTGTGATGTGAGCACTACAGATCAAGAGGACAATCAGCTGGAGAACAATATGACAGCAGGTGGGGATTATTCTCTCCCCTCTGATGTGACTCAAATACGTGTCAGTCACCAAACAAAAGCCTGTTTCAGTTTAGAGGCAAAAATAGATTGGTACACGGGTAAATCAGCAACAATAGGTTTATTTTTTCTCTCCGCAAATCTGCGTTTCTTTTCTTTCTAATGCTGCTTTTATGCATCTGACTTTTAGCAGTTTTGACTCCTGTTCCTGGTGAATGTACATAGATTTTGTTCAACTAGATCAAGCGCTATTGTGTCAGTAATTACTGTGATGGAGCAGTTCAGTACTGGGCAAGGTTGTGCATGCTGTTAATATTATGCCTTACTAGTAGGACTGTACTTGTGCAGAGTCTTTTTGAGGTAAGGAATATAATCAGAAGATAAAAGTGGATTCTGTATGAACAGGATTAGACAAAAAGAAAGGTTTAAAAGGTTTGCCAGGAAAGCAAGTATGCCTTAAAACCATCAGATGTGAGACCTGAGTACACTGGATCAAACTAATCCCATGTACAGCCTCTCTCTTGCTGTCCTAACACTGTCGTGACTTAACAAGCACCAACCCCTCTCTGGAGCTGGGGAAGCTCTCTGTGGGTCAGAAGATACACACTGTGCCTTTGGGGTTTGATGTTGGGTGAGGGAGGAGGCAATGGGATCCCACCATCCCACTGCAGGGCATGGAGCTGCTGTGTCCATGAACGTTGCCCTCCATCTGTGCTTTGTAACTTGGCTTCTTCCCGTTTCCATGCCTTGTTTGTCCGTGGAAAGGGCACTGTTTCTCAAAAAGTCTGCTCTTTTTCTGCCCATATCTCTGCAACCTGCCCTTGGCCTTGTGTGTGGGTGAGTGACCCCCTCTCAGCACACTCTCAGTATCAGCCTCCCTGACACTGCTCAGTGGAGCTGCCAAGGTGCTTTTCACTCCGCCTGACCTTCCCACCTCATCTCTACTTGCTCACATTTTCCACTCCATCACACTCAGACTCCTTGTTCTCCCTTTCATTTCTCTTCAAAACTCTTCTCTTTCCTGTTTTAATCTCAGACTTTATCACATCTCCTGCCTCCCCTTTCTTCCTCTTCATCACTGCTGCTGCCTTTCTGCTATAGAAGCTTCAGCCTTTGCTCAGAAATGCTCCCCTTGCCCTTTGAATTAATAGTTTGATTTCCTTCCTCCTCTGTAGTCCATGCCCTGGTGAATAGTTGTTGATTTTGCCTTATCTAATGAGAGTTTGATGTACTTAAATAATCACTGGAGCATGGATTGGTATCCCATGTGTCCCCTTTCCTGGATGAATGCTCTGAAGAGGGCCCAGATGATGATAAAAAAAGATTCCCTCTGAACAGCACAACAAATCTTCCCTTATCCTGCACAAAGTGGAATGGCTCCAGCGCAGCCTGCAGGCTGGCAGCTAAGGCTGCCTTTTGGGAAACAGGAGGTATTTTGAGTCCAGCAGCAGAGAGAATGGAGCCCAAATTGCAGAGCTCTTAGGTGGAGGCAGCTCTGCTGTAACACACGGCTGGTCCTTCTCCCTCTTCTCTTGCTTTAGAGAGGAGCTGGCTCAGCCCTGCGTGTCCTAAAAGGAGCAGAGAGCTCCATGCTCTCCACAGCCAGCCTTTAAACCTCCCTCCCTGCTGAGTATTCCCTCCTGGCTAAGCAGGCAGCTCCTGCAGGTCACCTTTTTGGTTCCCAGCCTGTGAGTTCCCTTGGGCAGGACCTCGGGGCCCCAAAGCCCCGGTGAGCACCCAGGTGGGCAGTGTCTCACCAGGAGCAGCCAGCTCCATCCGGGATCCAAGCCCTGGGAGGGGTGTTCTGGATTTGGGGCTGGCTTGGTGCTATCTGGAGCCTCGTGGCTGTGCAGTTTGGTGTTTCTGGCATTACAGTGATGTAAGGCAAGGTAACTGGCTGGTGGGATGGAGCTCCTGGCTCTCAACCCAAAGGAGCCAGTGCCGGGCTGGGCATCCCAAGGCTGGTTCTTTGGCTCCAGCCACATATCTGCTCAGCAATGTCAATCCTACCTCTCCTGTCAGGAGCTCTGTGCTCTTTGCCAGTGTCCCTTTCCCCTCTGAGTACCAAACCCTGTGACTACTTTAAATCTCTGAGGGGCTGAGGCAGATTTCAGTGGTGGGTTGGGTGTTAATGCAGATGTTCATGGCTGGGAGCACATGCAGCATTTGGAAACCCACATTTCCCGATCCACTGTCCTCTGCTCTTATCTCTACTTATGTTTTCCCTTTCCCCCTTTGTGTTCCTCAGCCTAAAATAAGTAAAACCCCAATATAAGCTGTCTTATTTATCTCAGTTCAAGAGTACCAGCTTGCTCCACCCCTAAATGCTCTGAGGACTTGGGGGGGCAAATTCTTTCAAAGTGCTGCTTTCTTTTTGGGTGAGCAATATAAAGTTTTCTAATGTCTATAAAACTGATGATTGCTTTCTGCAGTCTCCAAACAGGTGATCATGCAGCCCTCCAATCCTTCACTTCTTTATGGGATATCATCTCGTGCCTCCTCGATTTTAAGGGGTTTTTTAAAGCAAGTGCTGCTTCTGTGCTGTGTTTTCATCTTGCCAAAAACTCTCTGGATCTTCTTGTTTGCTGCAGGCTCAGGACTTGGCAGACTTTGTCTTTCTGAGATACTTTTTCAGGTTCAAAGTAACTTTGCCTTGAAAATGGAATAGGTATTGGGTTGGTTTTATTTTTATTATGAGGATTAAAAAAAACCCACCAATAATCTAAATAGAATATTGCAGCTGTGTTAAAATTTTGAATTTTTGTGCCATTTTAGAAAGAAAGAACCAAAATGTCAAATTCTTACGGAATGAGAACAACTTTGGGGTATTTGTTTCTGAAAAAAAAAAGTTACTAATTACTTGTTTGTTTACTGTCCTGGATTCTTTGTTTTTATCAGCAATAGTTTAGCAAAAACCCATGACTTTTTTTGGTTGTTCTTGAACCTTATCTTCTACTTGCATTTAGTTTTAGCAAGACACTTTTAATCATATATGTGTATTGGGGTTTGGTGCTCTGTAGTTACAGCTTTACAATATTTGCCAAAGTAAGTTGCCTTCTTGCTAAATATTGAAACAAAGAATTTGGGGTGTCATGTCTCAAGGTTTGTGTGGGCTGTGGTTTTTAGCTTTCCCAGCTCCTAAAAGTGCGTGTACACTTAGGCTCTTACTGAGAGACTGCTACTTTTTTAGACTTGTTATTTGGAGAAGGCTAAGCAGGATCTTTGCCCCATAAAGAACACATAAGGAAGAGAAGTTGAAAACAAGCCAGAGAGCTGTGAAGTGGAATAGCGAAATGGTGAGGTTTGTTAATCACGAATAAAAGGACTTAGGAGTGCAGGAAGAAGACAACTGTGTAAAATCAATCATTCAGTCAACCACACTACCCTGCGCTTTAGTGGCATCCATTCAGAGTCACTTAATACAACCGTAAAATTAACAGCTCAAATAATAAGTAAGTCAGCTCGAACAAGGGAGTTTTCAGCAGGAACATGGGAAGCTGGAATAAGCTCAGCACATGTCGCAGCTGGGAACAGCCAGCCCAAGAGCAGTGATGCCTCTCACCCCTGAGCTGCTGGGAACTGGCAGCTGTACTGGGCTTACTGGTCTGCACGGAGCCTTACAGCCCAGGGATGTGAATTTTGTGGGCTTGGAAGGGGAAGCAGCTGTGGAAAGGGAGGGAGCTCTAAGGAAGGGAACAAGGAAAGGGCTGGAGGTCCCTGAGCACACCAACAGCAGAGCCAAGAGGTGCAAAGCCATGCCCTTGCAATGCATTGCATGGTGCAGGTGTGGTCCCAGTCCTGTGTGGAAGTGGGATGCTGGGCAAGGGTGGGAGAAGCAATAGCCATCAGGCCTGGCTGTGCTGTGCCTCATGAAGGCAGTTTAAAACCAGCTCAAAAAAGGTCTCAGTTTCAAGTGAAGAACATAAAGTATTTTGGCTACTCTTCTTGGCACGTGTTCCTGCAAGGGCAGATGAAAAGCCTGGAGGTTTGGCAGAAGGAGGATGCAGTGATCTGAAGCAAGAGCTTAAAAAAGAGGAGAGGGAAGAAGGGATGGCACTGGGCAGAAAGTCAGTGGATTTGGTCAAAGTGTGGCTACTGGGGAAAGGTGGGGGTCACCTTTGGTGGCTTCCCTTTGGACAGGGGAGCTGTGGAATACGGCATAGGGTAGTGCTGCCAATTGCCACAATGTAAATTTGAGCCTTTCTTGCTGCCCATGTTCTCTGTGCCCTGTGATCGGGGGAGGAACTTTAAGCATGTTTCTAACTCTCTCATAGGCTAAAACCTGAGCAAGGTAATCTAAAGCCAGGAGACAAATGTAAAGACGTTGAAAAGCTTTTAGCTAAAATCCTCATAATTTGGGGGTTTAATTATTTTTTAAAAATACTTCTCTCAGGTATTTAATTTCTGCAGCCATCCTGTTATACCCATGCAGCATCCATTTGACTGTAATTACAGTCATGTCGTTCAGCTTTCATACACCCCCTCAGACATTCTTTTGGCAAGTGGAATTTTAAATATAAAGCAAGAGTTAATCAGCAGCCAGATTGAAGCGCTGCAGAAAGATAGTGAAACTGCTTGATATGCCTTAGAACTCTAGTGGCTGCTTTATGTGTGTTTTAAACCACGCTGTGCTTGATGACCTTGTAATGATGAAGTCTGAAGGGAAACAGAGACTGAATCATCACTTCTGAGACTGATGGTTTCGGCAGCGGCTGATGCTCAGTGCGTGGTCACGGAAAAGTAGCTCTTGTTCAAAGGTCACTACGTGGATTTGGCACCAGGCCCAGATACCTAAAAACATCTGTAAAGCTGCTGTGGTGGTTGCTGATGAGCAGGATGCAGGAGGAGGTGGAGATTCGGAGCCAGATGTGCTCAGCAGCAGCTGCTTTGCCCCCCGTGACTGTGTTGGAGAGCCCTGCCACCCACCCCTGCTGCTCTCAGGATGTCCCAGGAGTGACATTCTCACAAAAACAGTGCCATTAGCTGACCAGAGTCGAGATTGCTGCAGGAACTGAAATCAGAGGTGGTGGAGGAGGGGGTGTTGAGTTGAGGAACTGAGCCCCACAGCCTCATGCAGGTTCGGTGCCAGCTCCATGCAGGTAGATCCCGGCTCCTCTGGGGGAGCGAAGCACCTCCCCTGACTCCTCTGCCTGCCCTTCTCTCAAGAGCACATGACATTCGTCGCTGCTCCTGGGGCAGGGCAGTGACACCCTCAGGGACCACATGGAGCTCCATCCCCTAAGCTAGCCCTGGGTTCCAGCTTTGCATTCCAAGTGTCACACTTGCCTGTGTCTGGGAACAGGGCTCCTTTCTCCTGGGCTGCATGCGCCATCCTCGGTCTTTCCTGGCATCTCACACATTCCTGGCGGTTTCCAGCTCTCTCCCTTGAGCTGCCAAAACTGCCTGATGGCACGGTGCTGTCTCCAGGCTCTCTGCCATGCCAGCCTCCCAGGTGTCTGCCTCCAGGCTCTGCTGTCCCTCCTGGTGCCAACTGCTCCATCCCAACCCCACCAGTCCAAAGCCCCTGGAGGTTCCGAAAGCCCCGTGCAGGGACAGCTTTGGGCACGCTGAGCCCTCTACGTGTGAGCCTGTGGGCAGGGGAAGGAATTGCTGGTGCTGTGAGGCAGAGCTGGCAGCATCCCAGGGAGAAAGTGAGGGCAGGGAATTGGGAGCAGAGCCCTCCCAGCTGCCAGCAACGCGTCTGCAGGGAGACCAGCTGCTCAGATGGGCAGCCAGAGCCTCTGGGGAAGGAGTCCAAGTCCCAGACAGCCACTGGGAAAGGCAAAGATGCGTCACCTTGAAGGCTCGTCCTTGGAGATGCCGGCTCCTCTCTGGCCTTGAAATTAAACAACCTGTTTTTGTCTGGGTTTCAAAAGATAGCTGGAATATTTGGGATACTTGATTATATAATTAGCTTTTAGCTACTCTGAATACCGTGGCTTAATTATTCTGGGTTTCACTGTTAAATAATTAGAGCTGTCTTGTTTACTAGCAAATTTTCTGTTTGTTGCTCCAGGGTGATTTGTTTTATATTAAATTAAGTACCCAGGGCAAGTAGCATTAAAGTGTCCCAAATGCTAGCAAAGAATTGAGTTTGTTTGTTTTGCCTCTGGGCAGGTTTGAGATGCTCTTGGAAAGGACAGTAACTAACTGTCTCTTGGTTTAAACCAAGGCTTTCTATTTCTTTATTTTTTTAATGCTTTCTTTTTAATTCTGCGTTGCCTGAATTGTACTTGGAGTTACTTCCAAGCTGAATATTGACATAAAAGCTTTGGCTTTGCCCCTGCACTACCTGGATAATGGGATGAGACTCTCTTCCCCCTGGGGACCTGTACTTGTCAGCTCTTCTACCAGTTCATTGAGCTGCCTATTTATTTGTGTTTTGGGGTCACTGTTGCAGCCACAGCTGCTCCGAAACGCTTGGAGAAAATTTGTAGGGAAAAGAGGAAGATAAAGGGAGGTTCAGGAGCCACACTGCAAGAATCAAAATCGTTTTTAAGGTTGTGGGTGGAGAGGAGAGCCTGTTGAGCAGGTCCTTTTCCATGAGTTTTCCAGCCTCTTCCCCCAGCCTATAGCACTCCACAGGGTTCTTGTGACCCAAGTGCAGGACCCGGTTCTGAATCCAGTCCTTGGCAGTGGGAGTGTTTTTGTGGTTTTCCATTTCAGGCTGGGGACACAAACCCCCTGCCTTCCCCTCCCTCCTGTGCTGAGTCTCCTTTGGCCCTTTCCATCCTCCTGTAGAATACCAGCAGTCATTAAAATATAAGTTTTGAAGAGCCAAATTTCTTGTCACCCAGCCAGCTCTAACTATAGCTCTCTGTTGACAAAAGCTGTACAAATACATTTTATCAAGAATGTCTTTTATCTTAGATGAAGAGGAAAACAAAGCCAGAGAAGGAGTTGTCTGCAGAAAGGCCCGTGTCTCTCATTTATAAATGTCTGTGCAGAAAACAGGGTGAGAATAAACTGGCCCCCCTTTGCTGCTGAGGTCAGGAGCTGGGCTTTTATACCAGCTGCAAGAAATGAATCCAAGGCATAATATTGACAGAGTGGAATAGGAGCAAAACCATTGCAGTGCCATGTAAGACCCCCTTTCCCTCTCAGTGGTCAGCAATACCTGCTTTGCAGAAAACCAGGGAAGTCTATGGGGGATTCATTTCTTTCTCCCCCTACGTGGAAATTTAGGTATCACCTATTCATTTGGTTTTTTTTAAATCCTCTGAAATATCTATTTAGATGCCTGGGAAGGGGGAGGAATGCTTGTCCTCCTCTGGTAAACCTTGGCAGGGAGTTTGGAGTTTTATAAGCAATGTGCTTACTCCGTTATTTTTAGCACGTTATTACCAGGCTGCTTTGGATTATTTAACGTGTGATATCGACTCCTTCCCCCCCAAGCTGTGCAGCCACTCTCGTCTCCCCCTGTGCAGGCTGGGCTTTGCTGGGAGGAGCTGCCTGCTCCAGGCTGCTGCCAAATGGGGAGAGCGTCACCCATCTCTCCTCTGCCTTTTGCCAAGCCTCATATCTGGCACCAATGATGACTTTTGGTTTGTCTCTTGAAAGACGTTTGCCCCTCTGTGGTTGCTGGATCCCTCTGATGGAGTTGTTAGAGCTCCCAGGAGAAGTCCTGGAGAGTCTGTGCTGAGCTGCAGTGAGGGATTGCCTGTGTCCTCTGCCCATGACAAATGCAGGCTCCTACCCTGGTGAAATACACTCGTGCCACCACATTTTTCTTAATTTGCATTGGGCTAAAGCATTGGTACAGTCAGCTTAGTGAAATGGAGGTGCTTGTTAATGCAGGGAATTTAATCATGGGGCTGGGCACTGGCTGGGCTGGAGGGGTAATTTACCATGGCAGGGAGTTGTTGCATTTATGGTTTTCAGACAACTGATACTGTTTAGCTGGAAGAGAAACCTTTCACGACCACACAATGATTTAGGAGCCGTGGACAAAATGTATGGGAATTGGGTATCTAAACTCATTTAAAGATCCTGCTGCATATTCTTATTTCTGAAATGTGGCAGTGAGCCAGTTTTCATAGATATTTAAATACTGACAGAAGCACTCAGAATAAAAGCCCTACTAGGTGACTATCTACATCCTTCAACTTCTAAACTCTTTTATATATCTAGCATTTAAAAGCTTAATTTTCAAGTCCCATTTGTTTGAAATAATTTAATGAGTCCACATTGCTTTTAACAACTGAAGATCTTAGTTAATACAGGTATTTTTGCAAAAAGGTTAAATATCATAATCATCAGGAAAAGACCTTAAATTGGAATTTATTCGAATGAACTTCTTGAAAGCAGCTCATCTTTCTGTAGCAAGACATTTTTAAAGGTATAGCTGCATAGAATGATAGCTAAATAAGGAATGTTTTTGTCAGCTGTGTTGCAAAGTGAACAAGGTTTGCTTTCTTCATAGCATGGCTTGGGGTTGGAAGGGACCTTAAAGATCTAAAGATCTAAATCCAGTTCCAGCCCCCTGCCACGGGCAGGGACACCTTCCGCCAGGCCATGTTACTCAGAGCCCATCCAAACAAGAGGGTGGGGGCCTTTTCCTCTTTTCCTGGGAGTAAAGAGATTGGGCAGGGAAGCACAAGTTTAGGTGCTCTCTTGGGACTCTCCAGTGCCAGTGGGTCTGTCACTGGGAAGTTGCCATGGACAGAACTGGGAAGAGGGTGATGCCCCCCATGGGATGCTCGTGGTGCTGCCCTGGCACTGCCCAGAGTGACCAGAATTTCCAAGGCTGGACCCGCTCCTGCAAAAAGTTTTCTTTGGGTTTGATGCTGATCGAGGGATTTGCCCCTGGAAGAAGCTCAAGTTGGAAAAACTCCAGGTGTTTTGGGCTGAACAGTGTGACACATGTTTTGTGATCCACGGGGCTGGTGGTGAAGAGCTGGCTCTCTTTGACTGCAGGCTGTAAACTTCTGCTCAGTCGTGCCTGTGAATTGCAATAGATTGTTACTAACACTAACAAGAGAAAAATGTGACTTTTTTATTGTTATTTATTTTTTAATCAACTCTGTGTAAGCCTGTGCATACATCTGTCATCAGAGACCCTCTTCCTTTTGTACTTAATGGCATTTCTGCTGCCAGCCTGAAAATTGACTGTACAGGGCTGGCGTTTTTCCAGTGTCAGTTTTTCTTCTTGTCAGCTTTTCTCTTCTTTCTTTCTTTCCCCCCCACCCTTCTTTCTGTGGTGACAGTATTTCTCTGTTCAGCTTCATTCCGTGCTAGACTCTTCCACAGCCCAAACCCCATGTTGGGACTTGGCTGTGTGTGCTGAGCAGAGATAGCAAAGCGTGCTTGAAAGTGGCTTTAAATACTCAGACACATGGGGGACGTCAGCCAGCAAAGGAAATGTTTAACTGCACAGTAATCTACAGTTCAATGGATTTATGGGAATAATGTTGACTGCAGGTTCGGCCTGAAAGGTATAAAAGTGTGCTGGAAGGAGGGGTTTGTCAGAGGAAAAGCGTGTGAAGTGGCTATTCTGGAGAAGGAAGAGGGTATGTTAGCAGGGCATGAGCACACAGGGCATGGATTTTGGCCTTGGTTTTGTTATGCATTCATGCATCAGGGTCTGGAATTTTTATTTTTCCAATTCTAACATCAACAGCAGTGTTTGTTATTGGCCTGGCAGCCCAGGCACCAGCTCTGTGCTGCTCCTGATGCGTGTACCAGAAAGCTTGTACATCCTGTGGTCCTCCATCCTTCCTGCTGAGTTGTTTATATGGCAATTCTGGGACTTGGACAAGATCTGGACAGAGGATCTGTTGCCTGTGTAGATCCTGCTGGATATGGGAGGCTTTAGAGTCTTCTGAGTCCACAGGGTTGGAGTGTCCTGGCACGGGGCATGGGCTTTGCAGCTTCCCTGTTGTGGAGGAACAGAAACCTGACATCATCACCACACAGAGACCACTGATGGGGAGGGGAGAAGCTGGAAATGTTACCAAGGTCTGAATGCCTCTTGTACCCAAGGTTTTTCCACCTGCTCCAGACAGGGCTGTGACAGCCTGAGCTCAGAAGGCACCGTGAGTTGTCAGCATGTTAATTCACTCAGGCCAAAACCAGAAGTCTGGCTTGGAGGTTTGCCTCAGACCTCTCTGACTGTGCTTTATTCTGCAGGGCAGCCTGTCCGGGGCTGCTCCAGGCTCAGCATGAGCAGCCTTGGCAGGGTTTGTGTTTCCCTGGGCTCAGACCTGACCCAGGTCCCAGCTCTGAGCTGTGGGAAAGCTGTTCCCATGACCCCGAGCTGTTTTCTAGGAAAGGCACTGTGGAAAGTGCTAGCAGCTTTCCTGCATGGAATGAAATGTGTATCATCCTAAATGATGGTGGTTTGGAGATCTTTCCTTTGACACATTGTGGAATTTGTGGGGTGCAAAACAGCTTCAGAATCAGCAGCACAGAGATCAGAAAAGGCTGTTGTACGTTTGGAAATGCAGAGCAATGGGTGGGTGTTGTGCTGGGAGAGGTGGTGTGCTGTCAGTCCCTTCCCCGGCTGGATGGAAAACAGAATTGTTGTGGCAAACAGGGATAGTCTTGAAATCATCACAGAATGGGTTGGGTTGGCAGGGACTTTAAAGATCACCTTGTTCCCACACCCTGCCATGGCAGGGACACCTTCCACTAGCCCAGGATGCTCCAAGCCCCGTCCAACCTGGCCTTGGACACTCCCAGGGCTGGGGCAGCCACAGCTTCTCTGGGCACCCTGTGCCAGGGCCTGCCCACCCTCCCAGGGAACAATTTATTCCTAATTTCTAACCTAAACCTGCCCTTTTTCAGTGCTTTGCCAGCTCCTGAGTGAAGCAGCTTGGTCAGTGCGTGTGAATTATCCAGTGAATGATGCAGCTTTTAATTGGGTTCAAATGCTTAATAGCCTATATGCAAATATCATGCAAAGAGAAACAAACTGCAATAATCAGAGATAGCAACAGCTGCGAAGAGATCCCATTTCCAACAAAACAGCTCATTGCCTGAGCACTGGGCTGGGGAGGTCACTCCCAGCCTGGGGGATTTGCACATCCCATGGGTTATAGTGTTGTTGAGGGTTATATTTTTGGTGTGGGTTAGGGTATTGATAAGGGTTAGGGTATTGATAAGGGTTATTTGCAGCCACAGTGGCTGATGGCAGCTGTGTCCACTCCCAGGTCTTCCTTCCACATCAGGTTCTATCTCTTACAAAGCCAGTGCCGGGATTAGTGTTCCTCCATTGGACACACAGAGAATTACTCTGAACAAAAATGCTAGGAAAAGGAATTTTATAGCCCTGGGACAGCCTGGTTGTCTCCTCTGTGCTGCTGCTCCTTTGGAGGACAGGGGGGAGGGTGCCCTTACGGGTGAGTCAAGGGCTGCTGGATCCAGGAGTACTGGTGGGACTGGGGCTGGGATAGCTACCTGTGTCGGGGCCACCAGGTCTAGTTCTAACTCCCAGTCACCTCTTGCCTTTTCAGATCCCTTCTTGGCCTTGTAATTTATGGGAGAAAATCAATTATAAACTGATGGATATGATTTAAGTCTGGCCTTTGGGAGATGAGGTCTCTGCTTTGGGTGCTCTGGACAGTGGGGATTTCTTCGTCTTGTTTTGGTTCAGTTGATAAAGCCATGATTGTCCCTAGTACTGCACTGGGTGACCTTTTTTTAAACAACATGAGCTCTCCATTTCCAAAATTGGCAATAAAATATTTGAAGCCTGGCAATTTAGGGGAAAATGGGAGTGTTGAATGCAGGCAATGAGAACTGGCAGCAGTATATTGAAATATTGGACTGGTATTTTCTTGCAGATAAAGCTGTAGATAAGAGCAAAAATAAATTGATTTTCCATAGTGTCTGTGGCAGCAAACCCTCTTTTTTTCTGGAAGACTTTTTAGCACTCTCAGAAACTTGGAGATAAAAGAAGGCTTGTGAAATAACTCATCAGGGTCCTTGGTGCACCCCAGAGCCCAGCAGATGGAAACGGGTCCTGGTGGGGAGGGAAGGAAGGGTGAAACCAGCAGCACGGATATGGCAGGATGGAAATGTCTGATTTGGGAACGTCTGCGGGCTGATGATGGGAACATTTCAGCATTAATAGAGAATTCGAAGACAGTTGCTGGTGGAAAGAAACTTGAAAAAGCCCAAACAGGTACAATTAGCAACAGTAGAGGAAGCAGCAGAGATTTTAAAAGGAGGCACTTGGGAAGGAGGGACAATAAAACTCAGTAAACAAACTGCAAAGCTGTTTGCAAGGTGGATAGGCTCCTGAGAGGTGTTTCCACTGTGGAAAGACTCATTCTGCATCTGTTTATGCATTGAAAATGGCCCAGGGCAAGATTCAGAGCAGGATTTAAGCCTTGCAGCTTAGTTGAGTGCAGCAGGATTGAAGCCTTTGTAGAAAGCAGATCCTCACCTTGAGCCTAGAGCTGCCTGCTGCATGCAGAGCATGAGTTCTCTTCAGATTTATTGCATTTAATGGAATGAAATGAATGAACAGATCTCATGTTTTCCTTGGCTCTGCTGCGGAACACCTCCAGAGTCTTCCACTCTCACTGGAAGAGTCTGGAACTGTGGAAATACTCCCTGTATTGCTCAGCTTTACCTCGCCTTCCACACAGCACCTGTTGGGGACAGTGGCCCTGCAGGAGCTTTTCCTGAGGGCAATTTCAGCTCAGGGTTTTCCTTTCTCACAATGCTCCATTACTGAGAGGATTTACCACAGAGAAGAAGCTGAGGAAAAGCTTTTTTCCCAGCTTTTGGCAGTCAGTGGGTTCCCACGTGCAGATTTGTCAATGAGAATAAATTATTCTAGTAAAAAATTCTGTAAGAAATTAAGTTGGTGTTAAATGGGGCTGAATCATTATCGTTATTTATTTATTTATTTAGGCCATGTAGGGAAGTGGTTACCACCCAAATGTGCAAATTAAAATGATTTTCATGTATATATTTTGCATGAGGGGCTTTAGTTGCTGTTCCCTTTTCTAGGGTAAAACTTTCCCCTGTTCTCCAGCCCAGTATCTGTGTTTGTATTTGATTTCCCAGGGCCAGCTGCCCAAGCCACATCCCAGAGCTTGCAACCTTCAGTCATGCAGAACAGAGCCTGAATTCCTGAACTGTCCCATCCATTCCACTGAGGCACTTTATGGAGGAATTGTTGCAAGAAAAGTCTATATTTTCCCTGTCCATCCAATTATCTTTGTTAAAAAAATACCTGGGTTTTTGTTTGGCAATTTTTTTTTTTTTTTTTTTTTTTTTTTTTTAATGTCTCTCTGGATGGGTCCAGTGAACTTGACAGCAATTCTGCTGTTGTAAATGTTATATTACCCACACTGAGAAATCCATAGTTGCTTTACAATTTAATTACTTGTTATTATGATGTTAAGAATTAGTTAAGTTGCTTGAGAATAATGTACTTAAATTGTGTTACAAGCATGGTTTTGGCACTGACTCTGAGGTCTTTATTTATGTAGCTGAGCAGTTTCCTTGAGTGTAATCAATGGTTTGCCTGAGCACAAACCTGAGTGTTGCAGAATCCAACCCCACATTTTTGTGGCAGGCTTGGAAGCTGTGACATTGCTGCCTGACAGCTGTCAGTTTGATATTAATAGTATAATCTATGGAGAGCTTTGATATAAACACTGTAATTGATGTGTTTATGACAAAGAATTGGAGCTTTCAGCGCCGGAGGGTTTAGCACTGTGTGTCTGAGCAGCACTCTCTAACATTCCCATTTATTTCTCCCACACTCCTGTTTACCTTGTTTACCCACATCCTGCACCCTTCAACTCAGGCCCCCGTGCCTACAACAGGAGATTGAGATAATATGACTAAAAGCAAATTCCTGGGCAGAGGGGAGAGCTGTGCTGGTGCTACTATTTCTCTTCTAAATCAAGTGGTTTCAACCCTGATTTTTCTGATGCTGTGTCAGAGGATATTTCAGCATGCCTTTGAATAAGGGCATCATTCTCAAGCAGCTTAAGTAATTCGAACCATCATAATAGCAGCAGTAGCTGGCTGATGTCTTGTCCAGGGACCCTGGAGGGGCTTAGTGGGGCAGAGCTGCAACTTCCCAGTGAATTATTGCTGTTACGGTGGAGTGAGGGGCAGGAAGGGTGGGATGCAACACATGGATCCCTCTTTACATGCTATGGAAAGCAGATGCTTGGGAAAAGCAGGGTCAGGAATGTGGATGTTGCATTTGCTGTGGTTACAGCTCAGGTCTGGCCTGGGTGTAGGTTTAGGCTCTCGTGCCGTGCCTGTGAAACACAGAAGGGTCTGTAGGGCACCTCTCCAGGGGTGAGGACAAGCCAGCCCGATGGGCAGGGGGTGCAGAATGACCGTGAGGGTGTTTAGGAAGCTGCTTCTGACCACCTCTTAGAGCAATTGCCACTCTGAGGTTGGGGCAGTGCTCTGACTCAGGCATGCCAGTGACTTTCCTGGCAGAGCAGAGGTGGAATGCTGCTACAGCTCATCTGAATTCCTCATAGCACATGGCAGTTCAAGAGTAATTAGCACCCCTGCCAGGGCTTGGCAAGGGACAACACCAGGGAGGTGACAGGTCTGCTCATGGTCCGTGCCCCTCTGGGTGGTCACCAGGCTCGTGAGGAGGGACCATGGCACGCTGCCACCATGCCCAGCCCGGGCATGGAGAGCTCCTGCCACACTCAGCCCCAGCATCGTTGCATGGGCAGACAGCAGGGATGTCCCTCTCCCCCACCAGGAGTGGGAAAGTGGCCAAGAGGAGCAGGGAACTGTGTGGAGGTTTGACAGTACGTGACTTCCCGACTGCACTGGGCATTGTAACTGCGCTCCGTGCTGCTGCCTGTGTGCCCAGCTCCTGGCTCTGCCTCCAAAGAAGGGCATTTCTGAGCAAGCCCACCGTGGTACCATCTGTTGGAAAGGGTATTAACTCCTCTTGCAGGCCCTCAAGCCAAATTGAAAAATATATGAAAAATAGTGAGCCGATGGCACACAGGCTGCTGCAGGTGAGACTCTGCCTTTAGGTTTCTGCAGACAAAGCCACAAATGGGCCCAGGTTTGGCTGGTTCCCCCAAAGCTGTGCTGTTTGTACCACAGTGCTGGGGCTGGGGGCACTGCTGGGTCTGCAGCCTTGCACAGCATCACTGGCCCCACAGGGGTGAGTGACACCAATGTCAGTCAAAATTGCTGCTTTCTGCAATGTCATGATCTATTTGGAAATAACCCACCAACAGGCAAGTATATGGTTCCACCTCAGAAAGGAGCAAAAGAAGGGACA
Organism: Dendrocincla tyrannina; assembly: GCA_035047865.1. Taxonomy (NCBI): domain Eukaryota; kingdom Metazoa; phylum Chordata; class Aves; order Passeriformes; family Dendrocolaptidae; genus Dendrocincla; species Dendrocincla tyrannina. The sequence continues at coordinate 3,220,772 of JAWWMP010000023.1, read as the reverse complement.
GAAAATTGCCTTTGTGCTGGCTTTAATATTTACATCTCAGACTTTGCCAAGCAGGTTTGTTATTTATGGCAGGAATATTCATCAGTTGCCATGGACATACAAAGCTCACCAAGTACAACAGTGAACCACAACCTGCACTGGAGTAATTTTAGAATGCCTTCATGCTGAGTGAATTAGTTTGTGTTAAATTCCAGAGTTAAATGCTGGGTTTCTCCAGTGCCATTTCTGGGATTTCAGATATGAAAATGGAATTACTTTATTGGAAATTTAATGGGAAGAGCAGTGCTGTATACAGGAGCCCTAAAGAAGTTACTGTCACCAGGCCGTGCTCAGAATCACAATTTATGGTGCTTACAAAGAAGAATATATAATGAGGATGTCTAGAATTCCATTAATAAGGATATATTTTTGACGAGCTGAAAAATGAAATGTAAAATAACATTTGGTAATTTAACTCTTAATGGAAGAACATTTAGGGGCCAGACACTGCCTTGTTGCTGTTGGCATCTGTGTTTGAATGGTTGGTCAGTGTGTCTGACCCAGGAGAGTAGCCACACATGCAGAGCAAACCCTCCTGTTCCGCTTTTGGGGAAGCAATCCTCATTTTCTGGAATGCCAGACCTCCAAAATGCTGCTGGAGATGCCAAGTTTTTCTTTGTTGAGCTAATCTGGGGAAAGAAAAGACAGAGCAATCATTTATAGTCAGAGCCTGTGAAAAGGGTTAAATCTGAGCAGGGAGATCTCGGTAGATATTTACTGGTTTTCCACTGAACCTGCCCTTCCCCAGCCCAAAGAACAAATCCAGCAGTAAAAGAACGGCTGAAAGCTGTCAGGCTTTAATACCCAGAGATAAGGTCATTCCTGGGGGGAGACCTGCTCAAATGCAGGATAATATAACCAGGAACTGTAAAAGACACTGAGATGTATTAAAAGATAAAATAAAGCAGACTGAAGTTCAAACAGGGAAAAAATCTGTGCTTTATATGGTGAGAGGTAAAATATTCTCACAGATAAGTGGAGGCTCTTGAGTGAGGAAGTGTTTGAAAGGCCTGGGAGGCTGGTGAAATCCTTGGGGATGAGCACTTGAAGGCTTACATGGCACAGATAATGGGAGGGGTGGGTTGGGAGAGGGGCCCACTGGGGGCTGAATCATCACTGAACTGGATTCATCACTTTGGCCAAGTGGAAAGGCATCAACTACCTGGGAAGCCCCCCATAAATAACCCTAAAACCCCCAAAACGTCCTACTGAAGTGGAGTCTTGGTCATGCTCTGGCACAAACAAGGCTCTCTCTGGGGCTCTTGGATTTTTTCCAGTGTTGTTTGCAATTTTTTGTGTTAAAGTGGAGGAAGTTTGAACTGGATTGTGGGTAAAAGTATCAGTTTTGAAGGGATTCCTCTAGTGAGCCTTGTTGGATTAATGCTGGTACTCTGTTGTTGCTCTTTGTCTTTAACTTTTGGGTTTTTTTTTAATGCAACATCATACTGCAAATCCCCTCAGTGGGTTAGCTTGGTGTGAGCCTGGTCTGAAAGCTACAGCTGAGAGCAGCACGTGTTTGATAAGGTGTCAGTACATCCCTCCCCAGTGGGGATTGAGCCTGGGGCTCACTGGTTTTAGCAGGCAGGCCTAAGTGAAACCCCTTCCTCGTGGGGTGTGTGTGTGAAGGAAGCTCAGTGTTGGATTTTCGTACCATCTGAAGGGCTTCATCTTAGTGCTCAGCTGGGCTGTGCAAGGCTGTGCTCTTTGTGCCAAGAAACTACAAGCCATGGTGGTGGGACAAGGCTCAGCATCACTGCTGGGCTGGGGGACAGTGCCAGGAGTTTGGTGTCACCAGTTTGGGGGTAATCTGCTGCTTTCTGAGGGAGTTGAGGGCTGCCAGCATCTCTCAGCACCTGGATTGGAGCTGGGTATGCTTTACAGGAAGAATTCAAGGCTCAGTCTTGCCAATGCAACACCTACACTTAGTCCAATACTGTGGAATTTTAACAGTTCTGTGGTTCAAGACACAAAAGTGATTACGAGCTGGAGTTGGTGCAAATGAGATTCTTAAAAGTGATAGTGCAAATGGAATTGCAGAGTCAGGAGCGTTACAGCCTCCTGACACAACTTTTGGTCCTGGCTGAGGCTTTGCAGGCTGCAGGTTGCTCACATTCCTCTCGGAGCTCTTCCCTGCTGCCCAAACAGCCCAGGACCTCCTTCTTCCCAGACAGTTTTCCCTTTTCTTCTTCTTTACCTGAATGGAAGCCTGACAGTTCTCAAACAGGCTTAGATATACTGCAGGTATTTTACAGTTTTAGCATGTATTGTTGCACTCAATGTGCAATTGTATTTACCTGCCAGCAATAAAGGTGGTGCAGGAATGAAAAACCTACATTACTGCTCTATTCTCTTCCCTTCCATACAATGCAGTGTGGGAGGGATCACTTTCCTGAAATAAAACTGCAACACATGAAATCCCACACTGAGCACTTCAATGTGTTTTTTCTTACAGGGAAAACAAATACAAGGAAGAATGGGAACAAAAATCTTGTTGCTCTTGTTCATTTTTGTCTTTTCTTAGAGTATTTTTCATGTACCGATTTTTGTCAAGCAAAAGGGATGTACAAAGGGAAAGCAGAGGGAGAACTGTTAAAAATCCTACTTATATGCCCATAAAATTCAGTATGTCTTGGTCCTTCCAGTACTTTTCCTCCTTCCTGAAGTGCAGGGCAATGTGACTAAACTGACTCTGTGGATTATCTGTAATGATCAAAGCTAAAGCATTAGTGAAACAAGGAGAAACCACAGAGCAAACAATCCCTCCTTGGCTGTGCTCGCTCCTCTCCTGCTGCCCTTCAGGGGCTCTCTGTAGCAGAGGACTCCAGGTGGACCACTTGCCCTCCCTGGACTCTCGCTGTAGCTGTTCTTCCCAAATTTGAGTGCATTTTGTTGAGACAAAGCTCACTTTTGACTCCAGTTTTAGTGTTCACTTAATTTCAGCTATCGTGCAATATTTAGCATCACTTTCTGAAGGAAGGGAAACCACAGTTACCTGAGTTTTAGTGAAAATGGGTCCTGTATAAGCTCTGACACTAAAAAAATTAGATTTACTGAAACCTCTTTGGAAGCAGAGGAGTCCTCAATGAGGTTTGTGTGTATGCAGCATGTCCATTTTGTATTCAGCCCCAGCTATTGCAGAAAAGTTGGGGAATTACCATTTGCAGATAAATCTTGTACCTAAATTGTATTTCTTGGTTGCTAATTTTGCTAATTAAAATATCTATCACCCATGCACGGCCCCAGACGGATTTAGAATAGGAAGATGACTGTCTGTAATTTAATGAGGAGCTGTACATGAGCAGCAGATTCTTTCCTGGATGGCTGTGCTGAAATTTTAAACTAAGAGAGTTGATCCAGACTCAGCATGAAGCACTGGGACAGGTTTTCCAGAGAGGTGGTAAATGCACCATCCTTTGAAACACTGCAAATCAGCTGGACAGGACACTGAGCCACCTGATCTGGCTGAAGATGCCCCTGCCCATGGCAAGGGAGTTGGATGAGATGACCTTTAAAGTTCCTTCCAACCCAAACCTCTCTAAGATTCTATGATTCTAATTCCTACTTTGGAGCTGCAGACACTGAGACCATAAAATGTACAAAGTGCTGTTTGCCTGCAGCATTGAGGTTTAAGGACAATGTTTTTCATGAACTTCCCATCAGATCCCTGGTTTGTCTCCTTGAGGGGCAGGGAGTGAGGGAGCAGCAGAGGAGGCTGCAGACATTGTCCTCCATGGGAGATGTGGCTCTGCAGGTGGGATGATGCTGCTGCTCACCCCTTGCATCATCTGTGCAGGGCACAGGCTCAGGGTGCTGTTCACCTCAGGGGCAGGACATCAGTGGCACTGTGGAACAGCCCATTTCCCACTGGGAATTTCCACACAGGATTCCCACCTTCACATCCGTGCTGGCATGAGGTGCCAGGAAACCTCCCTCGTTTTCTGCTCTGCCTCTGCCTTTCAATGGGAAACAGCATTCCCTGTGCACTAATGTGCACCATCAGTCTTTCAAAGATGCTTGATTTCTGTTTGATTCTTAATTATTATAATAGTTAAGGCACTTAACATGCTTTAGTGATTTACCTCATTTAATTGGATGTAGTGATTAGAATATCTTTTATATTGCCCTCACTGAGGTTTTAATTTAAGATTATAATCTCATGGTTCTTTTCAGCTCCTCTGGCTTTCATTTCGATACTGCTTTTCTCTTCTGATTTCATTTTGTGTATTCATTTTTCCTGCTGATTCAGTAAACATGCTGCTAGGATGATTTCTCAGGAAACCTGAGTGTGGTTATAAATTCTTTCATTTAGTGCAGACACTAATGAATGAAAAAAATCCAGAAAATGATGCATGAAACTATGCTCAGCCTCTGGAGTTGTATGTTGCTTTTTCAGTTATTTATTAGAATTAAAAGAAAAAATGAAAATAAAAATAAATTATGCTCTTGGTGGGGCATATGAAATAAGGAGATGGAAATAATGTCACGTCTTGTCCTGTTTTAGCAGGTGGATGATGTACAGATTAAGATTTTAGTATTATGACCCAGTGTGTGATATTTTGGTGCTGGCCCCCAGTGCAGGAATTGCTCTGGTGAAGGGAATTGAAGTCTGAGGCTGTAGGTTCAGCCCCCTCTGCCCTGTGCTGAGGACACCAGCACAGGTACTGGGGAGGAGGATGGAAAGGAGGGAGTGCTGGGAACTGGGCTGAAAACCCTAATTCTGTGTGATTCGAGGAATGATCAAGCACTTCCCTGCAGGGACAGTGGTGGATTCTCCAAATTAGTTAGAAACGTAGAGTAGCATGTTCTTTTTTCCTCTTGGTGATGCACAAAATCACACAGATAATCCAGCTGGTTTGTCACTGTAGAAGTTCATAGTATCTGTATTTTTTCCCTGCCCTAGTGCCAAATCCCAAGGGTCCTCCATGGCTACAGTGCTCCTTGTGAAGGGAAAGGGGCAACACAGGTACCTGCAGGCACGTGAACTCAAGGACCTGCAGGGCCAGCAGGACAGGAGTGGCTGCTTTATAGGACATTCCCATTTGCAATTGGGCTGGCAAAGCTGAGAGCTCCATGGAAGTAGAGAAGTGCTTTTCCTGCTTTCTCTTCCCACCAGCGCAGTTATTGCAGCAGGAGGAACAGGGTTTGCTTGGATTCTAATTCTAACCTTACAAAAACCCCAGTCCTTATCATTAAAACGTACCAGGCATCCTGTTCAAACAGAATAAAGGATGAGGTTCCCTCTGCAGGGCTCCTGGTCCCAGCCTGAGAAGGGAAGGAGGGCTCCTTGCCCGCTGCATCCCTCTGGCACTGGCAGTGCCCGGGGCTGGAGACCAGCTCCAAACACAGGGTTTCTCTTTCTCCCCAAGCCATCTAATTAGGTGAAAGCCACTGATACATGCAGGACTTCAGAAAGAGTCTTTGATGAATTAGTTATTTAGCCTGTCTCATCACCCCTGTGTGCTACTGCTCTGGATCACCATCCCGGACTGGGGGAACGCACCTTCCAAGCCAGATCCTTGTGCCTTTAATCGCTGAGAGCTCAACTTTATTCTGGGAAGGTTCCTGGGGAAATCAGTTGGGTTTGGAGCAGATCAAGGTGCTGCTGACCACGATTGGTGGTCCCAGAGCCTGGCTCTGGGTGACCATGGCACCTGCTCCGACCCTGCCGGAGCTTCAGAGCACTCGGCGAGGGAAAGACAGGCTGTCGGTGCACAGATAGGAAATGCTAAAATCGCTCCAGTGCTTGGAGCTGCCAAGTGTCAGGCCTGTAATATATGTCCTGAAGCAGTCAGAGTGTTGGTAGGAGTGCAAAAATATTAACAAATCGTTGGTTACTTAAAGGGAATCATTTAGGGCTCATCTGGCTAATGAGGAAGAAAAAACTGAGCTGAGCAGTTCTCAGTTGTAGGGAGACGTATGAGATGAGCTGGTGGAGGGAGCTATCAGAGAGCACACCTCGTTAGCTCCCTTGTGTAAAACTCCTTATCTGCCTCTTATTAGTCTTTCATTAATTAAAGCTACAGAATTCAGTATTTTTTGTTAGCTGTTCTCTCAGCATGAAACTCGGCTAATTCTTCTACTATTGGAAACAAAGCTGCAAGATTGAAGTTTATTCTTATAGTGTTCTCTCAGTTATTTATTTCACATTGCTGTCATGCATGGATGAATTTATATGATGCTCTGATGACCTTTAGAAATTCCTCTGATTAAATGCTGTTCTACTTCATTATGACATTTCTGTACTTGTACTACCCGATTTGATGTGTACAGCTTAATAACACAACCAGACAGGAATGCTAATAACTTTACAATTCATTGCATTGCTATTTTTTAATGTAGATGAATTTTAAAACAAGTTTCTCTTGCTGCAGGCTTACATGAATCATATAAATTAGAAGGTAACAAAAGAACATATTAGCATTTGTTAGCCTGGATGCACAAATTTTGTAGTAACCATTTTAATATGTACTACAACTTTTCCAGCCTCAAGTTTAATATGTACTACAACTTTTCACCCTCGATTTTTCAACCAACATCATAATTGAATTGGTTTCCTTCTTGCCTAAGGATAATGATTTTACACTGATGGAATCATTATTAGATTCTAAGGATTATACTGATGATGCCTGTTTTACATAGAGCTAAAAAAAAATTAAAATTCTTCAACTGTAAAATAGTTTTTTATACAAAGGCTACGTAAGTTGGAGATAAATGAACTCATTATTGTGTTTAGAGTTGTTGTTAACATCCAGAATCCATAACTGGGGCCAACTTCTTGCTATAGCTCTGTGCAGGGGGTGCAGGGGGCTTTTGGAACCCCCTCCCCACGGCGTGTCCTTGAAGTGTGGCAGGTGGTGAGTTGCTGTGGTGGAGCTGGTGCTGTGCAAGCATGTGTTCATGGAGGCAGGAGATGGCTTCCTGCAGCTCTGCACAGGAATTCCTCAGAAAGCTCCTCATCCACAGGCACAGCTTCCAGCAGGGGAACGAGGAGCCGAGGAAAGGGGGGAACATGGGAAAAGGGAAGGCATTACCCAAGGAACGAGCATCTTTACTGGTGGGGGTCTGGTTATCAGGTCAGTCTGGGTTTGGAAGACATGTCCATGTTCCAAAACACCTTCCTTAGCTTGGGACTGGTCCAGAGGAGGAGAGAACCAGCTCACCTGCATCCACCACTTGTGTCTGCACACCCAAGCACCGCTCCTTGGAGGGAGGGAGGGAAGAATGGCTCAGGTTAAGCAAAATGATGAATTTCTGCTATCCTGAAAGCCATCAACATTTCGTGGGTAATTACGCTTCAGAAATAGCTGTTGAATTAATTGATTTTACAGTTACATCTTGATGTGCTGAGTGGGTGTTGGTCTGCATGGACATATCAAAATTCTCAAAAGTCTCAGGGGCAAACGACATTTACCTCTGTCTGTTGAATAATCAACAATTAGAATACAATCTTAAATACCTGCAACCTTTTATCTGAGAAAAAAAAAAACAGGAAGAAAAACTTTGTTATTGCCTTTAGATATTTTAAACTGGTTTTTTTGCAATTTTTCCTTGTCAAATATAGAAATATCTGGAGCTCAGATGAAGCAAGTATAGCCCCTCTTTCTCTGACTTTTTAAAGCTGGAGGTTAACCTTGATTTAAAAAAAAAAAAAAGGAAATGGTGATTCTTTAAGCATCCATTTAAAATCATTTTTAATCACAGATGAGAGACCAGTCAGCATAACTGCAATGGGCTGCTCTTGTGCATGATTTTAAAAAGCCTTTGTGCTTCATGACTGCAGCTGGATGTCACTTCTGAGGTCGGGGAACGTGATTGCTTCCCCACACTTAAGCTCCAGTCAGTTTTAGTCACTACAAAAACAAGGGGAAGGAGCTGCACCAGTTGTAAATTTGCACTTGCCCGACTAATTGTGTACAGAGTGATCAATATATGAAATCAGATTCCATGTCCGTGGTGCATTAAGGCATTATCAAACTCCCGTGCCTCTCAGCTCCTTTAATATGGCTCGAGGTACGGCACAGAGCTCCTCTTGGACGTGGTTCAATAGATTCTTTAATCTGAGATGTAAACTTGTCTTTAGAAGTAAAACCCAAGCTGACCTGAAGGTAATAGAGCTGCATTGAATTCATCTCCAACACATGTTAAATTTTCGTGACACCATTACCCTTTTCCTTAGGAAACTTCAGAGTGTTCTTGATTAATAATAAAAATAAGGAAAAACAACCTATAAAAGCAAACCAAGAGAGCTCAGTGGCCCATCTACTTTCAACCTTTTGCTCTTTGTCCTGGGTATTCTCAGCAAAAGAAACAAAATCCCATCAAGCTCTTTTCAGCTTTGCACAGGGATTTAGACTATTTCCTGTGTTCTTTGTAACAACAAAACCAAATAATTAAGGTGGTTCTCACAATGTTAAATCGAGACGAGAGCAGGAGACAAGATCTCTGGATTCCAACCCAGGCTCTGCTACTCATTTATTGAACAACCTGGGCTAAATTGTTTAACCTATTTGCTGCTGCTTCCCTGTCTTTAAGGTGAAGGCACATTAACTTTTACCTACCCATGGCATTTGTCACTGTGATTGTTGGCTTGTATTTGTGGGGTGCTTTTGGAACACGACGCTCCATAACGTGGCAGGGAAGTGTCACTCTGGTGACACTTTTGGGGTTTTCTTTGTCCCCAAAGCTTGAACTCTTCTAAAACTTGTCCATATTTCTGCAGATCTCTAGAGGAGGAGTAAAATGTGTTGTTGCACTAAAGCTTCATTATAGACTTGATGTTAGATTTCATCAGGGATCAGTTTGTGAAGCATCTGTCATTGCTCTGCTGGAGAAGGTGGAGAGCAGAGCTGCAGAGAAGATTTAAGTTGAGTTTGGGGCATCAGGAATGATGAGGGAGTTGCTGAAGTCTTGCCATGTGCTGTAATTAAAGGGCTGCTGGGGGAGGCCAAGCAGGCGTAAAATGTTCCTTCCTCTGGTGAGTTCATCTTAACTTTCAGCATTTGATGGAGAGTTGAATTTTGAGGTGGAAAAGGGGATGTCTCATTTAGGGATACTGTGGTGACTCTTAATGCTCTTTTGTGGGGGTCCAGTCTGTGCAGGCATGGAGGGAAGGAGCTGGGTCCTTGATCTATCCCCCAAACTCCCAAATTATGGTTAGGCCTCTCCGGGGAACGTGCTGCCAGCAGGAGAGGGCAGGCTGTGTGACCTGAACAGCCAAATACGCTGCCCCACCACAGAAATCTTGGCCCACAGGCTTGGAGACATCCCTGTCCTTGGCACAGGGAGATGAATCAGGCATTTCCAGTGGACAGAGCTGTTCCTAAGAACACGTGTCAGCACCAGGCAGACCAAGCTCTTGAGGTGTTGCTGGGCCTGCAGTTTGGACACGGATGAGCCGAGCAGGAGCTGGCTGGGATCCTGGGAGCAGCAGGGCTGAGCCGCGAGCACTTGCAGAGTCCATCTGAGAAGCTGAGAGGAATGGCAATGTTTTAGCAATTCCCCCATCCTGCAGCTGTGTGTTTGGGCAGAGAGAGGGCCATCACCAGCCCAAACTAATTTAAAGCTGTGTGGAGCTGACACCAATTGCTCTCGCAGGAGCGACTGCAAGATAGATGTGTCCTGTAGCTCTCTCCCCACCAGGTCACACCATGCCTTGAATAATCTGCGTGCATTCTGGTGGGCTTGTGGGCTCTCCCCTTCCAAAGCACAGGAGTAGGGTTCAGCATTTACACAGAGACAGCCAGAAGAAGAGATTTATTCTCCTGTTGTTTTCTTTGTAAACATTTCCTTTGGTGCGAGTGTTAATATTGACAAGTGTGTTTGATAGTTTGGGAGTGCCCATTGGGGTGAGATGGTGTGTTGGTATTGAATGTACAATGCACATAGTTTAGGTGGGATGCATTAATCATATTCCTATGGCTTTTGGGATGGGAAGGGGAGAAACAAGCTCTTTTATTTTTTTTTTTTTAATTTAAAAAAGAAAAACAGGTTAGACTTTTTTTTTAAGATGCATTATATTTCAGCAGCTAATGAAGAGGAAATAAGGATGACTCTGCACTGTGATATGTATTAGAGCACTAATTAGACTGGAGCAGAACTGCTTACGATGTCTTTTAAACACCTGCTTGGTAATTTTCAGCCCCATTTTCCTCCCTTTAGCAGTGCAGGCATGATGGAGAGACAGAGTTAAGACTGAAATATGAACCAGAGAACACATCACCCTCCAGTTCTGTGTTTTGTTCTCCCAGCTTTACAGATGTTTAAGGAAAGGATAATGTGGGTGGTCACTGCAGGGCCTTTTTGTGGGCTGGGGTTTCTGCTGTCCATGGCAGGTGTGGGGAAAGGAGTCAGATTATGTTGATTTGCAGCTTCCTTGGGACCATACAAAGGCAATATGGTTTCAGGACAAGAATTCCCAATCCAGACTGCGGTCTAGATTATGTGTATATGTCCAGAATGCGTGTGTATTAGTCCAGAATATTACGTACTGCATCTCCAGTGTTTTCTTATCATTGACTTAGTTTGGAGTGTGTGTTTTTGAGACCATTAAAAGCTGTAAATCTAGAAGTAATGTTGGCCTTCATTTTTAAAGCTGTTTTGAAGTTGTCTTCTTTTACTGTCATAAGAAACCACAAATATTTCCACTCAATATCTTATTTGCTCTTACGTTTCTGTCAACCATATAAATAATTGAATTCTAAACATGAATTACAAATGTGTCCAAAATCACACATCAAGCAGCCAGTAGAGTTCCTAACTCAGCCGTGTCTTCCAACTTACACAGCAGCTGAACTGGCTGTAGGTTGTACAAAGTTCACTTGTGTTTTATAAAATGCAAACATTGGCTACGTATTCTGTAGCCTCTGGACATGGTTGTGCTGCCCACACTGGTGTCAGTTGCCAGTGACTCCTCAGTGTTCCCCAATACTGTGTCTCTGTGCTGGTTTAGCTTCTTTTCTCCCAATTTTTTCCAGAGGAAACTTTTCCTGACTGTGCTGTTCATGTGTCAGAAGATGTGGAGCTGTTTGTGCCTGAGAGCCTGAGCAGAGCCCAGATGAGACTGCTAAAGGTGAGCAAATCTGATTAAAAGCTGTTTTGATTTTTCTTATTTTGATGATGAAAATGTTCAATGGATGCAGCACTGAATCCTGAGACATCCACATGTTTAAATGCAGTATGACCATAATTCTCATGGAATAATGCATCTAAAAATAATAGGCAATATTTTCATTTATAGGTATGTCAGAATTTTTTCTGTATTTTGAACTTTTTGGTACTACCTGCAGTTTCATAAAACCCCGTTTCAGGAGGTCATTGAGAGCTACAACTGATCTCCTGCCATGTGTAAGATCAGCTCTGCCTTACAGACAGAGGTGCTGCTGATTTATGGCCCCTAAATTAGCATTGAAGTCTGGATGCAACCCACACAGAGAGGAGGACAGGGTTGGAAAGAAGAGTTTTGGGAGCTCCACTTGGTGGTGTTTGAGTCCCAGAACAGGAACAGATTTATCACCTGCCCAAGGACCAGGTAGGAGGTGAGTGCAAAGGAGCATCAGATGCCATAAGCAGGTGTGGGTTGGTTGAAGGGAGAGAGGGCAAGGGAGAGTCTCCTCGGCATGGTCTGATCCAGCCCGTGGTCCTGTGCTGTAACCTGGAGGGAGACACATGGAGTCTCTCCAGGTGCTTTGGGGCTGGAGGCTCTTGGGTTCTGGTGGCAGAGCAAAACCTTGAGACTTCAGTGTCCAGGGCTGTCCTGAACAGATGCCCCAGGGACTACAAGAAGGGGAGATGCTGCCTTTGAGCATGAAGGCAGTGACAGAAAATTCACTCCAGCATAAGACAAGGGGTTTACGTAGATACAGCAAGTGTTTCAAAACCCAGCCCAAAGCCCCAAGCACTTTTGTCGTGTTCATCACCAGCAAAAGTGGTGCTCTCAGCACCATCAGTGCTTGTGGAGGCAGCAGAGCAAAGCAGAAATGCATTCGTGCACGGGAGCTGGGAGGCCAGAACCCAAGTCTGCCAAAGCCCCAGGTGGGTGCTGTGCCTTGCTAAGCAAGTCTGGTGGCTCGGTGACGCCAGCTGAGCGTCCCCACTGCCCCTGTGTGACGCTGGTGACACCCCTGAGAGCTGCTGCTGTCACACTGGAGCTCGCCCATCACTGAAGTGCTGAACAGGGAGTTCTGGAGGGGTTCTGACTAAGGCAAGCCCATCGTTTAAATATGCTTCTGAAATTCTGTGCTTCCCTGTGTGAGGAATCCTGGGAGCACCATGAGGGGAAGGTGAGGCAGGGGAAGGCAGGCATCCTGAAACAGGGCTTTTTAAATCCCACTTTGTGCAGTTGTGCTGGGAAGTCTGCAGGGGTTTTGCCTCTGCTTTCAGTGTTGGGATGTGTGTCACTGTTTTGGGGGCATGTGAGACAAATCTGTGCCCATCTCTTTCTCCCCCATGGCTTCAGAAATTGTGCTGCACCTTCAGAGGGGACAGGACCATGTGCCATCTTGCCAGGGTGAGATAAATGACCAGTCCAGGACTGAAATAACCCTCTGGAGGGTATCCACTGCATTCTGGGGTTGGATCAGTCTCTCCAGGGGTCCTTCCTTTACCAGCTCCCCAGTGCATTTCAGGTCAGTTCAAGGATCTTGGCTTCTCTTGCTGTTTCACTGCTCACCTCTCTCAGCAGTGTACTGAGACAGGAGCCACATCCATCTAATCATAAACCCAAACAAACCAGCAGTCGTTCGAGTCCTTTATCTCTTGGCAGGCAACAGCAAGCCCTCACCTCTTATCCACTCTGCACACATCCAGTTTTTGTGCAGCCTTCAGCAGCACCAGCAATTCAACAGCTGAGACCAACATTTATCTCAGTAAATCCAGCGTGTAGGTCTGCCCCTCTCCTGAATATTCAGATATGCAGCCACAGCGGTGCTGCTCATTTGAAGGCAGTGACAAGGGTCATCATTTTTATTCTTTATCTCCCACTTCACCTGCTCCTGAATGCCAAAGGAAGGAGGGAACAGCATCCTGGGGAGCTCACTGGTGTGGATGACAACCTTGCAATGCTCGGCTGTTCATCAGGGTGTCATGGGAGGATGAGGAGGAGCAGGAGGCATTGCTGAGCATCTGTGCCCGCAGCCCTGGGCGGTGCCAGAGAGGTGGTCCTGTGGTGCTGGTGGGAGGGAGGTGATGGGGGTTAGTCCCGCCAGCCCCTCCAGCCACATGGCACGAGGCCAAAGGGCAGAGAACTGCCTTGTCAGGTAGGAAACCTTCAGCCTGGTCACAAATGAGTTTGATTTCTGAAGACGAGAAAGGTAAAAATTGAGTTTGAACATCTGAAACTTCCCTCAGGGCCGTGTTTTCTGAAAAGACAGTGGGGTTTGTTCAGCTGCTTTTCACTTACATGCCTAAAAAGATTCAGCTGTCACGGCCCTGACAAGCACTAAAAAGCTCTTGTTAAGGTCATGGTTATCAGAGAAGTGTCTCTCATCCAACATGCCGGTGAGTGGGGGCTGATGGCAGGACACTGTTTGCTCCAGACAGGACGGTGACCCCGTGTCCCGGCACGGCAGAGCTGCTGCTTTTCCCACTGCTCTTCCCGAGGAGAGCTGGGCATCACTGCTCCAGCTGAGTGCAAAAGAAAAAACCCTCTAAACATCCCTGACCTTTAAATTCAGGCTGCAGCGAAGAGATCTGCTGCTAACCAAAAATCTGGGGTTGCTTTCATGTGTCGGAGCGTTCGGGGAATAGATGTAGCTTAACATGCAAATGCTGGGCTTCCTGCAGCACACGGCTGCTTTTCAAGCTCTCTCATTTCATGCTGTTACCTCCATCCCTGCTGTGTCTGTGAAAAGAGCCTCTCCGAGGAGAAGTTTCCCACAGACAGAAATGTGACTGATGTGGTAAAAAAAAAAAAAAGCTCCACAACCAACCACTTATAGTTTAATTTCTCAAATGTGTGGTGTCCATCTGCAAGCTGGCAGTCAGCATGTCCTCTGCTGCTGGTGAGCAGAAACTAACCCTCACTGCCTTGGGTTTCTGGGGATATACTTGATGTGTTTGTCCTCTTGTGTTTGAGTGAGTAGGTGCTGAAGTTGGGAGCCAGGAGCCCTGTCCCAGCATAGGTGTTCAGAGGGATATTTTCCCTCTGTGAGCAGAGATGCTTCTGTGTCCTTTGGTGTGTTTGTCTGTGCATCCATTTTCCTCTGTGACTGAGTTACTGTGCTCACAAAACTTGAGTGTTCTGCACAGATAGAGAGATGGATGTGTCTTGTTGCTGGTAACAGGGGATAGGACAAGGGGAAATGGCCTCAAGTTGTGCCAGGGAGGTTTAGATTGGCTCTTAGGAAAAATTTCTTCCCTGAGAAGGTTGTCAAGCCTTAAAACTGGCTGCCCAGGGCAGCGGTGGGGCCACCATCCCTGGGCAGATTTAAAAGATGTGTAGATGTGGCACCTGGGGACATGGTTTAATGGTGGCCTTGGCAATGCTGGGGGACCAGTTGGACTCAGTGATCTTGGAGGTATTTTCCAACCTGAATGATTCCATGATTCTCTGTCCAAACACATTTTTTATCAGTAATGAAAAATGCCTGTAAAGCTCATATAGAGCAGCTGTTGGGGCAGGTCCCTGCCCTGGAGGGTCCCGGTGGGACCCACCACCAAGTAATGTTTATTTGGCATTTCAGATATCTTCCTTGAACCACCTGCTCATCACCATCATCTTCTGCCTTTAAAGCAATGCATGATGCATTATTGATGGCTGAAATACAGTAAATGTATGGCATTTCTCTAGTACCGTACATTTTTGTTCTAATTTCAAGTATTTCCCATTCTGTGCCACTACCATACAATTCAACATTTTAAGCATATTGTCCCTCACAGTGCCTGCTTTTATTTTTAAGCTTGTCTGGTTATTTTGGCAACAAGATACCTCATGAATTATGTAAGCAATTCCTCTCCTTAGGAGCTGGTCCCAGCCCTGTGCTGCCCTGATAAGAGCAGTGGGAACAGCAGGACTTGTGTGACTGCACCTCAGCTGGGCTGTGAGCAAAAAGCAGGGCATGTGGCGTGGTGGAAATGAATTGAAACTGCAGAGAATTGGGGTAAAAAATGAGATTCAAGGCTGGTTTTTGGTCATGAAGCTGTGGCTGTGACCATGCCATGTAATGGAGCGTTATCGGGGGCTGGAAATCATGGTACCTTCATCTCTAAAATCTGGGCTTTCATCCCAAACATGCAGCTGGGTGTTCAGGTAGGTGTAAGGGAGGATTCTAATCCATGAGGCTTTGTGAAAATCAGGAGGTATTGGGTTAAAACCCCCTGGGGAGGGACATGACCCCGTTCCACACTTTCTAGCACAAACTCTATGTAGGGAAGCGGCCACAAGCAGCAGCATCTCAGTCCTCTGTTGAGCTCAAGAGCCCTGTGATTTCCCTGAAGGAAAGGGAGGCACTGGGAAGCAAAACCTCACTCCTTAGCTGGGCTTTCATAGACACCACCATGATATTCATGTTCAGATTTCAGCATTCTGACCTTTCAGTCACCTTTTTCATGTATGAACAGTCATTATGGACCAGGATCGTGAGGACTGGCAGCAGTTAGGCAGAACAGATGGCCTCTGCCTCTGATAGCTCCAAACATCACATCAGCCTCATCTTTTCAAGAAAGCCTTTACCAGATGGGTCTAATTTCAAGCAAGGCCTTTCTTGTTTCTTCCTAAAGGACAGCTAATTAAGTGCAGAATGGATTTCTCTGCTCCTCCCAGAGCAGGCACAAGTGGGTGTTTGATATGGAAACATTTATGGTTTGGTTCCAGCACATCAGTGAGGAGATGAAGAACTCATTAGAATAAATGTCGACAAGTGTATTGAGCTTCCCGTTTCTCTGAGTTTACTGCAGCTGCCCAAAAAGAGGCCAAGTCTTGAGCAGTGTCTTGGGAAAAAAATGTCTCATCTTTTATTGCTCTGCAGTGATCAACCCCGATTCAACTTGTGTTATCTCTCATCAGTCCTATCTGCAGCCTGCTGCCAAAATTTGAGGTTGCAGCTGAGGAGCTCAAAGAGGAGGTTGAGACAAAGCTCTTGTCCTTCTTTCCAAGAGCTGCCTGCTCCAATCCAGTTGTTTCCAGCTGCGATTTCCCAGTGACTTGTCTGTGGTGGGAAACTTTATTCCCTTTTCCTCTTGTGCATCCAAATGGCTCAGAGAGATTCTTCTCCTCCAGGCAGGAAACCCTGAAAACTCTGGATCTGTTCAATTAGCTGCATTGCAAACTGATTTCCAGCCTTGTCTCTCTTCTCTTGCCTGAGCTGTAAGATCCCTCCTCTCCTCCCCTCCCCACTTGAACTAAAAATGGCCTCATTTTTTTATATCTTTCTTACAAGCGTGTCTACATGGTAGAAATGAGGAGTTCTGGCTTATCTTGTTATTATGTAAATATTTTTGTGCTTCTAGAACAAAGTTTTTTTCTTTCCCTTTGATCCAGCTTTCTTGTAGTCAGTTTAACCTCCAGGAAGAGTCAAGAGGTTCATGGAGATTGCCAATGGCATTAGTCCTGAGGAAAGCTGGAGACAGAAAACTCAGAATTGCAGCTCATTTAGAAATGGATGCAAACAAAAGGGAAGAGCTTGTCTTTCAGTGTCTTTTTTAAGCCAATTTTTGCTTAAAATATCTGGGACCAATGTAAAAATAGCATTTGCACAGTGTTAGAAGATGAAAGTCATGTTTTTCCAGCAGCCTGGGAGGTTGCTGTGCCCCAAACTTGTGCTGTGGGCAGGACCTCCAAATAGTTGGAATTATTTTTATCTTTCCACACTTTTCATGGCTGGAGTTTTAGCTGATTGCTTTGGACTGTGCTGGCAGGGGAGGGTGAACCCTCTTCCAGAAAGAAAATTATAGGGCACCTTCAAACTCCTACAAGACGAGGTTCATTCTAGTTTCACTGATTCCATAGAGTTATTGGATTATTTCATAGAGTTGTTATATTTCCTAATTAGAAAATCAGGACCAAAGCACCAGTACTAATGGGAGGAAAAGCAGCAAGCAATCTGTAGTTAAGAATGTTTAATCACACTTTAAAGTGATTGTACAGAAGACACAATAGTATGTTGGCAGTATTTTGGGTAGAAAGAATTGACAGCAGGTCTGGCTGAACTCCTGGTTCTGTGCCAAAGACCAGGTCTATCAGCTTGGTTTCCTATCTGCAGAAAATATATGTATGTGGGGTTTATATAGGTCTAAGAGGGCATGGATTTTAAAAACTAACCAGCTGAAGGTGTTTTCACAGCCAGGGATGTGAAGGCAAGAGGAACCACTGCACTTGCAGGGGCTGCCTGGAGCCTTCTGGAATCCGAGCCAGCAGGAAAACCTGGCAGAGCTTTGTTCTGCCTCGGTCCTCTCCTTGCTCAGAGGGGCTGATTGATCAGTCCAAGTCTGCTGAAATTGGGGTGATGGTTTCCTTGGCCTTGGAGCAGGCCCTCAGCGCTGCACACACATTGCTTGACAACAGGTAATTAATGGGGCTTTATTTCCCACGTTTCCAAGGCAACACAACCACCCAAGACCTTGTCTTCCAGTCCATGGGCAGAAGGTTTTGGCGGCTGCAGAAGTTCCCCTCGTCTCATCTGGAGCTGCTGTAAAGGTACCAGAGCCATATTTTCTGTCATTATACTCCATTTACATCCTATACCCAAAGAGTAATGATGATCAGATGCTGCTGATGAAATGATCTGTTCTCACTGCAGAGCTCATTCAATCAGTGGAGCTCTGCTGTTCAAATAGATAATTAGTGTTGTGACAAGTGTGACTGTAAATGCCTCAATGTTAGGAAGTGTGACAAAAATTAAATTATTTGTCTGCCTTAAGCATGGTCCTCCTTGGATTGCTAATGAGGGAAATTCTTGTTAAACACGTGTCCTTTTCTGCTGGAGTCCTCTACAGGCCCCCAGCTGGGAAAATGGCTAATTATTCATACCATCAGGGGCAGGAATGGTTGGACTCTCCTTGTTTTCTCTGCCTTGTTTCTTTCTGTGCCTTCAGCTGATGTAACAGGTCATTGCTTGTGTCCCAGCATCAAACAGAATGAGCCCCTAAAATGGAATCTCCAGGGAAATCAATCCCAATGGACAACACCGTGCCTGCCTGTCAGTATCCCTTCTTTACAAGGAATGGGCACAGGGAATGCATTTAAGGGCTCCAATCTCAGGGGAACCTTCGAGCACCTTTCCTGGAGGTGACAAAAATTGTCTGTTCTTCTCCAAGGGCGTGCGAAGCTTCCCTGTGTGCTGCTGGGGGACTCCAGTCCTGCACCCACAGCTGGTCACGTAGAGGGAAAGCAACTCTGTGTCCCTCCTCTTTGTGCATCCCAAGGAGTGTGGGATTTGGGAGGCTGAGGGCAGCAAGGAGCTGGACACTCCAAAGTTTCTTTGCTGATGGCCAGTTTTGGATGTCCCCCTGTCGTAGGAGCTGCTTTGATTTTAAATTCTCATGGGCTGCATTAATGAGGTTGCACCCTTTCACAGGCTCCTAATGGGATGCTTTTGATCCTTCCCGTTTCAGCATTTGCCAGTGCCCTGATGTTCTCACACCCAAAGGGAATTAATCACCGAGCTGCAGTGAGGAGCACAGCACAGAGAGCAGGCATGGTCCACACCTCCCAGCACTAATTATGCCCTTAGAAGTGTCTTAGGAATCTCCATGGGGTTACTGGCACGTCTCCTCTATTTGTGCATTTGAAAGGAGAAAAAAACAACTTTCAAAGATACTTCTTGACCTCAGAAGGATCAGCGAGGAGCTCAAGAAAAGAAATTTAATTCCAAGTGAGTTTATCAAGTTCTCTTGACCCTTAAGGATGGAAAAAGCAAAGGAAGGATGCACAAGAGGGTCCTGCGAAACTCTAATGCTAAAACACTCTCAAGCACAAACTGTGAAGCCTCAAAACAGAGAATTCAAACCCAAAGCAAAGAAAGAACATGATATGAATTACAACAAGGGCCAGTGCAGACACTGCAACGTGGCAGTTCAGGTGATGAAGAGGATCCATGAGGGGAAAGGTGAGTGTCTGTTTATTGAAATATCCAAAATTCTGGGGAGGGGAACTTTGTCATGTTCCTCACGAGAGGCAGGACAGTCAGAAGATGCCAACGAGGTGCCCCCACCCTCAGCAGACCTTGGGAAACCCTTCCAAGCCAAGGGTGAGACATTATCAGCACCTCTGAGAAACAGAGCTCGCCGAGGCTGCTGGACTGGGTGTTGAGCTTGGGAAAAGAGGAGTTCTCCCCCCTTTTCCAGGCTGTACCTCCCGTTTCCCAGTGAGACCCACGCTGTGGACTATGCAAAGACTTCTCATAAAGTCCCTTGCCCAGGAGGACAAGCTGATGTGCAGGGCTGCAGTAGGAGGTGCAGCTCACACTGGGCAGGCACCACAACCTCCATAAAACCAGAGTAACGTGCACTCAGTGATAGCTCTGCTAAACACCTCTCTTTTTGTTGCTTTTCAGGAGTTCAAAGCATTAGCATAAAACAATCCAGGCGGTTGTTTTCCCTAAGAGAGTGAGGGCCTGTTTACAAACTCATTTTATTTTCACAATATTCCATTGTTATTTCTTTCAGACAGAGAGCTGTCAGATTAATGCACTCCCCCACGCAGGACAGCTTGCTTTATTGCCTGTTATTAAGACATAACATATATAACCTGACAGGCACTGCCCACGTCTGCATTCCACCACTGAAAGGCAAATTAAGTTGAAAATGGAGATCTCCAATATTTCTTTGGGCTGAAGTGATATTAGTTTTTAACTCATTTTGTATTCATAGAGGATCCTGTGTATTTGTAACATATCCAACAGTAAACTGTCCAAAGAAAAAGGTTTGTTTTTTAAAAAAAAATAAGTAAATTCTTATTCCAACTGCCTCTGAGAAATTCAGGCTTCAGGATACAGCTCTGGTTTTGGATAGGGAATTGAAAGAATGCAATTTAGTGCTTTACTAAAAACTGTGACTGAAACCTACTATTCTTTCTTACTAGATTTCAAATAATAGTTGTGACAAAGTGCTGGTTATTTTTGCTGGAAGAACAAGTCAAAGTGGAACGGCAGAACTACCTTCCCCACCATCCACAGTTCCTGTTGCATAAGCAATGTTAACGCATTTTTCATTATTATTGATTAGTTTTCTTTCTTTCTTTTTCCACCCCAGGACTGCATTGCTAATTTTGGGTAGTCACAGGAGCTGCTCTGGAAATGCCTCCAAGAGGTAGGCTTATCCCTTGCTGCCTCTTCTCCTTTTCCTCCTGTACTTTCCCAAGGACAACTTATTTTTTTCCAGCTCACTGGAGAATCAAGTCAGCTTTATTAATGCAAATAACCATTAACTGAATTAACACGATATAAGGAACAATGTAAAGGAAGGCTAATGTGGACATTGGGGGAAGCAGAGCAAGGCAGGTGTGTGTCCCTACGACCACCTGAACGGGAAAACCCATTTACTCCATAGCTTTGTAAGGTGTTGGCATCACTGTTAACCCTTCTGGCAGCACCTGGATCAGTTTCCAGTTTTGTGCAGGTAGAATCCACACTTCGAAAGCTTAAAATACATCGTGGTGCTGTGCCTGTGGTGCCAGGGAGAAGGGTTTCAGTGCTGGAAAGTCTGGGCTTTACAGGAAGCTGCAGCTGGAATGGGAAACAGGATGTGCAGCTTAATGCTAAGTAGGGATACAGCGAATAAATTGCTATAAAGGACTAACTCTTCTTCAATATAATTACACTGGGGTTTTCTTCCATTTCAGAGGAGAGGAACCAGCCTAATTGGATAGATGGGAAATGAAACCAGGGAAAGGGGGGTGGCTTTTTGTCCCTCCTCCTGCTGCAAACCTGTGGGCAGAGGTAGAGCTCAACTATTTTTAGATGCCTCAAACCCCCATGGGTGTAAATATATAATAGAAACAAGCAATAATACTTGGAAATATTCTATTATCCCTCAATGTAATAAATATTTTATTAGAGCAATAGAAAAAAATGCATACAGATAACCATAGGATACACACACAACTGGAAGTTTAAGGATAATTTTTGAACTTTTCAATATGAAACAAGGTACCTGGTACATATCTCATGGAGATATATAACTAGAAATTAAATAAGACAATGTCATTGCATGAAAATGGCAGTACAGGAACATGGACTAGAATTCTGTGAAACAATAGAAAGAGTCACCCTTTGTTGCATGAAACATAACTATATATTTACTAGGAACACCTGTATTTCCAGCTCCCACCCACCCCCCCTTTGCAAGTGTCTGAAAACAACACTGGTTTGCCACATGGAAAAGCAACTAGCCATTTATAGCTCTATATGTACAGTATATACAGCTCTTGCTTATTCAACAGTTAGCACATTGTCTTGTCTGGATCTAATCAGGTAATTTGCTATCTGAATGCATATCAAGGTATTTTTTTCTACAGTGCTACCATAATTTCACTAATCCTGGTTCTCCCTTTGTAGTTCTGTGTGTTGTAAGAATCCTGGGAAATTAAAAAGAACAGTCTTTAAAGGGATATGCTTTATGTCATGTGCTGTTGCAGGTGTGTTGTCAGCTCTCTAAGAGGGGTGTAAAAGGTTGATTTGACTAAATTCACTGCTATAGAAGTCAAATGGGCCAGGTTTAATGTATCTTTACTAAACTGCTGTGAAAGAAAGCATAGATTTCTCTGTAATAGCAAGCCTGAAATGCTGTTGTGTAATTTTTATTACATCCTATAGTATTGCCATAAACCTCCCAGAATCACGTGAGAGTGGTGGGGTGTATCTGAGTGCCAGGCCAGGTGAAATACTTTTGAATTGGTTAAAGAGCAGCAGGAAGGAGAGTTCTGACTGTAACACTGAATTAAGGATGTTTCCAGGGCAGTGTGGCAGATATCATTTGGGGCTGCATACCTGGAAGCACCACATCTCAGGGGAGGGAGGTGGTGGTTGTCCCCCTTCATAAGGCCATGGTGCAACTGCATTTCAACAATGCTTCCAGCTGGGCACTTCTCTTAGTGAAGCACTGACAGGAGCTCAGGGAGGGCAGTGAAAATGAGCCTGAGGGTGGGAGAGTTTGGTTATGAATGAAGAACCCAGCTGAGAAATACAAGGTTGGGGAGATGAGGAAATTAACTTAGAAATGTATTTTGATGGAGAGGAAGGGCAGGTGTTGGAAAAGGTGCATAAACATGTGTGATCAAACTCTTTGAGACAGCTGTGAGCTTATTTCTTAGGAGCAGCAGTGGCCTCTTGGACAGCCCAGCGTGGACTGTGCAAAACCAACACTCCCAAGGAGACTTTGCCTCCCCTTCCAGCTGGGATTCCTTGCCAGGCTTAGAAGAGCTGACACAAAGGGCACTCCTGGGGGTGACACTGCCTTAAGAACAGCCACTTGGTGAGGTGTTCTCATCTGATTGACAACACCCATGTCTCTGATTCCATCTTGTCTCTGTAGAATGGTAGTGTAAGGATGCAGAGCACACCCAGGCCAGGTCAGTGTTGCTGCAGAAATGGAGTTCCTCACTGAGCTAAGCTCTTGCTCTGACCACAGTGCCACTGCTCTCCCTCTCTCTTAAACTGTATCTGAAGAATGTCATATGTAAACTCCTTTGGTTCAAGTATTAAGGCATTTTAGATTCCTTTTTAAAGGATTTGCTAAACTTTACATGGTATTTTTACTTCAACTTAGAGTGGAATATAAAGAATTTAAAAACACGTCAGGATAGAAGAAAAACATGCATTAACCACTGCAGTTTTTTTTAAAAAAGCACTTCAGTAACCAATTTTTTTTTTTCCTCTCCCAGCAAATGCAAATGTATCATCACAACACTGAATTAAGGGTCAAGGAAAATACTGTTGCTAAGAAGCTGGATACACTGAAGATATTCAAGAGTGATGAACCAGAACCTCTTGCATCCATACCTGTGACAAAGGAAAAAGGTCAGGATTAAATGAAAACATAAGTATGTGCTGTGCCAAATTATTCCCCTTCCCAGATGCCAAGCAAAAATTATTGTAACTCTTTTTATTAGTTCTTAAAAGCAGTATAAATTTAGAGAAATATGGTAAATATTTTAAAACTACAGAAATGCTCAAACAATGCTAAAACAAATGGTTTTAGTGCTTTGGTTTAGTTGACAAGGTGCTGTTTGGCCAAAGGTTGGACTCGATCTTGGGGGTCTTTCCCAACCTTAATGATTCTGTGTTTCTATGACTCTACTTTCAAGGTAATAATTCAGAAAAAAAAAGGAGAGAAATTAAAAAAATTTACCCTTTTATATACTAATTTCCATGGTAATTTACCAGCTCAGTAGAACGGAGCTTGCCATGCACAAGGGCATGAAAACTCTTAATAAGGTCATAAAAAGAAAAGCAATTACCACACCACGCATAATTCTTTTTTCTTTTTGGTTCCTGCAAAGACAAGTTGGGCACAAAGAGAAGTGACTCAGCCTGAACGTACTGGCCAGCCTGGGGATGAGGATCTGCTGGCTGCTGGTGCCATCCCCGCCCTCGGTGGTGGCCCTCACTTGGATGATGTAGTCGTCGTGCAGCTGCAGCCACAGCTCGGCCGTCGCCTGCGCCGTGCTCAGCACGCTCATGCTGCTCTGGCTGCTCGTCCTGTACAGCACCTGCAAAGCACAGCCACAGCTGGCACAGCTGGCACAGCTGCCACTTGGCTGGGCACCTCATGGGACAAGGGTTCAGGCTTTAAAAGGGGTGGCGTGATCGGATTTGTGGGTAATGTTCTCGGGGACAATCGTGTTGGAAGGAAGAAGGTAAGGTCAAGCAAGCCCTTTTATTCCAGATTTAATTGAGTGGCACAGAGTGATAATAGATGTTATACATTGTTTTAGTGATAATTATTAATATAATATACTGTGATAATATGATATAAAATATAATACAATATAAATATAATGGCATGATATGAAAATATACTACAATACACTATAATACTATAATACTATACTATAATATAGTTGGTGGGACCCTGGAACAAGCTGTAAACATGAATTTCTTGCCAATACAACTCAGCTCTTCAGCCTAAATCTTTTAGGCAGGAATATTCCCTGTGGGATCTGGCTCCATGGAGCTTATCAGGAACACCCTCAGCTATTCTTGCAGCCACACTTGTATGACATTGAAATACCTGTACATGTGTGTGCTGATCAGATTTAGAGCAGATACAACACTGTGATCTCTGCCAGGAAAGTGAGAGCATCCCACAGCAGGTAAGGAAAAGGGTTTAAAAATACCAGTTTGACACTGTGGTACTAATGAATATACCTGGCCAGGAAGGGAAACTATGTCTACCAAGCTTGGTTTCTTTGGAAGGGTTATATATTTAGGTGTTACAAATTCATAAGAAATGTTATAGGTGTGGTAAGTGCTCTGCATGTTCTAAAATCCAGGTGTTATGCATGTGGCAAGTGGGATCCCAAGAGAAGGCATTAGTGTGCACTAATGGTTATTAATTAATGGTAAAAGGACCATGGTTATGAGACATTGTTAGAATACAGTTTAAAATCTCTAAGAAGGATGTGGCATTGTCCATCCTCTGAACGTGCAAAAAGCCAAGGAAGAGCCATCTCTGGCTTGCTCTCAGCTCTGTTGTCACTGACCTTGTAGCCTGTCACCTCCGACTCGTTCTCCATAGCTGTCACCTCCTCCCAGCTGAGGACAACTCTGGAGTCAGTGACATTCCACACCACATTTCCTGGAGGTTGACTGGGTGCTTCAAACACATAATAAAAGCAAGACTTTAATTTAATTGGCATTAGTGATTTATTCAACAGTAGGAAAGAGTAGTTCAGGTAATTGACTGTCATTACATTTCGGATGCAAAAGCAACTCAAATGCAGGTTCCTTGTTTGTGCACGTTATGGTTCAGAGGCTAAATTGGAAAAACAGAAGGAAGGAAAAAATAGAATGGCACATAAATGTTATTTCTGAAGTTGAATTATCAGTTGATGGTCTCTCATTAAATACAGCCAGAGAGAAGCATGTGTCTTAGGACATGGGCGATCAATTAGAACAAACTCTAATGAAAACAGTGATGGTAACAGAAAATTTCCAGTTTTAGCACAGTGCCAAGAACAAGAAAATTCTTCACAAGAGATTGTCAGACAAATTTAGTCTTGGTGACTATTCAAATCTTCACACTACATTGATTTGCTTTAATGTCTGCAATGTGGAAATATTTCACAGAGTTTTTTTGTTCTTTTACCTCCAGCTTCTAAACTGCAGCCTGTGCCATTGCTGTGTCTGAGCTGAACCACACTGGGCTTTGGCCAAGGAACTCCACTGGGAGTTTTTTATTCATTAGCAGCCTGGGACTGATATTTCCAAAGGAACTGCACCCTTTGGGCTGTGCCCTTTCATGGATCCTGGAACTGCCAAGCTCTCAGGGCAGGCAAAGGAACTACAAACCTCTCAGGATACCTCAGGTTGGTTTCCCGGAAAATGGGCCATGCAGTGACACAATCTATGATTAAAATCTTTTCTAAATGTGTTCAGGAAAACAATTTACTGCTGCTGTCACCTAGTGGAGGCAACCGCTGCCTAGGTGGACTGGGCTATGCTTTGATGCTGGAGGTTCAAGTATTAACCACTGAAAGTGGTTTTCAACACTTGTATCCACCATGTGCCTATGGGTTTTTCCCCCTCCTTTTTTTCTCCTCATTTCAATTCCTTCACAAAGGTAGCTCCCCACCTTCTTTCCACAAGCAGTCAGATCAAACCCCATCTGATTATACTTCAAAAATAGATACAAAGATGGAAGAGTGAGACTTAAATTACTCTGAAGTCAAACAACCACTCGCAGGTATTTTTTTTTGCAGTATTTGCCTTGTTCTGTGTACTGAGTAAGATTTAACCTGATGTACTAATAATAACCACTTTTTGGAAATGTAAGAGGAGATTGTTTCACTCCTGAGAACGAAGTGTTACAGCACAGATGAGTAGTTGTCACACTGAGATATTAAAGCTGAATTTCAAAAGTAATGAGTCATTCTCAAAATCCACAACAAAACATTAAGATGACAAGTGAAAAAATGAAGAGTAATTATATATAACAACTGTAAGCCTCTAGCTATCACTTGGCTTATGGAAGGGATTCAGAAGGCTCCAATTTGCTTCAGACACCAAAATCTCCAGTAATCTCCAGTGTTCAGAACTGCAGAACTTGATTTGTAACAGGTCAGATCCTGATCCAGCATGTCATGTAAGTACATGGCCAGGGCTAAGGATGCAAATAGCTCCATGGATTTCTGAGGCTCCTCACGTGCTTAAAGCTGGTCTGAGTTAGAGCTGATGGACAGAACATTTGGTTGTATTTTAAGACTTTCTAAATATGAAATAATTGTGACATCTTATAAACTTAGGCAAGTCTTCCCCAGTCACTTGCCATTTTACATATAGCATATTTTATAAAAAGCCTCCACTTGTTATTTTGGGCTTGCAAACATGAATATTTCAAATATAAAAGCAAAGATACTGTATTTGTCACAGACTCAATTTTCAGTCTTGACATATACTGCCAATTGAACTGAAGTATTTGTATTTCTTGATATGGCTGGAGTTCCTGAGAGGTACCTTGTAGGCCCTGTGGGGGAATGTAAATCCTTCACGGTGAAAAACACATCAATCACAAATAGTCAAGCTAAAGTAGAAATTGGGATTGATTAAAAATCACACCTTTGAATGAAAAATCAGTTTCTACTGCGGCAGTAGAGAGAATTATTTGTCTTAGTCAATTCAACTAGTAGTTAGCAAAATCCTTCAGACTGACATTATATTGTAGTGCAATAGTGTTGCTGTCTTTATTCACCCAGCAAGAGGGTCATAATGCAATTAATTTTCCTTTTTAATTATTCCCAATAGCAGTGATCTTGACCAAGGGCCAGATCCTGCTCAAATCAATGGGATCAGGTGCTTGTCCAGTTCTCACACATCCCAAAGGTGGTCACTACAAAAGGACTGGACATGAGATGACCTGGCTGGCACCAGCCCCAAAAATGATTAATTAAGATTAAAAACTACTCATCACATGTCCTGTCCAAGCTACAGGCAGTGAGTTACTTCAGATCAGCCAATTCATGGTAACTGTGCATACACTCTATTTAAAGTGACAAATCTGAGTTGGTTTAGTCCTCAGTGACAGCCAGACACTCATTTTTGCATATAATAATTTCTGATAAATTAGCTTATTTCATAATATTAATGATGCAACTATTTTTGGTAGAAGGATGTTAATGACTGTTGCAGGGAATTTGACCTTTCAGACACATTTAATTGTATGTTCTTGTGCCTCTGACAGAAATACTTCAAGAGTGATGACCCTGATTCTGAGTTGGATTACAATTCAGGAGCACACTAAAAATATTTCCACTGGTAGAAAAATTAGTGCAGGCTTTGACAATCTGTTCTCCAGCTTAATTTCTCCTTTGTAGTAGCAAAGTGGCCTCTTGTGCAATTTGTTCAAGGGGAACAGTGGACATGAAGGATTGTTTTGCATGAACTGTATGAGGATCATTGCATTTCAAAAGCTATGCCCCAGAGAACTTATAAATATGTTATAGAACACTGAAAAATTCAACAGGTCTCTTTTTTCCCCTGCTGAATAACAGAGATTTTTCTTTTAAATTTCTTCCAGTCATTAGGAGCATAATAAAGGTTCTGTGCAGGAATTATGTATCTTACTGGGGCTCCACTGGCATGGCTGGGTTTAGTCACACAGCGTGGAAGCTCCGAGCTTGATTTAATTGGGTGACTAAGCCCTTCTCCAGACGATGGAAATTCACCTCCCTCCCTCCCTCCCACTGTGATTCCCAGCAATACCACTCTTCTCCTTCCCCCCCCCAGGGTGGTGACACACCATTGTGCCTCTCCCCACTTTAAATTGCAGGTACTCACGTGGCTTTTTCGTGGTGGCATTTACAGTGGCACTGAAGGGTCCTGCCCCAGCACTGTTGTAAGCACGCACAGCTGAGAAATAGGCCAAGTTGCTCCTCAAACCTGTGATTCTTATTGATGTTTCATTCCCTGCAGCTTTTACTCTGCTTGAAGATTCTTCCTTTTGGCCATTATGCCAGTACCTAACCTATTGGATATAAACCCAAAACCATTTCAATCTTGCATGACTGTTCATCCACAGCAATGCACTTGACTCTTTTAAGTGCATTTTTCCCCCCTCAGCTGAAAAAGGTAGAAATGCATTAAGGTTTCAGAAATGTGTTTACTGTGCAAAAATAAAATATTCTTATCTATCTGCTTCTCACACTTGCTGCTCTTTTTTAGTGTGACTGTTAGGAAAAAGGAAATTGAAATATTAGATCTTGCTTGAATTAAAGAATAACAAGAGGAAAACCATTACTTCATTAAAAAAGAAAACAAGTTAAACTCAGAAAAATGTACCCTGTAGAAAAGTTTCTTTGAAAGCAAATGTAATTCTGAAAAAATATGTCAGTCAAACATATTATCTATCAGCACACGAACTAAAACACAATTTCATTCTGTGACCTTTTCTGCAATAATAATTAGAAGAAATTATCCTTCTGCTGGTGTAGGTGGGGCAGGAAGGGTAAATTCTAGGCCAATCCTATGTGGCTGTCCTGCAGCCTGCACCACCCTTCCGGGCCATGGCCCTTTACAGAAGGGGCTGTATTTTATTTAAATCAACAGAGGGGGCTGTATTTAAATATTTTTTTATTTAAATAAACTCACCTCATAGCCCAGCAACCTTCCATTGCTTGTCTTCCAGGGAATGGGTGCCCAGGAGACCTCGATGGCCGAGGAGGACAGGCTGGTCGCAGACACTCCCGAGGGGGCTGTGCTGGGCTCTGTGTTGGGAAACCAAGGAGGGAGAGGTGACAAACAGCACTGTGAATAGATGATCTCATTTCCATGAAGTGCTGCTGTGCTCTCTGATGGAACAGCTCATGGGAATCATCTGGGGGTAACTCAGTCCCATACCTTCCTCAGCCGAAAACACCGTGGTGACCGAACTGAAGGGACCTTCTCCTTTATTGTTATAGACACCAACTTTGACCTCGTAGGGCGAGAAGGGCAGGATGCTTTCATTCCTGAACACGTATTTTGGGGTGTCAGCAGAGGTGACCACCGTCTGTATCCACGTTGTGGTGCCAGAGGGACGGAAAGCAACGACGTAGCCGAAGCCCTCTCCATTCTGCAGCTCCTCGGGAATGGGCTGGGGGGGAAGCAGCAGACAGGAGTCTGGGATGCCACACACAGAACTGGGGGTGTTTGGCAAGAAGAAAGTGCCAACAGACTTATGGACATGATTGCAACCAGGTTCTGGCACTGCCTTTGGCATCGTTCCACCAGCCAATTAACTCCGGTACAGCAGAGCAAAATGTGCTCCCCTGAACCCATTTTAAGGTTTGCACTTCATGAAGAGAACAACTTTCAGGTATAATCTTTGTTGTCGACTAAGTGTACTGCTTTAAGACACAATTTGGTAAATAAATTTTCTTTCATCAATCTATAGTTCATAAAAAATGAATAATTGCTTGGTCAGGTATTACAGAATCCAATGCTACCTTCGTAAGTGCCTTAGACTTTCCTCTGATGTGATTATGATTAGATAACCACAGAGTAGGCAATGTTAGTAACAGAACATTAACGTTTCTTTAAATCATTAGGAAGGGGATACACAATATAAAGCAGTATGTGAGTGTCCTGGTTAGCACATGCATCCAGAGCTAATGGTAGGGAAGCAAGAACTGCACATTTCCACTGTAAAGCCTAATTCTTTAGCTTAACCTTCCCCTTCCTCTTCCCCTGTCCTCCTGCCCCCTTTTTAGCATAAACATTTGTTTGAGAACAGAACAGTCCCAGCCAAACTAAGCAAATTTCCTAGGGCTTGTCACCCGGCCCAGGGACAGCGAGGGAGGGAAGGCAGAGCTCACCCCACACATGGCACCAAGCACAGACACATCCTAAGGAGAAGCTGCTGCAGCCAGGAAAACTCAGCTCTTAAGAGTTTGAATGAAAACAATGAGTCTCTGAAGAAAACTGTTTGCCAGAGAACTTACATCCCACGTTATGACCAGCTCAGACCTGCTGCCTCCTCCCCCACTGACCTCAGAGGGGGGAATTTCGGGAACTGTGGAAAGGAAACGTAGAGCTGTCTGCACAGTGCACACACAAGAGACCACAGCACATCAACCTCACGCTCTGAGTTTAACCCAGTATTCACATTCCTCGGGCAATCAGGGTAAATGCTTTTGGGACAGGATGGCAGTCCTGGAAAGCTCCAGCCCAGTCCCACATTCACCCTCCTGCTTCCCATCCCTGGGCCAGGCTGGGGTTTCTCTGAGCCCTTGAAGAACCTCAGCAGCTCAAAGACTACACTACATCTGCTGTGTTTATGAACTTCTAAAAATGGTAGACATAATTTTTTAAAAAGGGTTAATTTACAGAATCACAGAATGCTTAAGGTTGGAAGGAACATTAGAGATCATCTTGTTCCAAGCCCCTGCTGTGGACAGTGACACCTTCCACTAGAGCAGGTTGCTCAGAGCTTTATCCAGCCTGGCCTTGAACACTTCAGAGATGTTATGCAGATAAATTGGGCAATGGCCTTATTCCAAGTTAACTGGGGTTTTAATTGATGGGTGGTTCTGAGCTTTATGCTTGCTACATGGAAGGTGTACACTGATCAAACACTAGGAATGAAAAATTCCTGTCAAAATTAAACTCTTTCCATCCATTAATACCTTCAGACTCTGCAGCATTGCCTGAACTGGCAGATTTGGGCATACTAAATACAGTTTAAATGGATTTACATGTTGGGCTTCTGTGATGTTCAGTAATGCAACACAAACTATCCCACAGCAACATGAAAAAATACAGGCAAACTAGTTACAGGCTTTTACATCCAATGGCAATTCCAAGCTTGGTTGCAGAGCCAAAGACATGAACACTCCATTTTTTGTTAATATTCAAAATTCTTGAATTAAAAACGAATAGAAGAACCCACTAACCTGCCTCTTCAGTTCTTACTTTTTCTGAGGGTAAACTAGGTTCTCCACCTCCTATTTTGTTAGTGGCAACCACACGGAATTCATATTCCACCCAAGGATTTAAATCCACTACTGTGGTTGTGAACGTTTTCCCATCGATCACATCTGGAACTAGGAAAAGGGAAAGGGAAAAAAAGGAAGCAAAGAACGTGATGTGCCTGGTAAAAACACCTCAGCAGAGCCTGCAACAAGCACTGGGCTTACCTGTTGTGACCCTCTGCCAGCCCACTGAGAAGGGAGTCCTGGCCTGGATGGTGTAGGTGGTCACTGGGCTGTGATTGTCTGTCCCTTCCTGCCAGGAGATCTGAGCTGTGGTATCAGTTATTTCATCCACCCTCACGTGCTCGGGGGGCCCAGGTGAGCCTACAATCACAAATAAAACCAGGCATTTTGTGAGGCCAGAGCCCTGGAAATCACTCCCAGCAGTATGGATTCCCGTTCTGTCAGCGCCGTGGGAGGAAGGAAACAAGTCAGCCTGGAATTGGAACACTTGTAATTATTGTTTTACATTCACTGAACTTAACTCTGGTAATTTCAACCTGCAATCCTCTCCACTGCAGAACAGGTGACAAGGGTTTGTTTTCTCACCAAGATCCTTTGTTCAGCACCATCCCTCTATGGTTCCAATGTCTTTTCCTTTAGTCCTAAATGTCCTCCTTTAATCTACTAATACATCTCTGTAGTCTGCCAATTTGTTATCTACAATTGTTTTACTGTACAACACACTGGAGCAATTTTTCAGCACAGCATCTGACCAACACCCCAAGCACCAATTCCATCAGACAAGCTTTCTGCTGCCTTCTGGAAAACCCTCACTCTGGGCATCCTGGCAAAAATGCTGGGTTTTGTCTCATGTGCACCAGCAAAGGGGGTTGAAATGATGAACAGTACACTGACAGGGAGAAAATATCTGACATGTTTTAGAAGATACTGAGTAAGTGCTGATCACATAATGTGCTTTCCTAGATCAAAGCTTCTCCCTGTAATAAATGTAGCTGTAACACCAGCAAGGCAAGCTACAGTTCTGGCTCAGCTGTGAGCATTCCAGCTCAATGAGAAGGAATAAGCCTCCAGTATGTGCTTTAAATTCCAGTGTGTCCCCAGGACAAAGCCTCTCCTGGGCTCTGGCAGCAGCTCCCATTTCACAGGAAGGATTCTGGAGCCCCCAACACTTCAGCTTGCAGAGGCAGCAACTCACAACTGGCTCAGAGCTGCCAGTGAGTTCCCTCTTGTCAGTGGCTTGAAGGACTGTCAGTGAGAAAAGATGTGAAGTCAATATTATAACCTGCAGCTTTTAGTTTCTCTGGGACAAATCAGGCTTCGTCCAAAAAGCGAGCTGTAATTCTCCCTAATTGCGAGGCACAGTGACATAATTCAAGTCAGAGTCATTCATCACCTAATTTGAGTGCCAGATTGGTTCTGTAATCTGCACCACCAGTTGTTTCTGTAATGGCCAATATAAAACCAGAAAGGACACTTGATTCCTGGTGAGTGGAACGTACCTCGCACAATCAGGTCAGCTGCAGATGCCACACTGTCCACTTCTGTCTTCACCATACAAACATACTTCCCACTGTGTTTCAGCTGGATGTTCCTGATCATTAAATCACCTGATGCACTCTGGGGAAAGACCAAATTCTCATTAATGTAAATACGATAACCTTGTAGTTTAGTACTAAGATTGCATTTGTAAAGGTAAAAGAAATCGACCAAAAATGTGAATTTGCTTAAAAAGTGTATTGTGGACACTGCCCAAGACAAGTTGTTGTTCCACACGTGCTGTCTGTGAGCATTTTCCCACTAAACACAAAGTAGTGTCCCTCTTTTGGGAAGAATTGAGCTACAACCTGGTGAGAAAGCAACTCCTGCTACCAGGAACCATCAATAACATCAGTGCTCTGATGAGCAACCATTTGTTCAAAGCCCTAAGAAGGAGAAAAATTTGCTTTCTATGGCCATTATCCAATTTGACTTCTAGACAGAATTTATGGAATTTTTATCTAGAATTTATAAGCCAGGTTAGGAGAGATTTCAAAGGAGTTCAAATGAGTAAACAACAAAGCTGAATTTGGTCCATTCTGCAGGTTATTGAGAGCACACTTCCATTTAAAGGCTGCACATTTCGGGTTAAATTTCCCATTTTATAAGCCTAAGGTCTATCCTTTGTTCTTCACTGAATATTCAATCTTTAGTCTTTTTTTCCCCCCCTTATTCTCTCTTATGTTGTAACACGTGGTTATCTCCTGAATCACAGAAAACAGACATAAAACCTGAGTAGTAACTGTAACTTCAAATCATCTCAAGGCTCCTTATATTTGTTTTCTACATCCCTGAGCAGAGAACTTGATCCTAAACCATTGGTAGACAGTGTTTCTTAAAAAAAAAAAATCTCCTCTTTGTGTCAGTTGAATGACTACTTTAACCTAATTCATGGTGTATTTTCCAGGACAAAAAACTCTTAGATTTTAATTTTTAAAAGCTTTGTATTCTTTTTTAAAATTTTCTGGAGAAGCAGCATTTTATTTGAGGCCAGAACCCTATTTCGTGTGTATTTTCATCTCCTCTAGCCACATGACTGATTCCTGGGCACACAGTGGTTTGGGAGAAAGGGAAAGACATGACTTTGAAGCTTATTTTAGTCTTAGAAAAAAAACCCAAAACTCAACCTTTCCAAATGTTTGGTTATTTTTCTTTGTTTCAGCACTACAATGTCTCAATTCTTTATTCAACACAAGCTGAAACCAATTGCCTGATTCCCTTCCATGTGTGCGCCTGGTCTGCTGTGAAAGCACAGATGGAAGTTGTTTGCAGGACAATTCAGTGCTGATTGCTCACAATAAATTAAAAGTTGAGTCAAAAGCAATCTAAAATCCATCTACTTGATTGGAAGTGGATATTCAGGGAATGCCCAACATCAGCAATGAACACAAGCAAACCACATTCTGCACAAACTTATTTTAGCCAACTCAGTTTAAGGCATTTCACCAAAGGGGGGCTGTCAAACAGAATGCTCTTGCTCAAAATAAACCCCACCAAAATATTAACACTGCATTTAAAATATTGGTGGACATTTTGGGGAAGAATCCCAAAGTACCTGGGAGGACACAGAAACCTGCAGCAGCAGAAAGCTCCCCCCATTCCATTGAAGTATCTGCATTCCTCTCTAACCAGATTAAACCTCTGTCAGTGTGGACAAGCCCAGGTGACACTGAGATCACCTTCCTTTCTCCGTTCTACAGGGAATATTACAAACAGAGAGTATCCCAAGCAGCAGGAACAGCTGCTGGAATTCCCTTTGCTCCTCCTGCCTGCAGAACAGCCCCAGCCACTGCTGGGCTCTATAAGCAGGTGATACCCAGTCTCGAGGCAAGTCTGCTCAAAATTTGGGCATCTGCTTGGTGTGCCATGCTCTTTGTATCACCTGTCCAACCACAGAAAAAGGAGCAGTCATCCAGCCTTACATCCCATCGTTTTCTAACCATCTGGAAGACCAGGTGGTGATCCCGTAACATCCCACTAACTACAAGGTTGGAGACCTCAGGCATGCGTGACAGGGACCTCCCAGACATCATTACACACAAATCTATCCGTTAAAAAATTATTTGCCAACCAAGAAAGCTGAAGTCATTTTTTGCAATGATATTTTCCTTTAGCAAATACACACTGCAACTATTGGAAGGCTTATGTATATTTAGACTTATTTATTTACCATGGAACTTCAGATGAAATTATTCCACTGACCTTAATGTTACATAAAGCCTATAAAATATTCCTGTGGATCTCCTGGTAATCTATGAAGTTTTCTATTAAAGAACTTAAATCCCTCTTTACCCAAACAGGAACTTAAAAAAAATCCCCCACCCTAAATGTCTCTATTCCATAAAAATTGCTACATCCTTTATGACAAATTTCCAAGTATAATGTTCTAGGTTCAGAATTCTGAGTTAAGCAATGCTCACCCTGGACTTTTCTTCAGCACTGACAGAGCATGTTTGGTAAAAAAGCCCTATTTTTTAATGCTTTATTTCCTTAGAGACATTAAAAAAGACACCTGAGCAAGGCTTGTGCCTGTGTAAGAGAAGGAACGTCCTATTTTCACACACTGAAAACACTAAGTCAGTCTGGGGGGGACTGTCAGGAAAATGAAGAGAAGATGTTCTGAGCTTACCCCTCCAACCTTCTCAAAGTGAGAAGCATCTCTCTTGAAGTCGGTGAGGGTTCCATTGAAGTACCAGGTGAAGGTGATGTCCAGGATGGGATCGTGCTGAACCTGACAAGGCAGCACAACACTTTCTCCCACGGTGACATCCATGTTGGAAGGTGCCAAGGTGATCCTCGTTGGCTCTGGGGACAGCAGGAATATTGGGAAATGCACATAATGGATGTTTGGGTCCATGGATGATATAGAACATCTGCTTGTTATAGAACAGCTGCTTGTTATTCCAGAATCACATTATTGGAGAAAAGTTTCAACTGCTTGTAAATACCGTAAAAATAAAATTTAATTCTAGGAATCCTTTGTATGTAATTCTATTACTTGTATATAAAGGGACATGAATCATTTAGGAGCACAGACTGGAAATGGGAAGCTGTTAATTCACTGAACACTATAATTCTGTTTGGACCCATGAGATACACTGGGTATGTAATACAGTGAGACATGAGATAATTCTGAGTTTGGAAAATCAGATATTCAAATGTCTGAAAAAGAATATTATGAGAAAATACATTCTAAGATAAACTTCACAAACTACTGCTCCTTTTAATCCAGGATGCCAGCTAATAACGAATGACATGGAGGAAGGGGAAAGACCCCTTGAAACATTTCTGTGTACAATTTGCTTTTGACTTTCTGTTCCTGCCTGTGGGGTCCCTGAATGCTCCCCTGAAGCTGGACTTTCTACCACATCTTCTTCCATAAGCAAACAGCACACAGATTTCCTTTGGGCTAAACAGATTTTCAACTAGAATATAAAATTACCTCAAATATTTTTTTAATTACCATGCTTTTTTCATTAAAAAATTTAAAAAAGCCCACAAACTTAAAAGCATAATTGCACTATTTAATATTTAGGTAAGTGAGAGAAGGGAGCAGAGTTTTCAGAACTCCCTCACATCTGAGAAATACCTTTGTCAAAGTGAGAAAATCCCTCAGTCTCTTTCCTCTCAACTAATAAAAGAGCATAAAAATATCCTTTTATCTGCATACATTGTTAAATATAAGCTTCTCATACTCTTTACATTCCACCACATTTATTAATTTCTCAACAAGCAAACACACTCCTGTTTGCAATTCCATGTCCATCCCCTCCCACAGCCCCTGTCCCAGTCACCCACCAGTAACTATCAGGTTTGTTGAGCCACTGGCTGTTCCAAACTGGTTTGTTGCCAGGCACGTGTAGCTTCCAGCATCCACTTTGGTCACATTGGCTATTCTTAGTCCTCCATCCTTTAATAACCTGATCCTAAAAAAATTAAGAGTCACAGCATTGGTTTGTAGACAAAAACACTTTAACACTCGGCTCTTACCTCAGATATATTAAATTGCATCAGAAGAAAATGAACTCCATTCCAGCTGAAATCAGGGCAATTACCAACCTGGTGCTGGAAAATTTTGTGACTGTTCACTGCCAATATACAACAAATTTGAATCCATCCACGTAGAACCAACGTTTTAGGGATGTATGCAGGTATATGTGTGTGTGGGGGTGTGAACAAGAGAAATCCCACCTTAACTCCATCTTTTTCAGCTGCATGAATTGAAACTTGAATCATTTTCAACTGGGATGTTTTTTACCTCATGCAGTCTTGCACAGCAACTCGGAAATAACTGTGTGTCATTGCTAGGAGGATGCAACAGGAGTTTTCATGTGGAAGTGTTTGCAGGAAAGAGAATTCCCTTTTCCCTTCAGCCCACACAACCTCCACCAGGGGACGGGCAAATAGAACAGGCAGAGAGGTGCTTATGAAAGATGTGGACAAAAGACCCACAGTGATATACAGAGAGATGAGCAGAGGTGGCACCCGAGACAGCAGCACTGGAGGGATGCACAGGTAGGGATGATTTGCCTCCCTCTTCCCTTATTTCTAGTCCTCCCATCTGTCATATCCTCAGCTGCAGGGGCTTCTACCAGCCTTCCCTAAGACAACCTGTATCTAAACCATCCAGAATAATTAACACAAGGATTCTGAGTGACGAGCTTTGGAGCTTCTCTCTCAGATCCCACCACCCCACCATTCTGTTGGCTCCCTAAGCACCTCAGCAAGCTGGTGTTTGCAAATGCCCCAAACACCCCCAGGGAGCTACACAAAAGCAACAAGAACAGCAAACACCACCACTCCAGGCAACCCTCTGACTGCATTAGGTGGAGTCCTGCACAGTTGTCAGAGTAAGTATGAGCTGAGGAGGCAGCAAATGTCAGAGCTCAGCTTTGCAACCTTCCCTCTCTCAGAAGAGTCGTGAAGGTTTTGCCTGCTCACTTGCCTGTGCTTCATTATTAACCTGCTTCTTCATTCAGCACAAAATTAATTAATTACACACGCCTGCTGCTCTTTTTATTTTTAACACACTTGAGGCAAAACAGCGCCAATGGATCTCCATCATTTCTCCCAGCTGAGTTCAGTTCTCTGGGGTTAAATACCTGTTACAAGAAGATGAGGAATTCTGCTAAGTGGAAACTGGGATCACTTGTCCTTCCTCACAAAACTCGTCCCAGCATGGGCTAAGCTCTCTACAATAACCTGACAGGAGGTTGTCCTGAGGTGGGTGTCCGTCTCTTCTTCAAGGTAACAAGAGACAGGACATGAGGAAATGGCCTCAGGTTGCACCAAGGGGAGGTTTAGATTGGATAGCAGGGAAAATTTCTTCATGGGAAGGGCTGTCAACCCTGGCACAGCTGCCCAGGGCAGTGGTGGAATCACCATCCCTGCCACGTGGAGGTGGCACTCGAGGGCATGGCTTAGTGGTGAACAAGGTGGTGGTTTCACAGTTGGACTTCATCTTAAGAGGAGCTCTTTTCCAACTTGACAATCCTCTGAGCTCTACATTCCTAAGGAGGATGGGCTCCATCCCCCGACCTCCCCAAGGCTTATTAACTGGGTTTGGAAAATTCCTAAGTCATATTTGGCTGCACTTTATGTTAGACGGAACATTTAAAATTAATTAAATTGTACCATATGGTTTATAGGTGTTTTAAATGTGTTAAAGACATGAGTAATGCGTTTTATAGGTAATTAGGATGACATCAAAAGAAGGTGTTAAAATATATCAATTATGGTTACAAGCAAGCTACTGAGTTGCTGCACTTTCCAGCTAAGGCTCGTGTTGCTTCACCTACTTTGAAGCAGTTTCCAGTAGGAAAAATACAACTAAATAATACCCAAGTGTTGACAAAGCCTGAGATCAAAGAAAGGAAAAAGTAGGATCAGGGAATAAACCTGAGAATGTCTATTGTTTAATTAAAACAAATCACTTCTAGAGTGCTCTGAGCAATTTGAAAGTCTAGCTTGCCTAATACAATTAAGCAATAGGCTTATTAAACCCCACATATAATTAAGAATCAAGGGTTTTTTCTAGAATTAAGAAGAAAAGGCGAACAATACACCAAAAAACAATCAATTCCAGAAAAATATTATAGTCCAAATAAAATCTTTACTGCTCAATTAGAATTCTTTTCAAGTTTCAATTACAAAACCCCAACTCCAAAACCAGCTCTCCCCCTCCTGCTGAAACATTAGACATACTGAAGCTTTTAGTTTACTGAGAATTTTTAGACATAAACACCCTAACCCAATGGCTGGCCCAGGGCCAGGGGGAGATCTGGACCTCTGACACAAACCCAGAACACATCCTTTGGCGTTCCCTGTATCTGCAAGTGTTTTGCCAATACATTTTGCTCAAGGCCAGCACTTTTCAAAGTGAATTCCATTTTCAACAACCCACACACTTTGGATGTCCTGGCAAATGGCACAAACCTTTAGCTCTGCAGAACAGAGAGAAGGGCTGGAGTAAATGCTTTGGCACGTTCCACATGCACACCTGGAGATGGATTTAGGACGTGCCTGGTCCTCAGATCAAAACATCACTGACAAAATCATCACCCCTCGCTTACTCTTGAGCAAAACTGGGAAATTGGTTTTGCAGAGGTTCTTTTTTTCCCAACAATCAAAGAATGGCATAAAAACCCACCAAGTCAACAAATCTGAACTCATATCCATGGTCTATGATTGAGGACAACAGAATGAATGGGGACAAGGATTAACCAACTGCAGGACTTTGGGGTTTCTGGCTTGAGAGGCCCTTGTAGGTAAAATTATATATATATATATATATATATACACACACATATATATGAGAGACAAGCCAGAATGTGCCTCAGGATCCAAGACCACAAGGCTGCCACTGAAACTGCTTGTCATTAGTGAAACTGTTAATGAATGCAAATGTGCTCATCTTCCCAAGACAATGCTTTATGACCAAAACAACAGCCATAATCAAACTAAGGAATCGCTGCCTTTTTCATTTGTCAGATTATTTAAAAAAAAAACCCAACTATTTTAGATCCTCACTGATAATAAATATGAACATATTCCTTTCCAGTTCATAACGCTTCAGTACAAAGGAACAGTGGAAAAGTGGGTCAAAACTGTCATTTTATATATCCATCAAATTCAAACTAAATTAAACCAGATTAATTAACAGGAAAGTCAGCAGAAATAAATTCCTATATAAGTACTAGTAAGTAAATGCATTACTTTCCACATCACAGCATTTAAAACTGTAACACAAAATGAAATAAAAATACTTAATTCAAATTGTAGGGAAGATAAAACCAGAAAGTGGTATTTCTTAAGAATTTTATCAGGAATTATTTTTTTCCTCCCCTAATTTGACATCACTTTGCCACAATTAAAGATGCTAAAACTGGAGTTTTCTTAAGAGAATTGCACTCTCTTAGCTGAGTTTTTGCAGCTTCCTCTCATCTTTTTCTAGTCTTGGCAAGTCTAGAAACTTGGAATAAAGGTGTATTTGTTTACTGCTCTGCATGATCCCAAAATGCCTTCTATTAACCCACTTCCAGTCGGGTATTTGAGCACAGGACCCACTCTGGCCAACACACAGTGACTGCCTAGTACTATCTGACAATTAAAAATCATATACATACCTAAAATATTAAAGGCATCTTTGAAGGGATTATGTCTGGGTCACAGCATATTTTACTGTGTCTTCTGCTTTTGAAGAATTAAACCAGCATCAAGAGCATTTAACCTTGGTTAAACATCTAACCCTCCTTTTCTGGAGGAGAAAAGCAAACCAGAAATTCGTCCTTGTGGATGTGCAGGTGTCTCAGGCCAATTTTTCAACACAGAGGGACGTGCCTAAAGGCAACCACGGGCTGTCCCCTCTGCCTGATGACCTTGGGGACTGTGGGCTGCCATCAGCCATAAAGGCAAGAGCATTCTTACTAATTCTGGATTATTATACTCATTACATCACCCAAAATTATTTATTTCAAGGGTCCAAAACTGGCTTCTGGTGGGACACAGCACCTGATTTCTGTCTTTCCTTCTGCATGTTACCGTATGCTTTCACTTCTCTCTGCATTCCACTGCTCTTTACTGTTTAGCTCTCTTTAGTCAAGACATTAAAAGAAAAAAAGGAAAAAAAAATCACGTAGTTTGCAAAATTAACAAGAAACAAGATTGCATTCTTCAACGCTGAGCGATTCCTCAGCCCAGAGCTCATGAATCCATTTTGAGTTATATTTTCTTCCCTCCACAAGACGTATCATATTCAGCTCATTTAATTAAAATTTACTGAG
This sequence comes from Dendrocincla tyrannina, assembly GCA_035047865.1. Classification (NCBI taxonomy): domain Eukaryota; kingdom Metazoa; phylum Chordata; class Aves; order Passeriformes; family Dendrocolaptidae; genus Dendrocincla; species Dendrocincla tyrannina. The sequence goes on along the minus strand of JAWWMP010000023.1, from coordinate 3,179,855 downwards.
TCATTATCCAAATCTTCTACACACTGAAAACGCAGCACCATTTAAAAATAAATTAGGAATACAAGCAACAGTGCCATCAAAATGAAACTCTCTCAGGCTTTACTAAAGTAATGTGGTCAGAACCTCCAGCATCCTCTGATGACAGAACACACTGAAGTAATGGAATATTTGTGCTTTATTTTTATTATTCAAATAGGAGTTTTCTTAAAATAGATCAATTCTATATCCACGCTGCTGCATGTTATATTTTCACCTCTAGAGCTGACATTAAGGACTAGTTTCATGCCCATGCCGAGTCCTGTTTGGCCTCTAAGCCTCCTAGAAAGCCTTGCCAGGTCAGGCACAGCCCAAACCAGCAGAGTCTAAGCATGGATTCTGTATCAGAGCTGGAGGGATGTGCTGGCACATCCTCAGAAGAGGACACACCCCAACATGGGTGTGTTCACACCAAACCCAAAACATTTGTCTGACAGTGCTGAGTAACTTCATACACCACCAGCAAACTTCCCCAAACCCACAAGAATATGGTTTAACTGCTCAAGGGCAGAGGCATTTGGGAAACAATACATGTATTTATCCATGTGGGATATAGTGCAAGAGCTGTGTCCTTATGGAGTGACCTATGGAGATGAAATAACTTGCTGCACCCTCTGAAGACCCCACTTGATGACAACAATTGGCATTATAGTTGACAAGACAGAGAATGGGAATCAGTCTCTGTCTCACACCTGAACTCTGACAGTGTCTCCTAAGGAGGGCTCTGAGAGCTTCACCCCCACCACAGGGCTGAGCTCCAGATGAAATTAAGCTCCTTCTGCCCCCCGACCCTTCCCAGGGGTAGTGTCTCCTGCATCTCCATGACCAGCATTACCCTTCCAGGAACTCATTCCTCCTGTATTCTGCAATTAAAAACAGAGAAACCCTCCCCAGCAGACTTCTCCACTGGAAACACAGTTAATGGTTGAGAAATGTACTGCTAATTGGAAACCCTTTCCTGAACTGCAAGAATTGTAGAACTGCAAGAAATTCATGAATTGCAATTATTCACAGCGGACAGTAATGAACTCCACTGCTTTCTGCAAAGAATCACACTCCTGCTTTCCTCTGAAGGCGAGCAGACTTCATTTAGGTTAATTCAGGACTACTGGCTTGTCATTGTGCTTCCTCTGGAGGCCATTTACAGTATGTGGTCAAAAACATCGTGGGAGACACTCTGGGTCGTATTTTGGAATTACCTGCACTTTGCAGAACTAAAAGCTGTAATTTATGTTCATAAATTTAAGCAGGCAACATCGTGTATGTTCAATTCATTCCGAGGAACTGAGCTGAGCTTTCTTTAGCCTGGTGCCATCACCCCAGATCAAACTGGTGGGTATTGCTTTGGAAGGGTAATCCAAAGCAACCACCAAGACTAGATCTGATCTGATCTGCCCAGCCAGACAGAAAGCTCAAAGCAAGACCCAACTCTCTTCTCCTGGAGATGTGTGGAGTCCTGCAAGGTCCAGCAGTTGCCTGGGAACTTTGACTATCCTGACTGGAACCTACATAGGCTGATGATGGGCAGCTCCAAGAAAAGAGACAGGCAGGATTGGGAAGGGTACCACTCCACCTGCCTGCCTTTTTGTGCAAGTGGCATGGGGGCAAAAACTAGGAATATTCCTAAATGGAGAAAAATCAGGGGCTATGCACTTTCTACACATGCTTTACAGAAGCAATCATAAACATGAAACCCACTGAGAATCATCAAAAAGTGACAGGTTTCACATAAATTTTAGGGGTCATGTTGGCCCTGTGCTATCGACTGCTTTAGTAACATTATTTAATTAAAGGATGATGGGGGGATCCACACAGAAAGGAAAACCAGCTAGTGCTATTTGCAAGGAGGGTTTGCTTGATCTCTTGCAGGCATGCAGCCAGCGAGTGAGGCTGTGGTACCATGTCAAGCTCTCTAACAACAGATGCTCCATCCTCTGCCAAATGGCCACATTCGACAACACTTACCACCAGAACACATGAAAACTGCTGTGGTCCCTGTGAGCAGAGAGCCAGGGCTGCACAGATCAAGATGACAAAGCCCAAAGCTTCTGGGTACAAGGAGAGAGCTCCAGCCTTAGGATGGAGCAAATAAAGGTCTCCATTGTAGCCTCTCAGTTTTGATCTATCTGGTAGCAACTTCTGTGTTTAGAAATTGCAAACCCAAACCACAACATGGTGTTTTACAGGACTAGAAGAATTTTGCCTGTTTCAGAAATAGCTTCCTGATGACAGGCTAAGCTTTGTATAACTCAACACGCAGTCCTAGAGGAGCAGGGATACCTTCCTTGAATCACAACACACTGCCATGGCAATCCTCCTTCAAAACATAGTGTTGTTTCCTCAGTCTCGTGCCTGGACTTCAGGACAGCCCCTGTCCCTGAATTACCCAAAGCACAGGGTGACACTGGAATGTTCCAAAAGAAACACTCCCAGCCATCCTGTCCCCACTGCTCCCAGGCCAACCCTGGGACTTCCCATGGCTGTTGGTGTGACTACAGTCTCTACTTAACTCACAATTCCAGCAACCAACTGCAGAGAGGCTGAGCTGGGGCAGACTGAACTCCCAAAGAGCTGTTCTGCTCCTCTGAGTGCTCACAGCCTGTACCAGGGGCTCAAATGCTGCAGCTGCAATGCCTGAAGTACCAACCTGCCTAGTTTTATGCTATATCAGACACAGATCTCAATCACTCCTTCCATCCAAGGAGGTTTTTTGCTGTCCCAGTTCACTGCCTGAAACTCTCAGTCTGTGTAAATACTGAAGTATAAAACAGAAAGCCTGAAAAGCCAGTAATCCCCAAAGTGGGAGAGATGCAAAGCAAAGGGCTGCTCCAGAGCAGAGAGGAACAGATCTGTGTTGTCTTACACAATTTCATCAGTAGACCTGTGCAATTTCAGTCCGTGACTAATTCAGTAATATTTTAATGGTTATTGCTGGGAAGGAACGTTTACATGTTGTTGGAAATCAATAGCTGGGGATATGGGTGAATCACAAACTCTCCCCTGGGAATTACCAACCCCCAAACACATTTGCTGTCATGCAAACAGTGGTGACAGATGTTATCACTGGCAGGATCAGGGCTGCTTGGAAAGAACCTCAACGTGCCTGTTCATTGTCTTCTCCTGTTTGCATCTGCTATTCTAGACCTCCCAATCATTTACTTTTCTTTCTTTTCTCAGCCACATTATCACCGTGCTGTAACACACCTCATTTGCCTCCTTGCCAACGTATTCAATGCATTTTGTTGAAGGTTTTTAGTAATGTTTGCTGGATTTTTCCTTTCCAGTTTTCTATCAGTACCTTCTCCTCTCTAAATCAGGCCAAACTCTACATTAAACTGAAAGTAGTACCTGACCCTTTGCCTTAGAGAAAGCATCACATGTGCACTCTCAGTGCTCTGATACAACAATTAAAATACAACTGAACAACCTGTCCCCCTTCAGAGAGACTTTACAACTGTTTGGATCTACAGATGACTACAGCATAAAAAGATATCAAAAACCTTCTGAGAAGATTAGAACGAACAAACCAATGTAACTTGATACCTTTCGTTTTCCTGTAGCCGCTCACCTCCCTTCTTCCAGGTACATTTGGCCTTAGGGGAAGCTTTGGGTTTGCATTCAAAATCAACTGTGCTGCCTATTTGAACCTGGATCAGTTTCTTCATTGGATTCTGAGAAAAATCTGGAGCAGAAGCTGAAACAGAAGGAATAGTAATAGTGAAATAAAGCTTTTAATTATACTGACGATACTACTCCTTAGCACTTACACAGCACCTCTCAGACACCAAACATAATTAAAAACATTAATTAATTCAAACGGATCTTCTATTGGGTAATGAGGCATTTCTTCTCCCTACCCAGGTACCAAAGGTCTCAGTGGTGCAGGACCATCCCCTGATGAGATGTGCCCAGAGCATCACACCCAGAGAGCCTTCAGCACATGCCTGACTGCACACTCTGCTCCCAGGGAGCACGTTTGTCCCAGGGCAGGAGTCCCATTAAACCTCCAGGAACTGGTTTCCAATGGAGACTGCATGTCAGGTGACACGAAATGACAGCACAGCTCGTTCTGAGGGCACAGTTTTCATTTACCAACAGTTAAGGAAATGCACGTGGCTTTGACCTCTACTGGCACTGGGCTTGGAGAGGAAATCCAGTATTTTAGGAGACCAAGGCTGAAGGAGCATCTGCTGCTTCACTGTGACCTCAATAACAGAAAGGAAACACCTTGTGTCCCCAAAACACACTGCTCTTATGGGCCTGGTCTGGAAGCCAGCCTGTGTTCAGGGTGGGAATTGCACCAGCATGGGAGTCACGAGTTGTGTCCCCCTCAAACAAACAGCTGTCACTGTTTTAGACCCAAGCACACACTTGATTGACTGAACCACAATTTCTTGTCCCCTGCATCAAGAAGGGCTGCACACAATGGTTTTTAAATGCCAGGGCTGCCCAGGAGCCCCAGAGCAGGAGGTGAGTGCAGTGACAGATGTGTGGAGCATCCACGCCACGTGTGGGGTTTTGATCTCCATGCCATGCCCAAACCCCAGCTCTGCTCTTCCCCTAATGAATAATTTAGCATCTTCTGCTTGAAAGCAATGAAGGATTGGCCCCAAAATCCCCTGGAAGCAGATGAGTCAACTCCTCAGCACTGCAGAGAAAGACATCAGGTTGACAAAAATGTTTATTTCGGTGACAGCATCTGAGTGAGTTAAATTTGAGATGAAGACGAGGCAGGTGGAGGGCGTGTGGAGAGGGAAAATGAGGTTTGTGTTTTAGTGAAAAGGGAAAAATCTTACCTACAACCCGGAGCTCTGCACTCGAGTAGATGACACCATGTTTATTTTCAGCTATGCACTGGTATCTGCCAGAATCTGTCAGATTTAGATTTGATATTATAAGTGCACCATTTTCAATTTGGATCCTTCCCTGAATATTAAGAAAAATATCTTTATTGATGATTTATTTCCTGTGAAAAATTTAAATGAAGTAAGAAGCATAAAGAGGACAGCATAAAAACACCACATGGGGTAAATGCAACAGCATAATCATGAGAACAGTTCTAAAAGGAGTGACACAACTGCATCATGGCCTGGCAACAGTGAGCAAATGACTCTCAGGGGTTTTGTGCTCCCTCATTTAACCCGCCCACAAACCACCCCCGCTCCTTCCAGCGAGCATGGAACTCCCTGAACGGCAAGGGATGTTCTTCACAGCCATCCACTGAATTCACCTGGGCAGTCACTCTTCCTTCAACTCTGAGCACAAGGCACTGGCCAAGGGCAAAGTGCCAGCCTGCAATGGGCAGGTGCCTGTGGTTTATATTCCTGATGACCTGGACTGGGCAGTTTGCCAAGGAAGCAGTGAAATTTAAAATTAATAAGGGTCTCAGATCCTTTTCTGCTTTTCTGACTTGAAAACCAAGTATCTCCCCTCCGAAGTTCAACCTCTTCTCCTTGTCATCACACTGCTTTCTATTAATTTACTTTAATAATTGTATTAAAGCAAATATCTATGTTATGTTGCTGTTTATACTTCATTCTTTGCATCACATAATGGCAACCCTATGAATTTTGAGGATTTTTGTCTTTTTTTTCTGGTCAATTAGTTTGAATGTGTTTTCTTATTACCTTTAATGACATGCCAACAGTTGCAAGTATAGTGAAATCATAAAAGTTCTCTACCCCTTGTTTATGGTTCTTTATGTATAACTTTATTAAGCTCCCTTCTCCAGTCACTCCTTTTGAATCTGTTTTTAGCTGGGATATTTTTATACAACACAATATTTGTTTTTCTGTTATTGCAGCTTTTGAAGTTTCCACCTGGATACTCTCAACAAACAAATGAAAACCACTACCAAATTGACTCACTCTTGACTAACTGCACAGGCTTTTGAAACTCCTCAGATTTGTATGATTAACTTTAATTTTACACAGCATCTTGTTTTCCAAACAGGATGTTACCTCTATTGACAGCTGCTCTCTATTCTTCAGCCACCTGTATGATGGTTTGGGCTTCCCACCTGCTCTGCAATCCCAGTGTAAGGTGTCCTCTACAGCAGCTTCAATATCCTGTAGGGTGTGGAGCCAGTGAGGCTTTGCTGCAGGTGAAATAAGACACATCAACAAAGACCCAAACAAGTGATGGTTCCACAGCAGAGTCTCAGGGTTAATTTGCAAGGAACTCCCCAGTTTCCTGCACAGACCGGTCTCTGCCATCACAGGTTGCCTCTGGTCCTGCTTCAAGTCTTCTAATGAAACAAGTAACTTGCTATTCCTTTTATACATTTTTTACCAGTAAACCAGAAGAAAATTGAGAGTACAGATCACTAAAGCTGGACTAGTAAAATCAATATTAAATTCACCGATGATTAAACAGCACAACTTTGAGGTAAATGCAAGAGGAGGACATTAATGGCGAGGCTGAAATTAAATAAGTGATGTGGCTAAATCATCAAATTAATGCTGAAGAGAATCCTTTAAGTCCTAAAAGAAAATAATGGTATGTCAGTCTTAGTGCTAAACACCATTTAAATTGTTTTCTAATGCAAGGCAGCACTTAACTGGATGAATACATGGATATATGAGACTGGCTTTGAAAGCATTAGTTAGTCTTGGCACAGAATTAGGGTGATACAAACTACTAAAACAAAGTCCCTAAAAATCACTATTTTTTAAACAAAACTTTGATGTATTAACACACATCCTTCAGACTTACCCAAAATACAGTTATAACTGTAAAGATGTTTAAAACATCTGTTACAGCTTTCAAAGGGTAGTGGTGCGAGGGAGCTCACCTGGCAAATAAACATCAATGCATGGAAGACAACAGTAGTTTATTCTTTTCTTCCTTCAGTGCTATTTCACACAACAGCACAACACTGTTTTATGGGTAATTTGTGAATTTTCTTTGAATTTATTCAATTTACTAGAAAGTTCATAATCTCTATATATGCTATTTCTCCGAGAAAAGATAAATTCTGGACATTGCATATGGAGAAAACAGATAAAAGAGTGGGATGGAACTTGGCTGCAAATACATAGCTATGGGCAAAGAATTTTCCAGAGCCAATTTGATTATCTTTAGTTAGTCATTTAGGAAAATCTCATAACACTGTTGTATCAAAACAACTAGGAGGAAAAAAAGTCCCTGGTGATGCAGGACAATGTTATTTGATACCTGAGTTTTGGAAGCACAGAGGGTCAGATTAATTCCCGTTGAACTTCCTGCTACAATGGAGTTACACCAGCAATTATTAACTTGGGCAGGGCAATGAATGCCTTGCCTGTGGCCACAAGGGGAGAGCAGCACAGCTGAGAGCTCATCCTGTGCCACTGCCACGGGCCCAGCCAGCCCAGCTTTGCAGGAGGGATGCTATTAATTTCATTTTAAAAGATTCAGAGTTTTCCCCCATGGAAATTTCCTCTCCATCCCACGTTGTGCAGTGCAGGGATAACACCTCAACATGCCCATGTAAAGCACCATACCTATGTGCCTGCAAGGTTTAATGCTAGTTATGATTCATGTATCCATATTTAGGATTAACTTCTTACAGAACAACTGACTCAAATCTATTAATTGAGATAATAACTACTAATAAATATTGGAATCCAACCAATATTTGCTGACTGTTAAACCCTCAGTTAACTACTTTTCTTTTTGCTCAACCCCAGGAGGATTAACATCCCTCACTATTTCTGCCACCCTCCTTATCAAGGTCAGCTCTAAAGGACGGGATAAGCTGATCTCTGTGTCACACAAATGTTCTATTTTACTGGTATTAACTGTGGTTAAATCATTGATCATGATTTTTTCTGGGCTCTCCTCTCCTCTGTTGGGAGCCAAAGGACTACGCAAGCTCTTCCAGAGCAGTCCCTAAGTGGGGCTAACACATGAGGTGCCTCCTGCTTATAGAATTCTTTACTTTGAAATGTAAACTGCAGGAGCTGGGCTGGAAATCTTTGAGAACAGCCCTGGACAGCTCAGCAGCTGGGCAATAAATCAGAGAGGAAAGGAACTCGGCACAGTTCAGGAGAAAACAGCTGGGAAGAAACACACCCCAAACTGCAGGCTGTGCCTGCAGCCCTGAGGAACCTCATTTTATCCCAAAACTCCAAGGGACTTGGAGCACGAGGAACTTTTTCTCTGATAAAACAACAGGGCCTAGAGAAGCATCCAACACATGCCTGAAAATGCCCATTTTTTTGACTCCCATTCAAAAATAGAAGTGCTTTAGAGCAACAGGTAATTCCTACAGCACTGGGATGTAAAAAAGATGAACTATTTTGTCTCTGTAGCAAGGCAAGTACATTTATACACAGCAGCAAAAAAACTCTAGGGTGATCAAACTCAACAACTCATGGATGTTATTTAGTCATTCACAGCTTTGCTGTTCATATTTGCAGACACCTCCATGCACAAGACAGAGTCAGAAAAGAGCTTTAAACAGAGAGGCTCTCCCACATAGACAAATATTGTGCTTTCAGTAAAATTTTGCTGAGAGATTATTAAAATATAATTAGCAAAATGTACCAGTACTTTTTAATATAGCAGAAAATGCTGTCAAGCCTCGTTCCTCTTGGTTATCACAGAGCAAAGGGGAACAGCAGAAGAGTTTTTCCTCCCTGTGAAACATTTTACCTTGGTACTGTCAAGCGTGACTTCTGTTACATCAGCAAGTGCTAATTAAGAATATATTTTCTGCAATTATACTTTAAATTAATTGCTTTACATATCTTTACTATGCTTCATGTTTAATTGCATCTTAAAACACAGAAATGTAATTGTTTCATCTCCTCTCATTTTTCTGTGCCATGAAACATCTCCATGGACTCTTTCTTCTTCTATTATCTCTTTATGGAAAGGGCTAATAAAGATGACAAATGAACACACTAATAAAGTGAAAGCAAATTATTTATATATTCAGGTTTTATATTCAATCACAGTTAGATAATCTTGTCCCATTTTTAGCACAATGTGAAATCCCCTGAGGAGAAAACTGGCATTAAATGTTGGAACTGCAAAAAAGGACAAAAAAAAAAGAACATTTGATGTTGGGCTTGTCTTGATAAAATCCTTCATGAGAAAAAAGGGAAGATTAACAGTCTGTGAATGTTGTTATGAAAGAATTCAGAATACCTGTGTTAGAGTATCTATTTTAATTATCAACTATGGGTTGAGAGTTATATTTAATATCCATAATAAATTTTAAAAAAAGCCAGACCCATTCAATTTTTTTTCAGGAAGAGGGTTACAGATGTGCACAGAATTTCTAAGGCAAACTTCTTTATAAGCGTTCTTGAGAAAATTACTATGGACATGATTAAAGTTGAGCCCGTGTTCAAGTGCTTTGTGGCTTCAAGACTCTAATTCATGGTGGGACAAAGAGGCAGGATAGCACAGAAAACATAAATGTGGGATTTTTTTTAACCAAATAATTTATGCACTGGAAAAACCTGATTGTCAGATTTCAAATTTTCACAGTTTCAGTTCATAAACCAAATCACAGTAGGATTGTTTCACTTTGTAGCTGTTTCAAGCTCTTGTTTAGGACTGACTTCGTGTTTCCTTTAAAAAGAATCTTTAAAATCTGCAAAGAAAGCAAAACCTATTTTTCAGGCACAGAATTTTTGTCAATATTGTTTCCCCCTGAAGATTTATTTTTCACATTATTTCACTGTGACAACTCGGAAAACATTAACCCCAATTTTTCCCATGCTTTATTTTTTGGGTGAGCCTGAAACGTGATTTGTTCTGCTGAGAGGAAAATAAATGCTGTCATTATTGAAATAAAAAGACATTTGTCCATTTTTAATGCTTATATTTTTCTATATATAAAAAGCAGACACACCTCAAGCTTCTACCACTCCAGTGTTTTAAGAGCAGCCACCATCCAGTTACAAGACCAGATTTGTGTCATTTTTGGCAATATTGGTACTTTCTGGCACATGGCTATTTTTTACTTTATGTCTTCAGTATATTGCATTTGTTTCCTCCAAACCCTCATCTGCTTTTAGATCAGCTTCCTTAAATATTATTGATCTTTTATTGGAAGACTGAGTGGGATGTGGTTAAGATTTCTTTACCAGGCAGATTTTTGGGCTTTGGTCTCAGGCACAGTAGCAATCCACCAGAAGATTCTAACTTTATTTATAGACCATCATTAACCCGCAAAACTCCTCCAAACTATCAAAAAAGACTGAAAATGCTCCTGAATCCAAGACCTGTTGGCATCCCTAGCTGTGCAACAACAGAGCAAGCAACAAAACATGAAAGATTACTTAAATCTATTTAATTCTGCACAATGGGTTTCATGAAGCAGAACAAATGAAATGAAACAGTTGGAGTGCCATTACAGGTCTCATTATTCTTTTTAAGATAAACATCCATTTAGGGATGACTCTACCATGGGCAGACACTCACACTGGAACATGAACTCCATTTGAGGGTTCACAGCCCCATCTGGATTTGCAGTGAAAACCTTCACACTGATTTACTTGTCACCAAACTGCACTTCGGTGGTGTTCATTGATTAGCAACATCCTTTATCTCAGCTCTGGGGCCTTTTAATGAGCAACACACAACTTGGGAAGCAGGTCAGATATCTCAGGAATGCCCACTGTTGTAATTACAAGGACTAATGAACAAATCTACTCCATTTTATATGGAATTTACATTGATGTGTTGTACAGCTGCCCCCCTTTAAAATGGGCCCAGGAATGCTGACCCAAACTGATGCACAAAACACAACCTGACTGAAACTCTCAAGCAGCAAATAAGGTCACTTTGTAAAATCAAACCCACAGTGCCCAGTTTGCAAAGATGGAATGACAGATGACACTGGGGGGTGAAGCAGCTTGGATCTTTTGCCCCACATCATCCACAGGACTTCTCTAAAAGCTGTTTAATTACAACTAATATATGGAAAGTTCAGGTTGCTCCAAGTCCCCCTCCAACCTAACCTTGGACATTTCCAATGATGGGCATTCCTTCAGTGTAACTACTAATTTGGAAGCTGGCTGGGGGGAAAAAAATCTCTTTTCCTTCCTCCTTATAAAATCTGTTGTGCTTTAAACTAAAATCTTCATTACCCCAAATCAGCCCTGCAGCACCCTGAGCTCTCCTACCCAGCATCTCCCTCCAGGGCAAGAGTAACAAACAGCACTTGCTCCAAGTTGCAGGGCAGTTCTGTGCCTTTTACACAGCCAAAAAAGCACCTCTTTGCTCAGCTATTCCTACACGAGGAAAATATCCCAAAGCACATTTAAATGTTTAAATTGCCATTTATCTAAAGAAAATTATATTTGCTGAGAGTTGGCTTTAACAAAATTGTCAATTACCACCACCAGTGTGCTTTGCTCGTACTCATTTCACTCTATAGCCTTAAATGCATGAGAGATTGTCTTTTTTTCCAGCTATTAAATCTCATATTATTTCATTTCCTATACTGGATTATATTCTCTCATTTATTTACTCATTTTAAAATAAAATTGGCTGCTTTGAAAGCACAGGATTGAGAATATCCACTGGTAATCTTTTTGCAAAGCAAGATAAAATTTGTATTTCCTACATATGTGAGGCCTAAATGATCCCCCAAATAAATCCAACTGACTGAAAATTGAAGGTTTCACCAATGGACTGGTATTATGAAGTGTTTAACAAAAAGTCTTTCCATCATGGAAAAATAAGCACGAGCACCCTCTACACTTCTCTGGGCAATCCTTTTGAGCCTTAAGACATTTCTTAAAAACCTTATGCAAGAAACTGGTGCAGAAGTTCTAATTTTCTGTGAATACTTAAGATGCCACGGATTTTAAGCACAAATGCCAGATGGCACTGCAGAAGCTGTAAACTCCAAAAAAGTTTCTATTTCATGGTTGAGGAAGGGGGGGGAGAACAAGTTTCCTACCATAGTAAGTGAGGCGTCCTCTTGCAATGTTTTTTCCTCTGGAGTTTTCAGTAATACATTCATACAGTCCTGCATCCTCCTGCTGGAAATTGGGGATTTCAATCATGCCATTGAATTTCCTCAGCTTTATTTTACTTGGAAATGGCAGCCCATCAGTTCTTCTCCAGTTGATCTGAGGCACGGGGCTAAAGAGAGAGTAATGGGATTTTAAACAGCTTTGCTTCAAGCCCTTGATTGTCATAATGAGATCCTTCAACTGAACTGAACTAAACTCAGCAGTGACTCAGGGCTTGTGCTAAAGCAGCAAATACCCTGTACGTGACAGAGGGGCAGACACTCTGCTGTTCCACACACTGCACTTGTGCTACCAAACTTTTCATTAATATCTCTGTCAAAGTCCAATAACTGCAAAAATTTCTTTAAATCAGCACCAGCCTCCCCTGAAGATAGGTGAGATTCACCAGTGACTTCCATGGAGGGAGAATCAAGGCAAGTCTTTATTCTTTATTCTCTGATTTTGGAACTTCCCCTCCCCTTGCTGGGGAATCAAAGCAATAGTGTGTGATCCAGTTATCAATCTGATAGGAGCACCTGACAAAGCTGCCTGCAAATAAACCACAAAGTGCTAAGTAAATACATTTGCAGAGCCATAAATGCATTCTCAGATCATTTGTGAAAGAGGAAAGATATCAGTTGTGTGTGAAGTACCATTCAGAAAAGGAATGAATTTTAAACTTTATCTTGGCTATAAAGGAATAACAGTATTATGAAAACAGCAAGGACATTTAACAAGAAAATTCAGACAACATTCTCCCAGACTTCAACACCATTTGCTTCTACACAGAGAGAGCAGACCTAGGTGAGAAGTCACATGCAAACCCACACTGATTCTACTCCAGTTAATTTAAAATGAAATGTAAACTCCTGTGCTGCCAACATACACATTTTCATTCCAAACAAAACTAAAAATTACTCTGAGATTCTTTGCCCTCTTATTTCAAGGCAGTAATTGTGATAATCCAAATAAGACACGTGGAAAACACCCCAAAACAGCTGCCAGAGCTCCACATCTCCTGTGCAGGTGAACCCTGACGTGCTTCAGCTTTTAGTACAGGTGAAGCTGCAAACTTACTTTCCCAGTGCAAAGCATTCCAGCCTCACAGTTGAGCCTTTGGCTGCAGGAAGGGTCTCAGGAAACTGAACTTCTATTTTGGGTTCATACTCTCCCATCACACCTACATGAGACAATTGAGAAAGGTAATTTTTAATTTTTTTAAGTCTTTTTTCTCTCTTTAACGTTACATCATGTTAAATTCAATTTCTTTCACATTCCATGTACAAAGGGGACCTGCCAGGGAATCAGTGCCAGACTGAGGAAGAGGAGCAGGAATAGGGTGGCCAGTAGGACCAGGGAAGGGATTCTGCCCCTGTCCTTGGCACTGGTGAGGCCACACCTCGAGTGCTGTGCCCAGTTCTGGCCTTCCCAATTTAGGAAGGACATTTGGGGTGCTGGAGCATGTCCAGGGAAGGGCAATGAGGCTGGTGAAGGGTCTGGAGCACAAGCGCTGTGCGGAGCAGCTGAGGGAGCTGGGGGAGCTCAGCCTGGAGAGGAGAAGGCTCAGGGGGGACCTTCTCACCCTCTACAACTCCCTGGCAGGAGGGTGTACCCAGG
>JAWWMP010000023.1:3132544-3165260 GCA_035047865.1 Dendrocincla tyrannina | reverse complement strand
TGACCAAACACTGGAATGGGCTGCCCAGGGAGGGGGTGGAGGAACTGTCCCTGGAGGGGTTTAAGGAGAGACTGGACATGGTACTCAGGTCACAGGTTGGACTCAACAACCTCAGAGGTCTCTTCTGTGAGCAAGCAACACAAGGCATGTTTGTACAAAGCCATCAGAGTTCTGACACCAGGTTAAGAGACAGAACCCGTGAGTGATGGGCAGCTGCTGCTGGAGCCCCGTGTGGAAGGGCAGCCCTACCGTCCGTGCGCAGCACCAGCGGCGTGGGCGAGCCCAGCACTTGGCTCTTGGTCACGGAGCTGGTCACCACACACGTGTAGTTGCCCACGTCTGATGGCTCCACCTTGGCGATGTAGAGGTGACCCGTCTCCTGGGACACGAACCGCCGGCTGTCCTCTTGGACAAACGATGGATACTCATTGAAGATCCAAGCAAAGGACAGTTCTAGTTGGTAAGAAAGAAAAGCAAACATGTTTGAGAGTGGTTTTCGCTTTTCCCCCCTTTAAAAAATCAGTTTATTATTGTACTTTCTATACTGTATTACATACAACACTTTATCCTGTAAAAAGTAGAACCAGAGCAGCCAATAACAAAGAAAAATATGTCTTCAAGAACATCAGAAACTAGAAAGGAAACCTATCTTTTTCACCAAATCTTTATGACCCTCAGCAGAAGAAAAAGGCGAGAAAGAAATTTTATACAAGGTTGGTTTGTTCTTTTTTTAAAAATATCTCTCTTTTTTTTAAGATCTAATATATGCAAGGAAATAGGAGTAGGCAGCAAAATCGAGAGCAAACTTTGCTAAAATGGAAAGATTATTCATTCAGTAGCTGCCTAACAACTCAGCTCAATACTTAGCAGGTAAAAACAGGACAGGAGTATCCACGTGAAAGGAATGGCAAAAGAAGCCTAAATTCCCAGTAGGGCTCATCACACAGCAAAACCATCTTTTCATACAAAAATCCATAAACACTCCATTAAAAAAATCTCTGCAGGAGATGCCAAAGTAACCCCGGCTCCCATTTATTAGGACCCCTTGAATGGGAAATAAAAACCCCACACAGTTCAGAAAACAAACTCAGAGATGTGGCAAAAACTGCCCTCTATTTGTTTTTTTCCTGCACACCACTCGGAGCTCTGCGTGCCCAACTTTAATTGGCAAAAGCCCCTTCCTGTGCAAGGCCACATGTTTGCCTCGTTCATATCCTACAGTATCAAAGGAAATGAATTTTTAATGGTGTTCTGGGCAAGGAATAATTTTTCACCCACGTGCCACTCAGCTGAAAGTTTATCCAAAGATTACAGCTCCTGCAAGGGCTAATTAGCAACGATTAGAGCTGGACTGACCTGCCTTCAAAGGAAAGTATCTGTAGCATTTGTGCTGCCCCTACAAAATGAAGATCATCCCTTTCTGCCCAGGTTTAATTAGAAGGTGCATAAATTCGGATGAAATCATGAAATGGAGAGTTAATATTTTGTGAACCCTCCCAGCTGAGTATCAATATGCACTCAGCATGCAAAAGCCAACAGGACAACTTAACACAAGGTTGTGCAGATGAAAAAACACTGGATAAATGAAATTATTAAAATATTTATGGGCTGGCTAATGCAGAAAAAGGACATCAAATGGAATGGCTGATCATAATTGCATTTCATTTTCTTCTATCAATATTTAAACTTCTTCCATTACGATAATTTTGCAGGAGTGGTGTGTACCAACAATTAACAGCCTCAGGACTCTCCTCAGCAGTTCAACTTCTGTCATATTTAGAAATACTTATTGTTGAAAACAGACATACAATTGTTTAGGTTGGCAAACCTGTAAGATCATCACCCTCGTGGACTTGCAGCATCTCTTTAGGTGAAACAATGGCTTCCACTAAAATTCCTTCCTCCACAACTCCAGGGCTGTAGTTAATTTATGGAAAGGGAGGCCCACAAGGATCTACCAAGAAACACCAGCAGAGTTTGTGCAGTGGGAAGCAAAACCTCATGATCGAGCCAGACTCCAGTAAGACTCTGGAGATGTGACACCAGGGTCTTGGACAAAAGCCAAAGAATATTCCTAAAGTCAAGAAAAATATTCTGTCTAACCCTTGTCCCTCCCCTCTGGACAACACAAACCCCAAGATGTCAATGGTTTGCTGAGGAACTGAGAGGGTTTGTTGAGGAAACAGGAGACAGATGGGACCTGGATGCTCCTGGCTGTGGGCTGGTTCTGCTCCATCCATCACTCTCTTTCAACAGAAAAAAAATGAAATTAAAACTGATTTAAAAAAAAAAAAAAAGGAAAAAAGAGAGAGCACACCTGAGGAGTTTGAAAGGGAGGGCCTCTTAAGAGAGCAAGGATTGTGTGGTCTGGAAAAGACTAGAAAATAAAGTATAAGTCTGTTTGTACAGAACTGGATGGAGAGTGATCACAGGGCTGAGGCAGAGGCTGCACACCAAATTAGGTACCAATTCAGGAACTGTAAGGAGGAAAAAACACACTTTCAGCTCTGCATCAAACTCAGACATCCACAACACACAGCAGTGGGTGATGCCAGGCTTTATTGGTTCTGGTATTTATTGAGCTACTTGTGTTTCCTTGCTCAGAATATTATTTTATGCTTTAAAAAAGGAGAGAGAAAATAAAAAGAAAAAAGAGGTTGTTCAAAACAGTCAAAGGGGATGGACAGCTCTGGATATGCAGCAGGAAAATAAGCAGCTTCATTTGTTTCCTATTATATTGGGTTAAGTCAAGAGTAAAGCCATTGAAATCAGTCATTATGATTATGAAAGCCACACAAAGTGTATTCCAGTTTAATTGGATCCTTCAACAGCCTATGAATAAACACTCCTGGAACCCTCATTTCCCATTCAACATATATTTTCATCGACTCTCTTAAAAAAGGAGCAGGGTGTTTCTTTCCCTGTGTCCCACAGCCAATACTTCATTTTATATTTATTGTACTTTACAAAATTGTATCCTTGTTTTCCCAAAAAATAAAACAAAATTAACCAACTTCTTGTGTGATTTATTATGTTTACACCCTTTGCCTGTTGCTGATCCCAGGGCACCTCAAGGGACACAAACTCCCTCCCTTCCTGCCAATTACAAGTTTCCAGTTGATTTTCTGTAATAAATGGAAGTAATATGTCTCTCCTGGGCTTCCTCTGAGATCCGAGCCTTTGCTTTCCAATGCATTTTCCCCTTATTTGGGGCCCATACATGGATAAGGTATTGGAAATTACAGTTATTACTCACATTTTTATTTGTTTACTGCAGCTTGGTTGGCGGCTTCTCTTTATTTTGCATTATTTGATTATTATTTACTGTGCAGTCTCTGAGCCCAAACTCACTCAGCATGTCACACCATGCCAGGCCTTTGGGACACCCAAGTGCCCAATTAAAAAATGCTTATAAAATTACCTCCCAGTTTTAAACGTGAGCTTTGTAAAAAGTCAACAATTAAATCAGTATGGCCTTTGAGATCTACCATGATAATTTTTTTGAGCCTTAAAAAAGCCTTAAAACCCTCCAAATTACTGTTGCTAAAGGAAATAAGCCCTAAACACTCAGTAGTTTTTAACCAGGTTCAAAGTCAGGCCTTCAGTTCATGCACATCCTTTTGAAAATCTTGCTTTTAATTATATATTTTCTCTAAGAGAGGCTGCAACCATGTATGAACCAGGGTGACTTTATTTCTGGTAAACAGAATTCAAGAGACAACACCAGTAGTGGAAATCCAAAACTGTAATTCAATTCAGCAAGTTTGCAAAGAAGTAGCTTTTTTGGGAAATAAAAAAAAGGCAAATAGGCCTATGACTGAAAGGAGAGGGACAATTAATTGCTTGCTTTGTTCACTAAAAGAACAAATCCTGAGTGTCTCCTGCTCCTTTTGTTCTAGACCATCACTCCTCTACACCAACCCCATAATTCACAGCCAAAGGAGATTTCTATACTAGCCCAAATAAATGCTGTGAACAATATTCTTCTGAAACAGACTTTTAGAAAGATTTAAAACTGACTGGAGTTGAATTAGCCAACTGGATGTTGCCATAAATAAACCTGATAAGAAATGGAAATCCTTGATTTTTGAGTGCATCAAGCTGACTGAAAACGCTTAGAGGATTTAAAAAAAACAACCAAAAACCCACCAAAAGAAAAGAAGTTTCACATCAATCACTGATCCCCAAATCTCCAGCATTTCATGCAGTTCTCCAAGTCTGCTTTTACCACATTCTGTAACAGAGGTCCAAGGGGGAGCTGAAATATCCTGGGGTTTTGTGTCTCAGCTGGGGCTGTGCCCAACCCCCAGGATGGGATGTGGCTTCAGGAAAACTGCTGGGAGAGAAGTAATCAGCCAGGATTTAGCAATGACACAAACTGCAATTAAAGACACCGAAGCTGCTATTTGGAATTATCTACCTCACAGTTAAAAGTAATGGAAAAGTAACACTGATTTTGAGAGGATAATGACACGTTCCCTAATTAAGGAAGAAACCAATTAGTTCATCATTTGGCCCAACTTCTACGGCTCAGACTGTGATGAAATGACAGAAAAGGGAGCAAAGCCTCTTGTTTTGTGGATGAGATTCACTTGGGAGGGAAGAAGTTCTCAGGCCACAGCCTGAGAATTTGGGTGGGGTTTGGGGGGCACTCACACACAGAAATGACAACCTGGCACCACTGCTGTGTCTGCACAGGAACCTCTAGGAAAGTGAAAACAAATTATTTAGAAGCAGGAAAATAATCCGCATGAGGTAAAAGTGCATTAAAGTCCCTTCAAAAGTCTCCTCAACTCCTTTTGCTTTCTTTCTTGGGCCAGTCACTTTATTCCACTTAGTTCCCCACCCTGAGCGAGCCCTGCAAAGGCTGCTCTTGGTAATACTTGGTCTCTGCCACAAAATAAATAACATCTCTCATTTTTTGGCAAACTTTAAAGGTTGCTTTCCAAATAAAAATCTGTGCACTGTAGGCGTAGGACAAGGTGTTTATGTGTTTCAATATGGGATCCCCCAACATATGTGTAAACTGGATTTAAAATGTCTTTAGGTGCCACTGTCAGAAATGGTAATACTGGTTTGGCCATGAAAAAACACTTTAGAGCTTTATTTGGAATAAGTTGGACATCCTTTCAGGGTTTGGGGGTATATTCTTGAGCACATTAAATGCCTAGAAACTAAAACCTGTCCTAAGCGTGTTCAGCTGGGAAAACCAAACCCTCAGGCTGTGGATTTCCAAGGGGGGCCCTGGACTGGTTGCATTCAAGTAGTTCTACCACTAATAATGAAAAAAACTCTAATTGCAGTCACACTTCAGAGTACAAACTATCTATAAACTGGAGGTTGGTAGTTTCTATGTAAAAATAATGAGTTCCAAACCTTCTCTTGGACGGCTTGAATTGTGGCCAAGGAGTGAGGAGAGACAATGAGTGCCTGGTTAAAATGGTTGCAAAATACTCCCAACTTGTGAAATTCCCCCCAAGCTCTTTAGAATAACTCTCTTTTTTGGCTGAAAATATTTTTGTTTATACACAAAGTAAATTGCACGATGGGAATCTCAGTCTGGCTCCAAAAATTGAAGAACGTATCCCGAGAAATTAATTTCGTTCCAGAGAATAATGGAAACACTCTGATTTGAAACTAATGTATAACATTAATTGTTTTGGCACAAAAGGTGAATTATTTTATAGCTAAAATATAAAAGATCAATTTTCAGCCTGCTGTGCAGGTAATCAGGCATGCAACTCCTGCGTAGGGAACAGCCCAAAACAATGAGAGCAGCGTGACACACACGCAGTATCTTGCAATTTCAATCTACACATTTAATGAGAATATTGAAACGTTTCAGCTGAAGTTGCAAGGTTCCTACTTCAGGCTAAAACCTAATTTTCATTTTTAAATGGGATATGCTAAGAGTCCACTTGTTGTCTGATTAGGAAATTGGCTGGGGTGATGCAAAAACAGATGCAGCTCTTTAAACGTGGCAAATTGTGGTTTCCTCTGTCCCCCAACCTACAAGTGGCCAAGCAGGACCTGCACACACTGAGGTGTCACCTCAGCTGCACAGGGGTGGAAAACACCCCACTGGAGGCAAGTCATTCTCTGGATTTAATAATTTAATACGAGCTTCTCTAAGTCTTTCATAGCAGCGTCAAATCAAAGCTCACCACTGTCATTAAAACATAAACATTTCTAAGTTCATCCTTGGCAAACAGATGTTTTGAGGCTGGCGGTGTCGTTTCTTTATTAAAGCCTCAAACCCCTCACAAGGAGCACAATTCCAAAGAGCCCATTCCCTGGAAGAGCTCCCTGCCTGTTCTCCTGCCACATGTACCATCTGACCATTATTAGCCAGCACAGGGTTTCAAATTGGACATGATCTTTTAATATAAAGTTGCTCCTCAACTGGCAGGTGACATGAGCCCTGGTGCTCCCAAGGAAGTCCAGATGCTCATGAGAAAGTCAAGCAAAAGGCTTTTCAGCATTTGGGTTCCAGTGCTGCATTAAAGCCCATTTGCCTTCCCCCGGAGCTGTGCTGGCAGGGGATGGATTAGCTCCTCTTTATCACATTTCTGCACTAATTGTTTCAGACTCGCTGTGTCATTCAAAGTGGCCTGGCTCTGATCAGACTGTTTCCACTCTGGAAGTACATGGAAAAGTAAGAAACTGCTTTAGGAAGCAATATTTAAATACATACCCATTAGCCATATCCATTTCAAGAGACAAATTGTTCTTTTAATCTCCTCCCCAGAACTTTACATTTAATTGCTGAGAGCATCTCCAACAACTCTGTTGTGCTTTTTCATTAGTTGAAAGTATTTTAAATTGCTTCCTGCCTATAATAATTTTGAGGATAAAAAGAAGATAGTTTAGTTTATTGCTCAACTAAAATAAATCTGATTTCTTGTGACTGTTAAATATTTGGGAAGTAAACTAAGGGCAACTAATGGATATACCCAAGAGTAAATTTTCAAAGGAATGTACTACTGTTTAGAGGTGGAACCAGTAATTAGTGACAAATTTCATTTGGAACGCTTGCACTTATTTAGGAAAAGGTGAAAAACAAAAATTCCTTTCAGCTCTCTTGTTCAGGGCACAGTGATCAGCTGGGACAGTGCTGGGCCTGCAGCCTTCCCCCTCCTGCCTCTTCCTCCTCAACTACCCTGTTTCCAAAGGGAAACTCAAATACGTGAGTAGAGAAGGTAAAAAGAGCTGGAGGAGAAACGCCCACCAGTCACAAATTAGGAACAAACCCACACTCGGCAGAGAGCCAAACCCATTTATTGTCTCCCGTTTTCTTCTCTTTTCCCCAAGGCATAACCGAGATACCCGGGACTAAGTAAGGAACTTTTGCTTGCAATTTGGTTCTTCCTCATCTACCTCTCCCTTTTCCTTTCCATTGCCCTGTTCTTCTAACAAATACCCCTCCACCAAGAGGCAGTTTCCCATTAAAAAACTGCTATTCCATCTTTCTGCCTCTTTCACTTCATTCAGGTTCAGGCAAGAGGGTTAATGAGAGGAGTTATTAATATTAAAGTGCACAGCCCAGTCTTTCAAGGGGTCACCCCACAGTCTTCCAAGGTCTTTTGGAGTGCCCACACACATTTTGCTGGCCAAACTTAAGCAGAATTATTCCCACAAAAGTCTGCCCTACTTTTGCCTCCTTCTCATGATATATGATGCTACTATACATACCCAACTTTCTGTTCCACTGACCACCTGACTGTGAATCCTCAACAATCTCTTAAAGCAAGACAAAACAGACTAAATATAAAAATATCTAAGAAATAAAACAGAAACACAAATATATTCATGTGTTCAGTGTCACTAATCTGCATAATGCAATGTGGAGTTTAAGAAACCGGGATCTTTTGCTATAAGTTTCTTAGGCCAGATATACACCTCCACATCAGCTAAAAAAATGTACTATAAAGTAACTGAGGATGTTGCACAGGTACATAAATAAGATATATTTTAGCCTGGATTACTTCAGCCTGGATCACAGGTTTATCAAGAGGAGAGGTGCTTCGGGAAGTCTGCATTTGATAAAGTGCATAACAGAGTGTCTCTGTAGCATTGGTCTGCTACTGGTGGTGAAAATAATGCTCTGACAGATAGAAATCATTGTAAAATCCAGCTGTGAACATCTATTATTTTCTCTCCTATGGACAAATATAAGTGTCTCTCAGGTACCATTTGATTTCAAACTGTCAGCTGAAATTTGTGCAGATGATGATGATGACACCAGCAGGACTATTGCAAAATAAATTTTTAAATAAAAATGCCATTTCTCCCTGGCAGATTGAAAACAGCACAAGAACACTATGGAACCATTTTTAAGGCCATTGCTTTTACAATATTCAATGTACTAGTCTCCTAAGAACGCACTTTGGTGCAAAACCTCTGCAAGTGTGATTTATTGCTCATGCCCAGATGAGTGTCATCCACAACCTGCAATGAAGGTGCCAACTCAGGATGGTTTTCCCCTCCTGGAAGGGGGTTTAGACTGGATATTGGGAAGGAATTGTTAGCTGTGAGGGTGGGCAGGCCCTGGCACAGGATGCCCAGAGAAGCTGTGGCTGCCCCAGCCCTGGAAGTGCCCAAGGCCAGGTTGGAGCACACTGGAATGGTGTAAGGTGTCCCCTGCCCATGGCATGGGATGAAAGTGGATCATCTCTAAGGTCCTTTCCAATCCAAACCATTCCCTGACATGATGCTACGAAAACACACTGATGAGCACTAGCCAAAGAAATCATACTCTGGAGTTCTATCCATTTAGCTTTGCTGTAAATGGTATGAAATGCTTCCAAAGCCAAATAAGTAAAACTAATTCAATTTACAGTTCCCTGAAAAATAGCACATTGCTGCTCAAGAGTTGCAGGAAAGAAGTAATCAAAGCATCAAAATATTTCTGGCATCCGAGATGCTTTCCATGCCATGTTATTCATGAAGTACAGTCTTGCTGGAGCTTGCAGGTCTCCAAATGGCAATGCAAGAGACACGAGCAAAAATCTGCAAGTCTAAATAGTCATTTGCAACAGACATGACATTATTCACTGAATGATTTGTCACAGCAAACACTGAGCAATAAATTGGGATCTATTTTTCCATCATCTAATATTACTTCATATCAGCATGTCACAACTCCAGAATAATATGCTGTAAGCTGAACTGATCCCTGTCCTTCAAACACAGCCTCATTTATTAATGAAGTCTGCATTTATCAGACAATGAGATAAAGAGGGAGGACATTCCTGCTGCCTTATTATCCCTGCCTTACTGGATGAAATAGGAACACATATCACACGAGGCTAATCGTGAATTTAAGACAAACAGGATTGCCTTGCAATTTCCAAGCAACACCTCGTCAGCTGCACAACATCCTTGTCCTTTCCTTAAGTTCTCCTGGGTTATGGCCACATTCCACACGGGAACAAGGTAACAGGGAGTAATCCACCAACACAAAACTACTGTCCAGTTTTCCCAGGTCTCATTGCTTCCTGCTCTCCCTCTTAAATCCAAACTCACCATCAGATGAGTAAAACCGACCATAATAGACCAATATAAATCCGAATATCTAGGAAATACAAATAAACAGCTAAGACAAGCGACACAATAATCACAATCCAAGCACAGTAGTAGCAGTGGGTAAAACCCTAAAGGAACTCACAGATTTGCTTCACTGAAGGCTTTGTCACTTGTTAGATACTGATTTTGGAACAAAATCAATAGAGAAAAATCATTTTTAGATCTCCATATGCCTAGCCTTTTCCATTCTTGGCAGAATGGGGGGAAATTAGCTTTGCATGAATGTTTTTTAAGCAGCTGCACATTAACTGTGTCCAACAGTAAGTTTTGTACATTGAGAAGTTTGTTGTATTGACAGTCCTTTAAAACCATTAAAAATATAACAGTAACACAGTAAGAATCGAAATAGCTGTAGAGAGTTAAGTACAATTCAAAGGTTATAACAACTGAAAAAGTAGCAGGAGATCTACATAAATCAATTTTAGATGTCATTCCCTCTTTTGAGTATGTGGGGGAGATAATTTACTGATTTCTGGAAAAATCCAGGGTGTTTTAACAGGGTCTCTGCAACAGAACTAAAATATCCAGAGGTACAGCCATGCAGAATGATGACAGATGACCATCTTAATTATCCAAAAAGCACTGTTCAATTAGGATACAACACAAAACCAGGCTGAATTAGTAAAATATTTTGGGGAAAGACTTCACTCACAAAGCCAGTCATTTACTGAATCTCCCATTCAATAAATTCCAAACCAGACTGCTAAGGAGGGGAATGCCAGAAAGGGAAAATGCTCTAAGGAAGATATTGGAGGGGTTTGTGATTGAGCTTTATGACAGAAACACAACACTGATCTGGGCACTGGAAATGCTGAGCATCATCTTCCTCTCCTGCACAACAAGAGCCCTCCCAGAAACACCCAGAAAACACCAGCTCAGCACAGGAGCTGATGTGTGGGGAGGGAATGAGGGAGTTTCCTTGTTGGTTTAAATGCTGGATGTCCACACCCTGCTGGAACTGCACACTTCCAAAGGACAAAACTACTGTTAACTGAAAGAATAATTTGCTCCCTATTTAAAGGTGAATTCCGTATGAGTTATGTAAATAGCTGTGCCTAAGATAACCAAAGAAAAAAATATGCCAAATTGCAGAAGGGAAACAATTTTCTTTTTCCATACGATGAACTGGCTTTCCTTTGGGGATGAACATTGTCTTCCATTGTAACTGGAATGCAGCATGTGAAGGAATAATCACTACTTAATCAAGTCTCTGCTTGAAGACTTCTTACAGAGAAAGCAAGAAATAAGTGCAATTAAGTTGGTGAGACCTTAGAAACCGCACAACACAAGACAAAAGAACAGTATTTGACAGGCTAAAGGGGAAGAGAAAACAAACTGTTTGAGAAGGGGTTTAGAATTAATATTGTCTGAAATCATTTAATGGCTCAGTGGAACACATACAGTATCAAAGATTGAGAAGAAGTCAGATCAGTGACCTGGAAAGGGCTCAAGAGCCCCCAGGCCAGGTCAGCTGCTCCTAAACCATCCCTGCTATTCCTAACAAACAACTTCTGCCTAATGGATGGTATTTCATCTCAGACTTCCTGACCTGCATCCTCCGTGCCAGATCTGAGGGCACGGCATGCTTGATGGCACTGTGCTTTTAGTGGAGAAAGGAGGAGGGTTTTTTCCACCTTTCTCCACATCTCCTGAAAACTTCACTAGTTAATCCTCCAACTCTTGCACAAATGCCAGGATTTTAAGTCATTCTGGTACCAATTCCCAATTCAATTCTGGGAGTGCTCAGCTCTCTCTTTTCTGCAGCAACAACACAATTAGTGTGGGGGGTGTCAATCACATCCCATCTGCTGCCTGCAGAAGGAATTCTCACCTCTTCCACATGTTCCTCCACACCACTGTTCTCAGCAACAGGAGCATGTTTTGGATCACCTCCTGTTCAACACCTCAAACTCAAATGCTGCCAGAGTGGGGCAGAGCTGCTGGCAGCTTGGCCACCACCTCTGGGAATATACCCACACATGGGACACCAGTGTGGGAACAGCTGGGATAATTCATGCTTTGAATTACCGAGAAGCAAAAATTTAATCATTCTAATTCTTACAGATAGCTAGGACAATGACCCATTTTCTCAGCAGCTCAAAAGACAAAGCTGTTGTAAGGCTATAAAGATGATTTAAGAGTATGTATCAGTTTAGGGAGAAAAAAATTCTGCAAGCTCAGACAGTTGTAAAATTGCCACTTTATGGCTGTGTCTGCTTGGACTCTGCCAAATTTATGAGGCCACAATACCTATATTATCGAATACAATGTCTAGCTTATATTACCTTGTCTTTGCAATCAAATCTAATGTTTAACATCCCAGCTTTTCAATAATGACACTCCATATCAATTAAAAACAATAAACCCAGTTCCTTTCAAATATTACTTGAGGCTTGCCAACAATTAGTCAAAGACTGGAGGTGCAGAATGAGCGATAAAATGTCCCCGCAACTTTTGGTCCACCAGGAATCCACATATCCAGTTTTCTCACCCCCTCAGTGCAGCAGTGGTTTCAATTACACCAGTGGTTTCAATGACACCAGTATCATTCCATTACACCCCATTGCAAGAGAACAGGCAGACACCAGCATAATTAAAGACAACAATCTACTCCCTGCAATTGTCTAGTCACGGGGAAAAGGAGATTCATCGAGGCTTGGCAATTGTGAAATTGGGCAGAATTTAACTCCAGAAAAGACTCAATTCATTACTGGGAACACCATAAAAATCAGACACATTAAGTGCACAGAAATTACTGGGAACTAGAAAGGATTTCAAGATAAAAGTAAATCCTCTTAAGTACTTCCCTCCCCCTTTTTTGTTTTCGGTTTCTTTCTCTCTGTGTTTACTTCAGAAAGCAGACTGCACGCTTTTTCTCTCTTTTGAATTTCCAGGGATGTTCCACTTGCCCACGAGCTCCACGTGAAGCCTGGAGGGTGCCTTACCTCCTGCCCGGGGTGCTGGACCGCAGAGCAGCACCACTCCCTGCCCCTCCCGCACCGACACCGCGCTCCTCATCTTCGTCCGCGAGTTCTCCGGGTCTGTGGCGGAAACAAAAGGTCATGTGGAATAGCAGAAAAGACTCAACAGGCAGGATATTCACGTTCTCAAAGCCTGACCTCGCACCTCGTGTTATGGAACCAAACCCAGGGTGGATCGAAGGGTCTGCTCAGCACAGGGAGGGTGACAATTTGGACTGAACTAATTTACAACATAATTCAACAGATCCCGTGGCTGATTTTGTTATACTACCCTAATTCTGATAACCAAAAACGAGCCATAAGCATAATTTAAAAATAGGTCCTTAAGCTCGTGTTTCTTCTACAACGAAAGCTCTGATGAAAACAGCATCAAGATCCTACTGAGCTCCTCTGACCAGCCATAAAATAACACCACAGCTCTTGAGAAAACACCTGTGTCTTTCCAAAGAGAAAAGGACCATATCCCTAGAGGAGAATTCCTTGGAAAACTGCTAAGCAATGGATACAGCAAGAGCTTTGCACCTCAGTGTGTTGAGCCAGTGATTGTTCTGCTTGGCCTCAGGTCTTTGTGAGCATTGTAAGCTGTGTGAGAATCACAGAATATTCTGAGCTGGAATGGACCCACAGGGCAATCCCCCCCATGCCTGACTGCCTTGTCCAAATATTTCAGGGGGGAAAAACTGCATAAATGCAAATATTGTATCATAAAGTTATATCAGTTTTCCCTCTAAGCAGTGACTCAAGATCCGATGAAGTACGGCCTCATTATACCCTTGAAATAAGCCAGATATAACATGCAATACAAACTAAGATTGAGTTTCTACGTTAACAAAGGCTTTTCCATGAATAAACCACGTTTTTTTCATAATAAAACCAAAGAGAAGACAATTTAAAAACCCCATGTTTGGTTATAATCTTGTACAGGACACTAACAGTCTTTAAATAGGGCTGTCTTTATGGCCAAGTGTAATAGGAGCAGTGAGTTGACAAACAGGAGCTATTTGCCCAAAATATAGTATTTTTTAATACTGAAAAGCAACAGCTGTTACAGTCAGAACATGAACAGGAGCCATTAGAATTTCAATGCTTCATTGAAAAAAACGCATTTAATGCCACAGTCAGAGATTCTTGTGTTGTCCTTTGTCACTGCACACAAAGTTCACAGGAACATGTGCTCAAAGGGCTCTTTTCAGCTTCCCCACACCATTTCCATGGAGGTGCAGCTCAGCATAGACCTGGATCCTCCTGCTGGCCACGATGTGGAAGTCAAAGCCAAAATAAATTAACTTCAGGCCTTCTACTAATCCTTCTCTTCCCCCCATAATGTTATAGATCCATCAGCTGCCCCAACATAATTGCCCCAAGGCATGGAAAGGAGAACCAAGGGGTGACAGCACCCCTGAGGACACACACTATTCTATGAGAGGATGAAAACATTGTGCCAGCTGGATTTCAAATTGGACCAAAACAATTATTATGTATAAAATCAACACAGACCACATTTTGCCCTCTTATATCACAGCCACCACAAGTCATAAATCTTAGGTAATACACAGGATTTCCATCATTAGAGTGAAATGGGTGTGCTTCTTAGCATGCGTGTTTCATGGCAAATACGGATCTGCAGAGCCTCAACAGAGCCTGTGAGGGTGGGATTGGGCTGGGAGCACCTCGGGAAGGGACATGCCAAGGGATTTGGAAGGCACATCCTCCTTATCCCACAGGTACCCAGCTCTGTGCTTTGATCTGTTCCAGTGTTGTACAGCAGAAGTTAAAACTCACTGACTGCAAGGAAAACTGCTGTCATGGGGGGGGAACAAGAAGCAACACAAAATTCATCTGAAAATGAAGAATATGAGCCATACTACAATAAAAGAATAACTCTTCACAAATTAGCAGGGAGCTCTCCATCCTGCCTTCCAGTAGTACCAGACTAATCACAG
This sequence comes from Dendrocincla tyrannina, assembly GCA_035047865.1. Taxonomy (NCBI): domain Eukaryota; kingdom Metazoa; phylum Chordata; class Aves; order Passeriformes; family Dendrocolaptidae; genus Dendrocincla; species Dendrocincla tyrannina. Next base: position 3,150,751 of record JAWWMP010000023.1, on the reverse strand, counting down.
AGCTGCAGAAATATCACCACTTAATTTATTTATATACTTCAATATTCTCTTTACTCATTGTCTGGCACTGCTTTGAACAGAATGAAAAATCAACATGCAAACCAGTAGCAGAGTTCTTTATTAGCATTACACAATGAAGTCTAAATCTCTGCCCTTGGAAAGTCCCGGGTGTTTTTAAAGGAGATGCTGGTCTGATTTTCAGGTGTTTCTGCAGCATATTCAGAGTAGTGAAGGTCAAAGCCAGGCGTGTTTGGAAGAATATCAAGATTGTTTATGCTTGGGCTTCTTTGTTAGGCTTTTGTTTGTTTTTTAATAAAGTCAGTATCCCAAACTCAATAACCCCAGGGAGCAGAGCTGGATCTCCTAACAAAACTGGCCATTACGTGAACTCATGGAAAGGCACATCCAGTTCTCAGAAAACTGGCAGGGTAAATAAAGCACCTTGAAAGGTGGGCTAATAATGGCAAAGCTTGTTTATTTTTACAGATTGACTTGTATCTCTGAAATCAGAGACTCTGCTCCTGGTGAGATGTCTCAGTGGATTAAAATATAACTGGAAACAGAGAACCAGGATGGGGACAGGACAGAAGATGGTTTTGAGAAGTGATGAGTCACAGCAGGACCCGCTTTTCAGTGCCCCATGGGTTGAACACATCCCATGGTTTAGTTGGATACAAAGGGGCAAAAACACATGAAGCATTTCTGTATTTTATCTCCTGAACTATGGATTGTCTTATTCATCATCAGATTTTTAACACTTTCTCAAACTGGTCACCAAAAGTGTTTTCATTAGTTTCTCTCGCCTAAATCTTTTCCCTTCTGACTTGCATTTTTTATGCCTCACTTGTAATATCCTTTCATCTGAAATGCAGCCACTCATGGACAAAACGAACAGCTTTATTACTTAACTCTACCAGGCAAAGGCTCTAATCATACCACTGGAAGTATTTGGGTAAAAATGTTACAAAAAACCTTACTACAAGGAAAAAAAAAAAATCCAACTTCAAAACCAATCCAGAACTGTGTAATTGGCAAATTAAATGCCTTTATTGCCTGTTTATAGTTTGCCATACAGAAGTTTAAAATTAGCAACTGAGATTTTCTGACTCCTGAAACAGCATTTTCTTCTCCCTTCCCCTGCTAATACATATATTTGCCTCATTGCTTTAGTACCAAGTACATAAAGTTATAACAACTGAAATACAGATGCCATTGCAATAAAACGGAGCAAGAAAATGTAATTCAGCTTTATTGAAAAGTCTTTGATTCTGCCCCAAAATGAGAGCCAGGAAACATGTTCTTGCCCATACAAACAGCAAGGATGTGAAAATTGTATATCCCACTGGGTTCTCTCCTTCCATTTAATAAGTCAAGTTTTAAGTCTCCAGCACTGAGAGTTAAAGGTGCTGAGAAAGACTCCAAAATAGAGAGTTTCAAATGTGAGCATCAAACCTGAAGTAACTGCTTGATGCATTTGGAACAGCAGCATCTAAAAGCTCATGTGATGCCCACGGCAATTAAAAGACATGGATTTGTGAATTCATGAGGGGAAGAGAAAACATGACCTGAAGTACCTGTGGAAGGTAAAAGATTAAAAACAGGCTGACATTTTTATAACAGAATGAAAATGAACTTCATCAGCAGAGTTGGCCACGTTCACTCCACGAACCTCCTGAGATGTTTCTGCTCTCTGTAATCCTCTGTAACCAAGGCAGGTGAGCAAAAGGCTTGGCCAAGATCAGATCAAATATTACAACGATGCTTTGAAAAGACACAGAACATCATGCTATGAAAAATTCAGAGAATTTTTGATGACAAAGCTGCTCCAAACACACAACTCCTGGCACCGCTGAGTCACGTCACATTGTGCCAAGAAACCTGTGTGATGTGTCACCCCCAGACACATGTGTGTGCTCACAGGATCTGCTGAACATCAGCAGACCCTGCTAGAAATTATCCCAACTTCTGTTTATTTTTTTACAGAATCACAGGACACTTTCACTGTGAGAAGAGCAGGACTCAGTTTTCAAATTACCTTTTTTTTTTTTAGGGTTTCCAATTCCAAGTCCAGCAACACCCAAGCATTGTATTACACTTGTACCAATTGATGTTTATTGTCAACACAAGTTTATTAGGAATTCTACCATGTTTTGATAACTGCAGCACAAGGATTCAGGCTCTACAAACATAATTGTCCCTTAAGAGCCACAAAAATATTTATTCTATTGCTTCATTAGACTCATTGTTATTCAGAGCAGCAGAACTTGTTAAATATACTTTATGTATAATTCTGTATTGATAGGATGTTCAAGTGCCTAAATGAGTCAGGCAACCAATTCTAAACTGTTTTCTTGAGTAGGTAATTCTGAAGTGAGGACTCTGTTTGATGTCAGCCCATAATGAAGTACTAATTCACAACCCTGGTAAAAGTCACATTATTAAAAAGAACGGAAATTCCAGTCCCTCAGCTCTTAAGGACAAATAACAGGCTCAGTGTGTTGCAATAGCTGTGTTGGTAATGACAACTTCTGGTGTAAACAGAGTAACAAATTTTTTCTTTAAAAACCCCACAATCAACAACACAAAACCCTCAACAAACTTCACCAGCAAACTCACCCATATCTGCACAATCAAGAGGGGCATGAGTTTGATACTTCTTTACACAGATACCAGACACTGAAGGCACACTTGGCATAATTAAATTTCTTACAAACACTCGTATCAGCCCACCAGGATATTTGGGTTATCCTGGCCCTGTTAACCCCAACTCACTGCCTGCAGTGATACAGCACCTTCAAACACCACAACTGAGCTGCCCACGGGGCAGGGAGATCTGCTGCTGCCTTCCCAGGGTCCACACCAAGAATCATATTACAGTAGGAAGGCAAAAATTATCTCTGTCATCATTTATAGTTGGATGCAGAGAGGGGCTAAAAATATTCCCAGTGCAGAAGTGAAAATTACTCAAGGCACGCAACGAGTGGGGATGATTTGTCACTGGAGAAGAGATCCAGAGGCTACTGGGGAACCATCTCCAGGGCTTCATTTTGCCAGGCTGGTGGTACAGGGCAATCACATAATTCCACAACAACGTGTAGAGAATCCCCCTCTGCCGTGACACGGCGCTGAACTCTCATTTCATGGCACCACATTTATCTGTGCGAAGGCAGCAGGTTACACACACACTCTAAGGGGGTTTTAAAATCCCATTTCCACAGGAGGGGCAGCTCTGGCCCTGGGAGTGCCCCTCTGCACCCAGGAGCTGTGGCATCTCCTCTCCACGCTGAGATGCTGCCCACAACCCCCTCTGCCAGGACAGGACAAGCAGAATGACCTCCCACACTCATGGCATTTCTTATCCACAACCCAAAGTGCTCCTCAGGCAACCTTTGAGTTTTCACTTTGAAATACTGTTCCTATTACAAGACAGTCTCATCAGCAGAGCCCAGCTGACTGCTTCCTGCATCCATGGCTAATAAAATGCAGCTAATCCGTGTGCACAAACAAAACAACCCTTCAGGTTGATTCCACTGCATGGAAAGTTGAACTTTCAATAGCTGAGTCATGTTGGGATTAACAGGCTGCTGGAGCCACGTGCAGGGAACAGCACACACCACCAAAAAACCCTTAGAAATCTTATAAACCCTTCACCTCCCCTTAAATCACTTGGGGTGCAGCAAAAGAAATACACATGGAAAGAATTAAGTGCTCTCACACCGTTTAAAGGAAAATCATTTAAAACCTGTGCAACAAAGTCTGTGTTGTATAAACAGAAATAGCAAGAAAAAAAAGCTAAAAATAAGCCGGCACAGATGTATCAGGGTGTGGTGAACAGGAGATGCCAGCATGGAAAGAGGCAGATCTGCAGTAATGAGGGCAAAGATGGATGGGGAGAGGAGAGATGAAGCACTTTGTGGGCTTTGTGGAGCTGAAGGAAGAGACCAGAAACAGCAGAGAAAGAAAAAAAAAGTAGTGAAGGAACATTAATAGCATAAATGTTGAGTCAACATCTGATGAGCAGGGAGTATTTCTTTTTAAATCACGCTCTGCACTGGCAAAAATGCACAGAAAGAACTGGGGAAAAAAGCCCCAGAGTTAGGAGGGAAATGCATGTTTTGAAAGAAAAATGTTCTCCAATAGGTATTTCCAAAAATATGCCTTTCATAAATTTGTATTATCTGGGAATTACCACTGAACTCCAGGCAAACACACAGCACTGAACAAAGCAATTCAAGCAATTTGAGAAATATCTCAGGAGGGAAGGATGTTTGCTCAAGGAAATTATCCCTACAGTCGAGTTCTCGGATGCAACATGCATTTTTCTTTCCCCCCTTTAACACTTTCCCAAAACAAACCCTAAGAACACCCTGACCGTCCAGTAAACACCAACCCTCCTCACAACCACAAAGCAGGTTTAGTGTTGAAGAACACCAGGCTATTCATATTGTAATAGTTAAACAGATGGCCAAAACCCTGCCAGATCTAGGTCTAATTATCCAAAGGTTTGTTTATTTATTAAAGAGGCAGCAGTGTTTCCAAAAAGTCCATGAAAACCATCCTACCACAGTTTATTTTTAAAGCGCTGGGAACGTGCTGATGACAATGGGGGATTTTCTTCCTGCCACTTGATCTTTCCAAAACCAGCCACTTTGCTTAGAGAAAAGCAGAGATTTCCCACAAATAGGATAAAATACAGCTGATTTGTCACCAGAAAGTATTGTCAGGATGCAGGGAACCAAACTCTGTCATTCTCCTCATCCCCCAGCAATGGAGCACCTGGCACAAAGGGCCCTGCTCTGATTAGGGCCATGTGGACCGTAACAGCTGGAATGATGACAAACACCACCCAGGGCAATGAGTGAGTGTCCTGTCAACACGGGTCCTGCCACAGCTGCTGCTTCACACCCAGAAACACAGCCTTGTTAGTCAGCAGAAAAATCTCACAGTCACAGACCTCAAAATATTGGTGCTCTCATCAAAACACCTGTCCCACACGGGCTGAGCAAAATTATTTTGTTGCCTGTGCAATGAAACGAGCCATGGGCTCACCCATGAGCTACAACAGTGGAGAAGTGGGCCAAGAATTAGAGATCAGCCCCCAACCCTTGGCTTACCCTGCCAAAATCACCTGTGCCATTTTCCTTTCCAAAATCACAGGGGTTTTATCTCCAGCTCCAGCTGCTGGTCAGTACTTTTAACTGGATGCAGTAAACATTAATGGATTTTTCTTGTTTGTATTTACTTTAATACTTCTCCTGTTTACTGTTTCTCAACCTAAATAAGATGGGTTTGTCAGGTATGGCACACGTCAACTTTTTCACAAAATACAGGGAAGCCTAAAGAGGATGACTATTTCTACATAAGAGAATTCAATAACCCACTTGAAATAAGCTGTAGAGGGGATAGAGTGCAAGGACAGATTAATACTGTAACAAAAATAATAGCTGCAGAGGAATTCAGAGCAAATTAAAACTTTCAGTTGTATTATTGAAGTGAAGATGAAAAACACAGTGGCAGAAATAAAAGCAATCCATTTTCATGTTAGCACATCTGGAAGAACACTTATTTCACTGCAGGAACTACTCACATGCCCATTTCAAGGAGAAGGAAAGCCAATTTTCACATGTGACAAATAAAACATCTCAGGCTTAGTGTCCTGAATACAGCATTTGGTTCTGACATTAATTGCTTCTGTGATGTTCAAATGTACCATTTCTGAACTGGGGATATAATACACCCTCTTCCTTGGGTGCTTCACTCCAACCACAGCAATATCTGAGCACAAAGATGTCCCCACAGCATAAAACAGGTTCTGGAAAATTGCTGCAAACTGTTATGACTATAAATCTCTAAGGTTACTAGCTGGGATTAGACTACATTAACAGGCTCAGAAGGACAGGAGAGATAAGAGAAATGATCTATTTCTATCCAGGCACCGTACAGCAACACTGAAGTTGTAGCTTAATGGATGTTCAGGAGCACATCAAAGCAAAGCAGAACAGATTCTGGTCCTTGCCTTTACAACAGCAAGAAGTGGCTAAAGCAGATGGTCTGCACTGCTTTCCTTACAGACTTTAGGGAACAGGAACGCAGGGAAATGCATTTCTTAGCCTGATGTCATTTGCAGCTGACAAGCAAAAGGGGTATTTTCTGTTGCAGATAAGGCAGAAAAAATGAAAGCAAACCCACAGCATTGGAGATGGTTAAAACAATAATGATTTGCCAGGTTCACATAAAAATGGAAAAATGAGAAATACAACTTTATCTCTAGGAGACAGGCCATGGTACAGTCCATGTGGCAGAATCATTCCTCGAGTGCTGAAGATGTAAGCCAAATGATGAGTTCCCCCACAAAGCCCCATCTCTGGCTCCTGCACAAGCATGAGCTGTTAATTATTTAATGAAAAGCTAAACCCACTGCACAACCTAGTTCAGTATTTTTGTGCAAACATATTATTCTGTAGTCCCTAATAAAATGAAAAGAACATACTGAGGTTGCAAACTCAATTATTTGGAGTTAGAAAACACCAGAATTAAGATTGGCTCAGATCACAAATACTGGCTGAGAATAAAACAAAAGCTCAATCAGGAAGATTTCGCCAATGATGATGATTTGCACCAGAGTTTCCTGCTATTTAAGGAGCCAATTTCTTGTCTTATGTGAAAATCTCTTAAGTGCTGCTGGTGTCATTTCTTGGGCAGGACAAACCCAAAGGCTGGAACTGTAAGCAAGTAAGTTACATTTCTCAGAAAATAAAAGGAGTTTACACAGCAGGGAAAGATGCATGAACATTCTTTCACTTTAGCACAATTGTGTTTGATCATTAAGGCTTAGTTCTGTACCATGCAGAGCTCAGTACAAATGCCAGAGATTGATGCAGTTGTGTGTTAACTCCCCACATCTGTGACTAATAACCTTGTGCCACAGTTAGTGCTTCCCTTCTGACCCATCCCAGTGATTAATATGTACTAGCAGGTCTCTTAGTTTTGGGGACAAAGACTGTGTCTGGACCAAACCTGATAACAGAAGTACATCCTGACCTCACCACAAACTTGAGATATCCGTTAGAAGATCTGGTACCATAAAAGGAAAATTTGGGGAATAAGAAGTTCCCCAAACACACACCAGAGACCCTCAAAAGACCCTTACTCATATGCAAAAAAGCCCACAGTAATATTTAGCATACGTGTATATATGTTGGGTTGCCGGGTGGGCAGGTGGAGCAATGCCCTACGTACCCAAAGCTGCAGTGAAGCCATGTCAGCTTTCCAACCCAGCAAACTGATAGAAGGGCTTATTCCCTGGTTTTCTGTGACAGAATCAGACAAAATGAAATCAGAATTAAAACTCCAGATAAGTCACTGAAGGCTGGATATGGATAAACACAGGGGCCACCCAGTGGAACTGTGCTGTGATACCCAGGAGGCCAAAGCAGATCATCCAACAGTTCCTTCTGATCTTGCATCTTGGAAAGACACAAATAACCTGTGGCAAAGCTTATTTTCTCAAGTCTGAAGTTCTGTAAGCACTATTACCCTACCAAAGAACTGCTCTGCTCCTGCCAGAAGCACAAACACTGGGCATGAAGCTGTGCCAGGGCAGGGTTAGGTTGGATCTCAGGGAAAGGTTCTTCCCCCTGAGGGTGGTGGGCACTGACCAGGCTCCCCAGGGCAGTGGGCACAGCCCCAAGGCTGCCACAGTTCCAGGAGGGTTTGGACAACTGGACAGGGTGGGATGGTTGGGGTGTCTGTGTAGGGCCAGGGGTTGGACTCGATGATGCTGATGGTTCCCTTCCAACTCAGCATATTTTCTGATTCTAATCAGCCTGACCAGAATGCCAGACAAAGCCCACCCATTGCAATCAAGGCAAAATTCCATTTGCTCTGTCACACATCTACTTCTGCCCCTCACATCCCTTATAATATCAGAACACATGGCAGAGCTTCAGTTGGGTCACAAAACCTCTCCTTCAATACTAATCATTGCTCTGACCCAGCTGTAAGAGACATTTAAAACCCAATCAGTATAATCCCCATGCAGACAACAAGCCCCATGTTTTGCTTTATAAAGGCAGGAACAATAATCGTTACCCAATTAAACCAGGGGGTAAAGAGAAGACAAAATTGCATTTGGTCTGGCTCAGGCTGGACTGGGATCTGATACTGCGGCGTTTGGAGGAGGAACAGGAGAGCCTTGTGAGCATGACTTGGAATAAATTAAATTCATTACCCAAAGCAAGGATTTGTGATAAGAACTCAGTAACTTGATCCACTCGGTCACCTTAGAGAGCGACAGATCAATGGCAGGCAGGGTGTGTGGCAGGCACAGACCGTGCTGTGCCCCAGGGTCTGGCTCTCCCAAAACCAGATGCAATGCAGAGCAGCCCTTTGCAGCCCCCGCACAGACACTGGGATGTGAGAAATCAATGCTCACCCTTGCCATGGAGGCAGGAAGGATGCTCAGCTCCTACAATTTTAGGCAAAACTCAGAATCTCCAGCCAATTTCTTTCAGAAAAGAAGGATTTATTACGAGGCAAAAAGGTTGCTTGGAGAAGCAAGACAGTAATTCCACTGAACTCACATCAGGAAAGCCAGGAGAAAGAAAAATACAGGATGAGTAAGATGGAACTGGCTTAAGGAAAGGCTGTATTTACTTTAAAGCAAACAAGAGTCATGCAAAAAAATAAAAGGGTAAATAAGAGGAGCATGTGTTATTAAGAGGTGAAGTTGTGAAATAGTAAGGAGAAAAATGCTACATTTTGTTAACCAAAGAAGCAGAAAAATTCTTCTGAAAAGAATGTGAAATAAAACCAGAGAGATGTATTAGAGAATCAGAGGTTCAAAACCAGCTGAACTCACAGAAGCGTGAACAATCGATACGAAAATGCAAACCACTCCTGCTAATATCAGATTTTTAATAATCAAAAGCATCATATCATACACTTATTTGATAGCCAGGGAAGCCTCCTGGCAAATCACACACAAGAGCTGAGCGAGCTGAGGAGAAGCTGTGGCAGGGCAGAACCAGCCTCTACACCAAGAAACCCAATAAATCACTGACTCATTTGATTGTTTAACTTAATTACCAGGTCAAATAGCAGTACATACAGGAGAGACAGTCAATGTAATCCCAGCTCGTTAGATGTTGCAATGGCAGGGAGTTCACAGAGAAGCTGCACTAGGTGACGTGGCAGAGCTGGCCCAGGCTGGGGCTGCAGTCAATGTCCCCACACACCAGTTTCCGACCATCACATCCCAGTCTCATTCTCAGCATCAATTCTGTCTGCAAAGAACTAACACTGCAAGCACTAAGATGAAGTTTGGGAGGTGTGTGTGTCCTTTTTGGAATGGTACCACTCAGAAATTGCAAATGTCTATAGACAACACATCAGTTAAACTTCAGACAAGTTATTCCCATTCACCATTAATATTTTAACCTGGCTTAGCTCATTTTGGGTAGAGATGTTTTGATCTGCTTATTGACATGCTAAATCCTTTTTTTTTAAAAAAACAACTTGTATAACCTTTTTGTAAAAGGCTATATAAATAAAAGCACTAAGGAAACAAATGAAGATACAAGAAACTTCTAAGTTCACCTTTCCAGTTTGCTCCATCCCCCAAAACTTGGTCCAAACAGACCTATGCAGGAGTACTTCCTTCCTTTGCTCCTCTTGCAGCAAGAAAGCAAAAAAAGAAAACACAGGGATCATTTGAGCACATTAACCTCCTTGGAAGAGAAGGGAACGAGCCAAGATCTTTAGAGAATTGCATTCCGTCTGCCTCTGCAGTAATGGCATTACACTTGAATGAAAGCAAAATTATGTGGAAGACTGTTAGTTTACTGAAGGGTCAAAGAGATGACAGCTGTGGCAGGCACTGGTAAACCTTTAATATGCCATGATGTACCAATGTGCACATCCTTCAGTGGGTGAACAAATGTGGCTGAACAAGGGATTACACCTGAGCAAGCAACTGCATAGATTAATAAATTCAGCATCAGACCATCCACAAACAGAAGCTGCAGGAGTGGAAAAAACCAGCCCCTGAGAAATACCTATCTGCTACTCCACTTATAAAAAACAAACACAATCCCAGTGCTGCTGAAGAGAGTTTAATAGATTGAGACATGTACATAAGGAGAAAACCCCCAAAACACAGTGGACCTCAAATCTTTTTGTTGGTATCTAAGCAGAATCTTTCCGTGACAGATGCTCCATGTGCACATTGATCTCCAGCCTAAGCCAAATTGCTCCTCGCAGGGTGATGTAATCCTCAAAAGTATATTGTTAACTACAATTTAATAAAAAGTCCTGGGCTCAAAAAATACAGTTTCATAAAAAAAGAGCGAAGATGTCTCGCTGCACAGGGCCAAGAGAGGTAATAACAGGCACATAAAATCAGGTACTGCATCTCTTCTCATAAGTAGTGAGAATTTCCCTGGTTATTAAATGAGACTCCCCACAACCCACAGCCTGTGCTCTCTGTAAGTGCTCACTGCCACATTGTATGAGACATATGACTTAAATACATAATCAATACAAAAATAACAAGAGAAGCAATGCAGTGCAAGGCGAGCACTTCTGCAAGTTCTATTGCTTTGGTGTTAAGACACATACTTTGCTTCCCAATCAACATCAGGAAGCAAAATTCACAGGTTGGCAGGAAATCAGAGCCTGGAAAAAGTACATTTAAAGTAAGATGACACACAGTGAGGACATTTAAACTGCTATTCTAAATCCCCCCTAAATCTGACATTTTTTGTGTCACAGCTATGGGCTACTTCAGTCAAAATTTACTGTGTATTTATATATTCACTGAACCTTAATATAACTCTGTACATCACAACGATGCCTTGAGATTCTAGAGATTTGCAGCATAAAGATTTTTAATAGAGCTGTATAGTTTCTAACACTTGAGAATAGCAGTTAACAGTGACTAAACCCCCTTTCTCACGCTTTGTGTCAAATTCTTGAAGGTTTGTTTAATGTTCTTTTCAGGAAAAGAAGGTTTTAGCAAGTACATCTTGTTTGGGACCTGTACCTAGAAGGACAAAATAAGGTATCATTGTAGTCAAAGCAATCCAGAAGGCCCAGAAAGCTTGGAAAGCTCCACAGAAGACATGTGATGTGAAGATGATGATGGTGAAGAAGGAGGGATCTTGAGACCTCTGACTCAATTCCAGAGGGCTGTGCCAAGGGCAGAGCTGAGGGAGGTTCTGGGGGTGGACAGTTCTCAGACTGGATATATCCATGAGATACGACAGTTAATTAGTGTTCTAAAACCGTAGGAGCCCTATGCTGTATCGTGTGCTTCCGTATCAGTGCACCTTAAAGTGATTTATTTAAAGACCTGTTCTCTATTTTAGCTACACTGATATTGTCTAGAAAGTTCTTCCCTTCCATTTTAAGCATCAACAAGACAACTGTGCTTGTTAAGAGAATGACAGGACTGATTTAGGTTAGAAAAGACCTTTAAGATCATCGAGTCCAACCATTCCCCCAGCACCCCAAGCGCCACTAAACCACAACCCTAAATGTCACATCCACACGTCTTTCAAGTGACCTCCAAAGGACAGGACACCTGCCATGCATTATTTGGGGAACAACCCCTCCCACAACAGTGTTGTGTAAGATGATGCCAGGGCACCCCACATGTCAATACAGATTGTTAGAAAAACATTCAGTTTTATTACCAAGTCAGATGCTCTAAACATGCCAAGCCATCCATCCAAGCCTTCCTAATTTAAAGTTCTCATTATATGCCTTGTTTTTAATACATCAGAACTTGGTGCTGAAAAACACATTCCAAGCTGGTATTTTAAGTATTTACTGCAGTTTGAGGAGGCTCCAAATCCAACAGCTTTATTAGCCATAAAGGTCAGAGTACAACACAGATAACACAGATGTGTTTGTGTCGACTGAAACGCTTTTCATGTTTCATTTTGTAAGTTGTAAAGCTGGAGTTGAAAGATCAAAGCATTGAATTCCTACTGAACATTTCAATCAACAGCAGTGGGCTTTAGATCAGGCCCTTAATGGGGTATTAATGCAATGTAGATGTTTTTAAGTATTATCTATATATTAGCAGCAGCATGCTAAATGGGCTAACAAGACCCCATTAGGTAACTCTGACAAACAAAACAAGGGCTGAAACACTTTCTTTAGCAATGACTTGCTTTGATTTTTCAGTGAATATAACCTTTTTTCCCAAGTAATCCATATACCAGAGGTTTAAGAACAGTCCTGAAGAGCAAAAATCCTAAAGAATGTCCCAACTCCTCTTAAATGACAAAAAAAATGAAACCAAACCTACACACAGAAATGAAACCTGCAAGAATTAAAACAAAACTATTTTTTGTTTTGAGTTTTATCAGATGTGGGGCTGTTAGCTACTTACAAAACGTTCTTAAACCTCCACGATTGAAGCCAGCACTTCAAAAAGCTCCTTAAAAAGTGTCAGAATTTAGGCATAAAGTCTAAAATAGCTAAAAATTTAACGGATCATATTGGTATCCATTGTCTCCCTGTCTCCACTGCACTTCAGACACTTATATTAAGCAAGTCCAATCAAGTGAAATATTTAAGATGAGCAAAAGATGTAGGGAGATGGAACAACAGCTGCTTTTTCCAACCTCGTTTAATGCCTTAAACCAGCAAGCAGAGGCACCTGAGCATTTTGTATAAACTGGTTTTATCCTGGAACCTGGAGCCTCATCCCTGCGATTCAGAGGATGCAGGAGCCCCCCCAGCCCAGGACACTGGTCCTGGACCACGAGGCACAAGGGCTGGACACAAAGCTGGGGTCAACACAGCCACACCTAAACCTCTGCCTGCACTCAACCTTCTCTTCAGAGATTCCATGAGGATCATGGCAAGTAAAGACTCACCTTCACTGAGAGTGGCACTTTTCCAGAGTTATAAAAACCATAATGCTACAGGACATTAAATTTGTACTTTTGGCTGGGTATGTAGGTTGGCCTGCAACTTTTTTAAGTAGTTATGCTCACACAACTTACTAAAACAGCATAAAAGTTTTCAGTCCTCATGAATAAACTACACAGAAAACTGATGTATTAAATAGCTGTAGGGGGAAAAAAAAAAATTCTCTCTCACTCCAAAATGTTCCTTTCCTTATTTTCTATGCCAGGAAGTCTCTGCTCTCTCCTCGCCACACTCCCCTCCTTCACAAGCTATTCATGCACAAGCTTTGAAAGATAGCAAGAGACAAGCAGATTTACATCAAAAAAATAAGGAGAGATAAGGTTGCTATGGGAATAAGAAGACAAAAACTGTTACTTAATCCAACATAAAAAGGATGAGAACTGGAGAGAACTCAAATGGAATTGAAACTGTCACCCCAGCCGATGAGGTTATGATCTGAAACAACTGCTTTTTCTCCCTCATTTCCTCGATGCTTTCATGTAATTTCATTTTCTCATCAGAATCTCTTTGCAGAATACAATATTTCACGTTTGGATTCAAAAAACTTTAAAAAATGAATTAGAAGTAATATTTTCCAGTACGTTGCTCCCTGCTGTCACTCACTTGTAAACTCTTGGAAAAGCTGAAATATGCCCCCTCTGCAGCAATGCTATGATGCAGATCTGGAATTTTAGATGAATCTTTAGGTTTTACATATAACAGATATATAAAAAATTGAGTCAACCATGTAATTTTCTTTCTTTAAACTACAGTCTACGGCCTACAATAAAGTTTTACACGGGCCAGTAAGCAAATTCAGATTTAGGGTTTTTTTCTACAGCTGCAATCAAAGGCAATTCTAGTAAATTCTGAAGGCAGAAAGAACTGTCACACACCCCCTCTCCCCAAAAAGTCAAGGCCCCATTAATGTCAGCAGTTTATCTCAAAAAACACTGTCTCTTATCAGTGCTTGCTGGAATCGCTTCCCAGCCAGCACAAAACATCACGGAAAGGGATGAATCTGTCCCACTTTAGAGCTGTTGATACAGGATAAATGTTTCTTCTCAGTTTGAAAAGTGTAGGGAAAATGTCTTTCCTTCCATTACACACCCCCAGAGCTGCCTTGACTCATTGAATAACAACCCATACGATCTCCCCACACAGCGAGCCTTAAAAATGAGAAATGTGATGAAACCTTAAAATACCCAATTCATAAAGTCTCTACCCACGGATGGTCTCTGGCAACATAAAGACCAGAAAGCAATCTGGAATGGATGGAATGGAAGTGGCCAAAAACATCTCCTGAACAGGCAGCGCAGCTTTAGAAGACCAGCTCTTATTTTTACCTGGGCTCATCCAAGCTACACAGAGACCTCCTAAAAACGACCAAGGAGCAGATTTAATGCCCATTTAAGATGCCACTGCAAGATTTGTGTTGGGGTATGTTCACATCAGTGTGAATCAAGTCCCGTGCCTGGTACTTGGGCTGTTCATGTCACAATTTGCCTGTTATCTTCAATACATCAAAATTTGCCATTCAGGTGTTTCCGGCCAGCACATAAATACCTTTATGTGCCACCTCTCCTGTAGAGGAGAATCCTTAACTAGATCTAACATTGAACTGTTTGGGGATTTTCCATACTGCTTTCAGAGTTATAAATAGCTGTATGAGGAATCAGGATAAAATATACACTAATTACCCTTGACTATGCAAATGAAGCTATTTTTAATTCAGGTTTAAACCATTTTGAAGTTCTCATTGCACAACAACTGCCAAAGGCAAACGAATGCTGTGTTTTCCTTTGCAATGCTTTGCTTCTTGCTGCACACACAGCACCCCAAGTTGCACTAAATCACTTTGCAAAGTGGAGGCCTTGGGAACAAGGTGTGACTTGCAGCTCCCTGGGGACAAGGTGGCATTTCAAGCCTCTCCAATCCATGGGAGAAAAATTTTCTGCTTTTTTGAACCAGGATCCTGACATGCTCCACTGCCTCTGCTAAATAAAAACAGTGCCAATCCATCAATTCCTCACACGTGGTACTTCTCAACAAAATGACACTTAGGAGGTGGGAACAAACCCCAGTGTTTTTTGGGACAATGCTGTAGGTCTCACTTTTATGACTTTTCACTCAGACCCCTGGATCCACACAAAAGCTTGCAATTGCCAGTACAGCACCCTTTTTCCTGGCAATTTGAACAGAAATTTCCTCACCTGCACAAGGTCACAACCACCACTGCTGGAACCCAGGTCTCCTCAAACCCCTTCACCCTTGGCACCAGGCTATGCCACATTTCAGTGTCCCTGCCCATGCCAGGGGGGGTGGAACAAAATGATCTTTAAGATCTCTTCCAACCCAAACCATTGTGTGATTCTCCATTTAGACCACAGGGAAATATCCAGTTGGCTTCAGTAGAGAGTCCCTTAATTTATAATACATAAAACCACTCTATACCTTCCCTTCTTCGCTAAAGCTTTGTTTCCTTCTGTTGGAATAAAACACTACAAATACCTGCAGTGTCTGGTTCAAATCAAGTGGTTTCTATGTTCAAATGTGTCTCCACTCAGTTCTCAACCCCAACTATGGAAGAGTAAAGGATGGCCAAGCACAAACACATTTCCCAACATCATCATCTTTCTATTCCAAGACAGCAAACAGCACTTGTCTAGAAAAAGGTCTGCTTTCCTGCCCCAAGGCAGGGGTTTGAAATGCCTTTGACTCTGTTCAAAGACTCCTAAAAAGTCAACAAGAAAGTCGTAACTACTTGTTCCAGCCAAGAAGGAAAAAACATCATGCTACATTAGACAGCTATATTTTAATATTCTGTTTATAGTTATGGAAATCTGGTTCGTTTTAGCATCAATAAGTTCTGATTGTGCTAATCAGACAAGAATATAAATGAGCTTTTATTCACTTAGGTTTTCAAACACGTATAGTAAATATGGTTGAGGTTAAGCTTTTACTTTACAATGTTGCGTTATTTTTTTACTGAAAAACAGTGTGTAAATTGTGTTCTA
Source organism: Dendrocincla tyrannina (assembly GCA_035047865.1). Lineage (NCBI taxonomy): Eukaryota > Metazoa > Chordata > Aves > Passeriformes > Dendrocolaptidae > Dendrocincla > Dendrocincla tyrannina. The sequence goes on along the minus strand of JAWWMP010000023.1, from coordinate 3,134,813 downwards.
ATCCCTGATAAATACTGATCCCTAAAATCTCATCACTGATATGTGCATCCTGTATTGGAAAAGCTAAAGGATACTATTATCCCATTTGTTATTACACAAGAAGCTGAAAGGTTAATTATTGCACAAATAAAACTTTTGTCCAAGGGGCTAACAGCCACATATTGAAAATCCCCACAAATGAAAAACTTAATGCATTCATTTTGAACATGGCCATTAAGAACAACAACAAAAATCAGAACAGTTGCTACTGAAAAGCTTTTTAAAATACAAACCAAAGTATTTATTTTCAGTTCTGCTGTTGTCCTGAACATCTGCCAAATTATTCAGCCTTAGATTTCAACCCAGTGTACCTTCCCTGCTTCTCCACTGTCATTAACAACCTCTTTAATCTGTTTTTTTCCCCTCTGCAGGGTCCTGAGCTTCCCAAGGAAGGGGCTGATGCAGACTATGCTCCCAAAGGCCTTTTCCCTTGTGTTCCCTGCCCAGTGGCTTTTACTTTCCCCTTGGACAGAAGAGGTTTCCTCTTGCCTGCCTCAGTATCTACAGGATGATTTACCCCCGAGACAGTGACGCCCCAAAGCAGTGACACCCCCTGCATCTCTTTTGTAGGTAAGAAACAGGAAATCAAAGGCAGCACCCCAAATCCCAGGACCTCTCCCCAGGTGAGATTCCTCACCCAGCCTGGTCACCAGCAAGAGACAGTGAGCCCCTTCCCCAGGCTAAAGCTCAATCCATGAAGGCAGCTGGAACAAAGCAAGCTTAGGGTGCTCCTGTCTACTTTGCCATCAAAAGGCCAAACAAACAATGGGATTTGCGTTCAGGAAATAAGTGAAAAATTCATCTTCCCTTCCCTACACACACCAGCAGAGACAGGCAAAACAGCCCAACTCCAAGTTTTTACCTCTTCATCAGGGAGAGCCTGGCTAAAGCAGGAAATAACTTTAACTGGGGGTTACTATTCAACGTGCCCAAGCTCCATAGCCTTTCACAAGAAATACACTGGAATTACTTGCTGTACTCGATTGCACTTTAAGCTGCAGTAGGCAGAAGGACCATGAAAGTACAAATGTACAGCCTTCATGCTCGGTAATATTTGCAATAACAAAATTTCATTGCAGGATAAAGCACTTGAAAAATCCTTCTCGGTAATTTATGTAAAAATCAGAATTGCCACTAGGCAAAATGTCTCCATTGAAATGTCATAAAATCTGCGCTAAGTTTAATTAATGAAGAAAAAGGTGGCATTTGTCTTGTTGAAATGCAGCACTGTCTGAAGGTGAGGATTCAGCTTTAAGGTTAGACAGCATCTGCAGCAAGAAGTAGCTGCTTTTCAAGAGAAGGCTTTCTTCAGCTTGCATCATAAAGCAGAAACTCAAGAGACTCTTCACAGGTATTTAAGGTTCCTCTTCAAAACCAACTTTAATACCACAGCATTTTCTGTATTTGTGGATCCCACACCGTGTGTCCTGTGCTCTCCACCAGAGAGCAGAGAGGCTTGATAGTGCAAAGAGAAATCTACACTGGGTGCCTTTGCAGATTTCCTGCACCCATTTGGTTTCCTGTCAAGAGATCCTGAAGCACCAAACAATCCACAGAAAAGCAGAACTCCGAGATTCGTTCCTCATTTAGTAACTCATTCAAGGAGCAAAACAGATTTTCTATCACCGTAATGAGTCTTGGTAGCAAAGCACAAGCAATCCCAGCTAAACAATTCTGACAGTCACTATGGGCAGAGATGCATTTGAACATTATGACTATACATGTCTAATGCACAAAAAGGATATTACTATTAATATGCAAAACCATTATGCATTAGGATACAGACTGGCTCTGTCTGAAGGCTGTAACTCTTAATGAAAACTGAATTCTAACAAGAGCAGCAAGGGATGATAGTTATTTAGGGTTTTTCTTCCACAAATGGATTCTCACCCATACAAAAACTCCTCACCGAAGACTAAATCAGAATTACTCGGGTTTGTAAAAGCTTTATCTGTTTTATACACAGGAAGGTACTGCTGGCATTCTGTCAATGCCCAGCAACCTCCACTGGGAATTACACATTGATGCCAACAAATACACTCCTACAGTTCACCAGAACTGCGGGGACAGGACAAGAGGGAACCGCTTCAAACGGACGGAGAGCAGGATTAGATGGGATACGGGGAAGGAATCCTTCCCCAGGAGGGTGGGCGGGCCCTGGCACAGGGTGCCCAGAGAAGCTGGGGCTGCCCCTGGATCCCTGGGAGTGTCCAAGGCCAGGCTGGACGGG
>JAWWMP010000023.1:3062574-3132444 GCA_035047865.1 Dendrocincla tyrannina | reverse complement strand
TGGATCCCTGGGAGTGTCCAAGGCCAGGCTGGACGGGGCTTGGAGCACCCTGGGCTGGTGGGAGGTGTCCCTGCCCAAGGCAGGGGGTGGCACTGGGTGGGATTTAAGGTCCCTCCCAACCCAAACCACTCTGTGAGTCCATCAAAGAGCCAAGCCTGGCTCCAGTAACACTGGACACCAGAATGACCAGCAATATTGTTCTCAGCAGACCCTGATACTTGAGATGCAGGGAAAGTGCAATGAGAGTGAAAAGAGGACCCTATCACACTGTTTCCAGCTGGATTCCCGTCTTACTTCAAATCAAAATGGTACACAAGATACAAGGGGGTAAAGCAAGAACCTGACCATGACCTTTTGCATGAGCACAATAAGTCCCTGTCCCCTCATAAAATGGCATTGCAGGAGCAGAGATCCAAGACCTCCCTCCGAGGAGGATATTTCTGCTTTCCTTGTGGCAAGATTTAATCACAACAACAGATCTGTAAGAACACAGAAGGTTTGTTTTCATGCTCTTTGGAAAATAAAGAAAGAATCATGCTTTCCAATTTCGCAAGTCTCCTAAACTTAATACTAATAAAGAGGAGAAGTGTGAATCTTCCACATGACATTGCTGAGCCTGAGGCTTTAACAGTTTATTTCTGTATCAGACTGAGAAAACAAAATGAAAATGAAAACAATAAAAACACCTGAATTGACATAAAGGAATACATTTCATATGATCTAGTTTTAAACTCAAACGGACTGTTGAATAAGGAATTATAAAGAAAACCTCCCTGTTTACACCTTTTAGTGTAAAGGGACAGACTAAGAACCAGCCTAAACAATTTCTACATTTTATAATAGTGCTTTGGCTGAGGGTTTTGGTTATTTTTGGTTTGTTGTTTTGGGGAGCTTTTTTGCCAAAGTTTGCAATGGCTGGAGGAAAAAGCTGAATGACAATTTGTTTTGGTTTTCTCTATTTAAATAAGTGCAGGAAAGATAAACTCTTTGTGGTGGAAGTGAACTAGAAGCTTGGAAGGGAAAGTTAATCCAAGTGGCGCCTACAGGTCTCGCCCTGGACACCCTGTTTGAAATGTGCCCTTTCATCTCCTGAAGGAGAAAAATTTTATGCATTTACACACACAGCTCTCCTTGTTTCATTTCTTTGAACTTTCTCTTTATTCACAGCTTTCTTTCCCCTTCAACCATCCTTCAAAAGTTGTTTTTCCTCTAAATTCTCCAGAGAGACTTTAAAAACATACCTTTCCAGGGAGAACACGGCAGTCAGTTTTAGGATGAGGAAATTATGGGAAAGCAGAATAAACCTCTGCCTGTGCCCTCAGTGGGGCTGCTGGGCAAGGCTGGGTGAGCTCCCCAAGAGCTGCCTCCTTCTCTCCACTAAGCAGGAAAATAGAGCCAAAATTAGCCAGAGTAACTCAATCAGAAGAAGTTGCAAGAAGTTACACCTGGAATTAATTCATGACTTCACCCCAGCTCACAGCCTAGTTTTGCACTTTGTCCAGGTTGGTTTGCATATGTTATTCATTTTTATCTTTGAAGTTGCTCTTCAGAATAATTTAAACACAATAATGCTAAAGCATGTGTTTTTAAATTCCTTTCCTACCAAGGCAGATGTTTTGAAACTCCACATATATATATTTAATGCTAAGTAATCACCTTTTTGCTCCCCAAGGTAAATGGCCAAGAAGACCACAGGATCATTAGTCCTACAGATACAATCACACATCAATAAACAAAAGCCCCAGGGCCATTGTGTTTTTTCATTAGATGCTCTCACATCCCCCCTTTGATGAACTACGAAGATTCACATCAGATAAACGAAAAGCAATTCAATACAGGCCACTGCAATAGGGGAACTAGTTTGAAATACATTATCTGCAAAGACAGAGAGTGTCAAGGTTTATAAGCCAAGATCAGCATCATCTCCATTTCTGCAGCGATGATGTTATTTCATAACACTGAGCTGCAGACAGGTCTTAAAAGAACTGTCTTTTTGCTTATAAGCAGAGAGTAAGAAAAATTGTTTTCTATAGGGAATCACAATACCCGCTGATCTATCTTAATAACAGGTTAAAATAATATTCTCCAAACTGTTTAACAACTTGTTTTTACACCTACAGTTCACTCTTACTAAAATCTGTCTTGAAATCAATTCCAGTACGGGATTCCCGAGCAGATTTTCAAAGCCTGCTGTTCCAAAGGTCCACTAGGAATAATCATGCACAAGGAGCAAACAGGTGATGTTAACACTGAACATATGCCTAGTCTCCAACCATCAGGAGATTCCTAGGTCAGGATTGAGAGCTCCCAGAGTTTGCAGTGAGATGGGTTAGGCAGCTGGAAATGTTCAATTCACACTGTTTAGCACAATATATCCATTGTGGGTGCTCAAGGCTTCCAAGCAGTGCTGCTCCAACAAGCCATCTGGCTTTTGGAAATATGAAAAAAGGGTTTTTTTGTTGACTTCTTGCTGGTCCTCCAAGCTACCAGGGCTCCTACACTGACATTTAGGAGGTACCCACCAGCAGAGAGATGACCTGAAAGGGATGCTGGGAGGATGAACACATGGAGATGAGTCTTACCAAGACCAGAACCGTTTCCACTTCAAAATATTAGCAGTGTTTTCCTTGTTACTGCACTGGTCATTGGAAATTAAGTATTCTACTAGTAGAGTAATTGGCTGAATAACAAGCCTTTCTCTATTAGCAAACTCAATGACAGTCAGTGGCAGCTTTGCTATTGAAAATATTGAGCTCAGACATGAATTAGTGAACTTGCAGCCAAATCATCCCTTTCATACTGTCTCTTTTTTTTTTTTTACAGTTATGTTTGCATGGAACTACACATTTCTGACTAGGTATTTTTTCAGGAAGACAGCTGGTACACTTGGAGTTCGTGTAGTTTAACATAAGAAACCTCCCCATCATCCTAGATCCTTAAGGCTTCTTCATAGGCAGCAAAAAACAAAACATGCTTACATCTAAGTTGCTTTTAAATATAACCCAAAAGAACTCAGACGACAGGAAATAAAAATAGAGGCAAGATGAAAGGATTAAAAAAAGAAGTCCTTCAAGAGATGAGTTAAAAATATTTCACCCTTGAAGAAGGAGTTAATGTCCCCACAAACACTGCCAAGGTCTCAGTGACGTGAGCAGAGCTTTGAGGGTGTCACACCCAGAGTTCAGCAGATGTTCCTGCTCACACTCCAAATGCCGGTTTGCAACTCTCCAGTGGGTGATGTTCACAGATTTGTCCCTGTTAAGCTCACAACACACCAGCAGTGCCTGGGAGACAAGGAGAACTCCTGGGTCTGGATGTCACCTCATGTACTACCTCAAAAAATTTCCCATTTAAATAAAGAGCAGATTTACATTCAACTCATCAAGCCAGCTTTCTATGCTTTGCAATTTAAAAAGATACAACTTCAATAAGAGTAAAGTGAGTGTTGTTTTTCAAAAGAACATTTGAATGTATGTTCCTTAAGAATGAAATATTGGGGGTTTAGCCTCCCTTTCTCTACCTGTAGCTCAGATTTTTGTTGTGATTCAAAGGGTAGCTATTAAGCTGCACAAATCAAACTAAAACTTACAGCAAGATAAAATTAGTAGTCCTTACCTTGTAGCAACTGAAAAGCTTATTCTTAACAGATTAAAATCAAGCCTTTTTTAGCATCAATACTCATCTAACACTCACATAACCACGAATATCATGAAATCATTCATTCTCCTACAACTAATGTGCAGAATGCCAGTCACCAATAGAAGTGATTTATTGCATGAAAACTACTCATACATCTTAGTTAAGCGTTGCAATGTAAATATAACAAAAATATCCAGCAAATCCAACCCAAAACTTAAAAAACCCCCAAATTTAGGTAGACAATGATTTTCCAGGTTTGGATTTTACCTGAAGTTATGTACGAGAGTCAAGTGCATGCACACATTCTGCAACAACAGATTGTTTTACTGATGTTTGTAACACCAAATTTTGCCAAGTTCACACATGGCAGAGGTTAGTTAGCATTAAAAATAATTCCCCAATGATAACACAGATAAAGCAGTAGACATCAGAGAGTGGATTTCCATATTTCAAGTATTTTAAGACCATTTCCCCCTTGAGGTGTTTCCAGGCACAGCCCTGCTGGGATGGCTCCAGTTCCCAACTGGCCCCTCCTGGATGCCCACACAGCATCACTGCCACCCACTCCTGCTGCCCAGAGAGCTGCCAGCACAGGACTGGCACTGAGGATACCTCTAATCCTCCCTTGTTATTCTGGGATCTTCCCAGGCTCAAATAGAGTCACACCCACTGTGGGGTTGATGCCAGGAGGGCCACACTGACACAGGAAAAGCACAGCCCCAACAGCAAGACAGTCCCTACCAAAAGGGCAGTTTAAAGGAGAGAAAAGCAAAGCTCCTCTATTTCAACTCATAATTCTGTGCAAATCTTGTATGATTGTTTCAGTGGCAGAAATGCCCATGACTTCTTTCAGAAAGCAATGCATAAACTAGTGCTGAAGGAGAAAAAAAATAAAACTAACTCTTGGGATTTTCCTTTTTCTGTAGAAAAACATTTGGGTTTGATAATGACAGTATTAGCACCTTTCACTTTACAGACTGGTTTAACAACCTCCTTTCCCTTTCTTCAAAGTTCCTGACTAAGCCAAAAGCAAATCCAAGCCACCTGAGTCTCCATGTAAAGCCAAATCCACACACCTTGCTCCCAACAATGTTCCTGTGCTGCTCCTGCAGGAATGCAACCCTCTGAGGGCAGCCAGAGCAGGTTACAGGAGGAGAGGGGATGAAGGAAGAGGCTGGCACAGGACACACCACAGTTATCAGTACGTGATCACAGCCCAGGCACAGCACTTCTTCCTATCCATCCCTGCCTGATGAGTTCTTGCAAAGAAAACACACCAATTCACATTGGACCTTGGGAATAAACCATCTGATTTACATGTTTCTATAAAGTACCTGCAGATGACCCATCCTCCCTCACAGAGCCACACTGACTGTCCTGAAAGGGATGGAAATTGGGGATTTGGGCACCATCCTGCTCTTGGCAGGGCTGGCAGTGCCAACAGGCACACAGGTCACCAGGACTCAAGCCCTGAGGAGAGAACAGGAGTCTCTCCTCTCTCCCTCACACACACCTTGGCATTTCTGGGGATGCTGCAGCAGAACACACTGAGCCAAGAGACCACCAGGAGCAGCCTGGGACTTGTGCTCCTGTGAGCGAGCACTGACCTTGGTAAGCACAGCAGGAGGACTCTGGAGAGCTCCTGTGGCACGAGAAAGGAGAGCTGACCTGCAGCCCAAGTGCCAAACACTGAGCACTGCTTGGCACAGCAAGGAAAGCAAAGCTCTCAGCAGTAACACGGTGCTGCTCCTCAGGAATAAACCCCCTCCCAGAGCAAAGCAAGTTTTGACAAAAGCTGCAGGAATCATCCCAGCTACAGCAAGGAGGGGAAGTTTCCACTTAAAGACAAACACATAATGCAGCTCTTAAATCAGCACTACCAACAACATCCTTAATGCATTTGAATATCTTCTGATTGCTTTGAAAGCACAGTCCTGTGCAGAAACCTCAGAGCAAAAAGGTTACTTTAGTTCACTCACTTTTAATATTTTGTGTTATTTAAGATATCCATTGCATGTTTGGTTTCAAAACTCTACATAACATTTGCATTTCAAAGCCTCTGTGGTTCTACTCCTCAAGTGCAGTTCAAATCTGGAAACTCCAAATCTGGAGAAGTTAAAGATTGTTGTTACCTCCAAGGCAGCCAACAAAGGATAGCAGGAACAGCTGTTTCCACAGCAGCAGCATCTTCAGTCTCCTAAATTCACCAACTCTGGGTCTCTCAGGGGAACGGCACATTTAGTTGTTCAGGTGGCAAGGTTTAACCTGTTAAAAGAACAAACACAGAACTGAATCCCTGGATGATCTTTAAGAACTGGCTTCCTTGTTAATGCTTTTAAATACACACAAATTTGACAGATCCTTTAATGTTCCTCCTTTTTCCCCTTTGACTTAATCCCCAGCAGAAGGGTACGCAGATATCACATTTAGGGAGGTGCAAGGTGGTAGAAGTTACATATTCCAGCAGGAGCAGAGCTGACAGGGAAGTTGCTTTTGCAGTTCCTGCTTCCCACCAGGCCCCAGCACTCATTTATTTGTGAGAGACAGTGGGTTTAGAGGCGTGGAGAGCACAGGAGGTGCAGTGAGAGCCACAGTTCAGCAGCTTCACACACTGTTACAGGAGCAGCTTGTGCTGCACTTGCCTTGTACACACTGTGCTGGCAACAACACAGCGTGTGCAGGCTCTGATTTAATTAAAGCCATGTCTAACCCAGCCTTTTTTTCATGCACTTGGGTATGATGTGCTCACTGATGGGTTTTTTTAGTTCCTCTTCAGACTTCAAGATCAAGTGCAATGAACTCATTTGCTGCCACTTCTACCTTTGTCACTGGCCAGGTGATTAACCCTTTCCCAAGGTCTACTAGCCTGGGTATGACATTGTTATTCACCTGTATTTTTTTCCCTTTAAAAGCTTTACAGTCATTTTTCTTCAGTTGTATAACAACTGTGGCCTTTATGTTCTTTGCATGTCCCTCTTCAGAGGGAGGGGAGATGGGCAGCACACGGAGCAGACTAAATGATTCCTTCTGGAATTAGTCTACAGATCAGTGCACAGAAATATTAAGGTCAAGAGAGCAACTATTAACTCTGAGGAGCCAAGTCTGAGATGCCTGAACTCGATGTTTCCATGTGAACTGTATTTTACATTACAGTTTTTAATATTGCTGTAAATCAAGTGTTTGAATTTTAAGCAAAACACTCCAGAAAGAGTTCATACAAAGGGTTTGCTGGAAGGGACCCACCACGGAATCCAACCCTTAGCGAAGCACAGGACGTCCACAAAATCACACCCTGAGCCTGAGAGGGTTTTCCAAACTTTTCTTTAAGCCAAAAAAAAAAAAGTGACATCAAATGCACACAAAGAAAGGCAGAAACCTGTTCTGTGGCAGATCTGCTGGTTAAGGCTTTCATTTTCTCATTTTTTGTTTTGATTTTTTTTCCTTAGCAAACCAAACCTACAGAGAAGCCCAAAAGGAAACCAAAACAAGAAATAAACAGAAACACCAAAAATTTCTTGTTGAAACTGGAAATTTGGGAGCTGCCCATTCCCTGCCCTGTCTTTCCAAGGGCCACCTGCAAGGCCTTCCCTGCAGGACAGTTATCCATGGACATGCATCCCAATCTCTGTCTGCATTGTATTTTAATAGATTTTAATATCCAAAAGCCAAAGGCAGCATCATCCAAACACCCATCCACACCCAACCCTGGCACAGGAGCATCCCAGGATGTGCTCAATCGTGCGGGAGCATCACCATCCCAGCCCCTGGAACTGGGATTTGATAGCTGCAGAGTTTGCCCTGAGCAGTGAGGACAAGGCAGAAGGGCAGCAAAGGGAAAAGGGAGGAGGTGAAGCAGGAATACCAAAGTAGGTCATTGTTATGTGCCAGCTTTCTTGCAAGCAAAGGGGGGGAAAAAAAATATGGAGAAGCTAAATTAATTTCATTTTGTTCTTTAAGTGCTCTGGGCAAAGCAGAACATGATAGATCCACTTCAGGCCAGAAAAAAATTGCTTTGGTAGAAGCTAAAAAAAATAAAAAATATTGAAGAGCTTTGTGGGTATAAAATCATAAAAATACATCCCAACCTCTGGCTGCATTATATTTTAATAAATTTTAATATCTAAAAGAGAGAATGGTAGTTACCAGCTAACCTTGTAGGATTTAAATGACTTTAAACACTTCATTCTCACTCTGTTCTGTAAGATTTTGCTAATCTAGGATCTATTCCTGAATACCAATACTTCATTTTAAAAGCATGACACTTAGTAGTGTTCAAATTCACAGCTTTAAGCCAGATAAACATATCTTTATGCTCAGTAACACCCTGGTTGTTTAAAAAGATGCAAATCCATATGCACACCCATTGAGCAGCAAAGTGCAAGCTTTGTGAAGTTCCTCCTCAGTTCACTGAGGAGCAACAGCCCTTGCAGAAAGAAAAGAAACCCAGAGAAGGTTTCCTCCCTCATTCAGTACCAAGGCAAGTTGTTTATAGAGCCTCAGTCAGTATTTTGGCACTGGAGAAAGGACTGGCTTGGAAATTGCTCAAAAAAAATCAAGTGTTGAACAGAACAGCAGCTCAGCTTCACTGTTACCTCTTCTTTCTTACTGTGTTCATCTGAAAACTAGATCCCCATCAGAGGTGATGAGACAAAAATCCATCCTATTAGAAAGGCTGCAGCAAGTTACTCTGCATAATATACATATTCCCATTATCCAGCACGTGGAAACAACCTGCATCAAAGAAATGCACTGCCAAGGCAGAGATTCAGCATCTGGTGACATTTCACCCCCTTCAAAGCTCCAGCATAACCCAAGTCATTTTTCAGGTCATCCACATTCCCAAAGAGAAGAGGAAAACCACAAAAAAATAATAAAAAAAATATCCCAGCCCCTTGCCTCTGGATTTTGCTTCCAAAATGTCACATCTTACAAATTAAGAGTAATGTAATATTAACAGCAACAAATAATTTTGCTTCCCCCTTTACAGAAGCAAAGGGGCAGATCCACAGCATCACTTTGGTGCTTTTGGAAATAACTGAAATTGGCTCCAGTGAACTCCAGCACTTTGTAGGTAAAGGCCAGAGAGAATAGAGACAAGCAGCACCTGCTGTGGTTGGAAGAGAGAGGAAAGATACAATGGGAATAACAAGCACAGGAAATATAAATATATTTTTAAATATTAGAAAGCGTCTCAGTATTAGATAGTGCTCTGGTTTCAGAAGCCAAAGGTATTTCAAAGCAGTTCGAAAGCAAACTTGTGAAGTGGTGCAAAGGAAAAAACATAATTCCATTTCTTTAACTTTCAGAGATAAGTAAATTCTCATGAGCTCCTCCAAGAAGTCCACTGAAGAAAAGAAATGAATATCAAGAAAAAAATCCAAACCACAAAACAATCCACCAGCCAAACAAATTAATTAGGATGGGAGCAAACACATATAAAAAAATTCAACCTGATTCTTCTTCCTTCAAAATTAGCCTTCCAAAACCTATGCACTTACAGACCTATAATACAGCAAGTGATGCACAAGAAGGTCTGAAAGAAATAGAAAGTTTGGGAAAGGTTCAAGAATGAGTAATTTTATTCAGTGACCTTAATTTTTACTACCCAGAGTCAAGTGTAAAAAGCAGTAATTCCCCAAAGGTGGAATTTTTATTACTATATATAGAAATGGAACTTGTCAGATCTGCCTGACAAGTTCATATTAAACTTGGAGTTTGAGCTGGAGGAATCTGCAGAGTCCCTGAGACTAAATTAATCAGAAATTCCTGGAACTCAGGAGAGCTACAGAGACCTGGAACCTATTTTACAGTATCGATCCCAAACCACAGCACAGAAAATCAAGTGATGTGCTGACACTAGAGGTCAGTGTACCTTTGCTAAGGGAGGGAGTTATGAGAGTCTCACGGAATCATAAAATCATTGAATGGTTTGGGTTTAAGGGACCTTAAAACTCACCCAGTGCCACCCCCTGCCATGGGCTGTGACACCTTCCACTAGCCCAGGTTGTCACCTCCAAAGGGCAGCATAAAAAGATGAGCTGATTAGCGTGGAACACCCCATAGCAACAAAAATCATCCGAAAAATGCTACAACCACAGGTTTTCAAAAATCCAGAAGAACAAGAACAAAACCATTCTGCACAGAATTTCTCAAGCCAATCTTTCCCTCCTACCAGGTAATCTCCAGACTTTGCTTCAATACTGAGACAGCCTGGTTCACTTCGATCTGTTCAGACGAATCCAACTCCAAAGTGCTAAAGGTATAAGCAAGGTAAGGGTAGACGAGTCCAATGCCAGAGCTGACCACAACTTATTTCTTAAAATCAAGCTTATATCTATTAGTTCCATTGACATAGATATGGTGCCAACTTAAGATTGGAACTGGGAAGGGATTTTTGTCACTTGAAGGAAATAGCTAACTCTGACATCATCCAACTGGCAAATCTGGAGAGTGAGATATCAGAGTAATTTCATGTAAGAGATTGGGAAGGCTTTGAGAAAAACAAAACACAGAGGAAATATTGAATGTCACAGAGCCAGCAGTGGCAGCATTCTTCTGAAAGAAATACAAATGCACCTGAAAGGCTGTAAATATAAAAAGAATTGACCAGTTAAAAGCCAAAGCAGCATGACAAAGAACAGAGTTAAAAACCCACTAAGCAATACTGCGGCTTGTTCCTAAGAAAAGTTTCAAACTGTGCTCCAAGGAAAACCGTGGCTGCTCCAACTCCTTTGGGGGCTCATTAGATCTTTGTTCCATGTCTGCACAGCAGCTCCACTCATTAGGAAGCTGCTTCCCAGGTAGCCACTGTGAGGTGCCTGTGGCTCTTCCTCAGCCTCCCTGTCCCTGCAGGGGCATCCCCCCCACACAAATCATCCTGAGCCACTTGGGCTGCAAGCACAGAAAGGAGGAACAAACTTCCACAGAAACTTCGCCATTCCCAAGCACTAAGCAGGATTAAAGGTCTCTCCAGCGTGGCATTAGCAGAGACCTAGTTAAAAGCATTGTTTTATACAAAATTAATTTACAACAGCTTAATACAGAAGAACCAGCAGCTGTTGTGTGGAGTTTTATTACAACTTCTCTCGTCTTGCTGCATTTATGGATGTTCTCAGCCACAGACCCCGCTCCAGCAGCCCATCCATCCCTGGCACTGGATCCCAATCTGCCCAGTACACGGATCACACAGGTGGTTCTGGTCTACAGAGCATCCTCCCCAGCCCTGTACTCATTTCAGCCCCTCCTTGCCCCACTGCAGCAAAGAGCATTTGTAGTGACTGAATGCCCGCTGTCCCCACACCCTCATCTTTCCACACGGGGTGTCACACACCATCTCTTCTTCACCCCTTCCCATTCCTCAGGCCAGCACAGCCCTCGCAGCCCCCAGCAGGGCTCTCCCTGGGACCTCAGTGCCTGCAGGTCTTTCACTGCACAGCTGACAGCACTGAAACAGCCTTAGCTCAGCTGAGCCTTTACCACAGGGAGTTCCTCCATCTCAGCAAAAGCAGTGAAGTTGCAAAAAGAAAATAATTAAGATGACATTTATCTTTAAGTCCTCGGGAATGCTACTGTGTTTTGAGACCATCACCTTCCATAACTCTGTGCATCAACCACTCAGGAGCCTCTTTACATCTTGCCAGAGGTTTTTACTTGGCATCACCTGCAGGGACAGCCCACCTCAATCAATTTTGGGATGCCCATGGGAACACTTAACAAAAGAACCAGCTTTGCATTCTGCCCTAAGTTTACAGGGAAATGTTTATCAGACTCTCTTTAAACTCCTGCAATTTAATCAACTACGTGATACAATTTGAAATTAGGAAGTCTGTGAAGCAACCCCAGACCCAACACACACTGAAAACAAACTCCCAACACAGTTTCTCAAGCCTCATGATATGTTTGATTCCTGTCATTAAAAACTACCTCGTGCCTATTTTTGGTGTGGGGACAGTGAAGGTGTTACACCCTTAGGGGAGGTTCATTTTTCAAATTCAAAATACAGATATTAAATCTGAATGACATGGCCCTTTTCTACATTACTTAATGAAACACTTACACATTGATAAATACAAAACAGTTGATGAGACAAAGCAGATTTCCACAGAAGTTCATTCTGGAGGACTTCAAACTTATCTTGACACTGTTTTCTCTGTGCAGCCAGTCACGACTTGTAACCAACCCGTTTATCAGAAACAAACAAAACCAATCTTTTGAAGAGTTCTAATTACACAAGCTTCTTCTATTAAAAAACCAAACCAGATCTTTAGTCATAGAATAAATTGAATTACGAAAGCTATTAGCCAAAGCACCTGCTCTGACCATATGACCAGCTCAGGTGGCAGCCAAGGCAGGTGGTTCCAGCTGGCAGGATGGTCCCATATGGATGCACAGCTTCCATCCTCACTGCCCTGGGATGGCTCCCGTGCCCTGGGGAGCAGGTTTGCTGCACTGTTCATCTGCAGACAGACTCTGCATGCCCCACTTACCACCAAACTCGCCTCCAGTCCCCAAGTAAAATCTTCACTCAGTGCCAAAACTGTACGTCCCAAACATACCCGAGGAAAGGATGTTAAAACCCAAGTAATTTCAGGCTGCAATGTCTTGGGAAGAATTCTTTCCCTACGGTGACCCAGAATCTTGTCTACTTAACACAATGAAAAGTTTGAGATTCCCTACAAGCATTAACAAAATTTAAAAATATATATTTATATTCACCAGTCACCTCCAAAAGAGAACTGCTGCTGCTACTTTAAATACCTCCATTTATTACCTTGTACAAACAAATTTCTCTATATTTCAGTAGATGATTAAATGCCTTCCTAAGCCATGTTACATGGCAGTGCAACAACCTCCTGCCTTTAAACCCCCGGTGATTAATGTACCATAATGTTAAAATTGCAATGCACCCTTGCTGACACAACCTCTGCTCTGTCCATTAGCTCCTCCTTTCTTGGAATAACTGTATTTCCAACAAATAACCAACTTCAAAAATCCTTACTTTTCTTTTTTCCAGAAGAGCAACCTGTCACAAATAAAGTATTTCCTCTGTTATTTTCAGGCCCCTGTTCTTATAATTTGTATGCCTGAGGCTTTCCCCCTGTAACCTACCAATTTCAGACACCCTTCTGATGACACACATGGGTCATCACCTTCAACCAGGCGTTCCAAGACAGGTACTTCCAGAGGTCAGGCATTCTTTGAACCCAGATGACAGCATGTCACAAATCACTCCTAAATAATCTAAGCCTCTAGAATTATGATAAATAAATCAGAGCTACTGGGGACCAAAAAAAGTCACGTATGAAGTTGGATGAACTATGCCTTGTGTAGCTGCACTGGGGGGAAAGGGTGAGACCCGATTTATATTTCCATAACACGAATCATTACAATGTCTGCATTTGAGTTACAAGTTTCCTCATGGACTCCCTGCCCATTAGCACAGGGAGCCTTGGGATAGCAGGAGATGCTGCTGAGGACTCAACACAGTCCCTAGAAAGAAGGATGACCACTAGAATCAGAATGGTTTGGGTTGGAAGGGACATTAAAGGCCATCTCTCCCAAGCCCTGCCAGGGACACCTCCCACCGGCCCAGGGTGCTCCAAGCCCTGTCCAACCTAGCCTTGGACACTCCCAGGGCTGGGGCAGCCACAGCTTCTCTGAGCACCCTGTGCCAGGGCCTGCCCACCCTCACAAGGAGGAATTTGTTGCTAATACCCAAACCAAATTTCTGCTCTGGCAGTTTGAAGCCATTCCCTTTGTCCTGTCACTCCAGACCCTTGTCAACAGTCTCTCTGCATCGCCACAATGAGGTCACCCCAAAGCTTCTCTTCTCCAGGGTGAACAATCCCCACTTTCCCAGCAGAGCTGCTCCATCCCTCTGACCACCCTGGTGCCTCCACAGCAGCTCCATGTCCTCCCTGTGCTGGTCCCCAGGACTGGAGCAGCTCTGCAGGTGGGGTCTCACCTGGGGGGCAGAGGGGCAGAATCCCCCCTGCCCTTCTGTCCATGCTGTGGGATCAGCCCAGGATACCTTTATGACTCATTCCTCATTCCCACATAAGGAGTCTTTCTATTAACATATGGAGAGCAGTCTCTGGTGAGGTACAAATAACACAGTATTTCTTTCAAAGCACCTTTGGTTCCTTCTCCTACAAATCACAACTTCAAAAGCTTCTTTAATGCTGCACGGTTGCCCCAATAAAACTCATCACTTTCCATCGCATACATAATGTCCCTTTGATATTCCTTGGCCAGAACAAAGTTCATCTGTGCATCCCACAGTGCCCCAGGGGGAATGAACATCCACCTCCTGCACGTGCCCCAGGAATGCCAATGGAGCCACCCCAGCTCCAGGGGTCACCCACAGCAATTTGTCAGGAGTTCCCTCTTCATCAAAAATGTAGAACCTGCTGAATTCCCCATGATCCTCCTGCCTACAGTAACACCACATACTTCACTTTAGGGGTTTTTTTTAACAGAATGTGCCATTCTCTCTCATCTCACTCCCATACACAACAGCAGTGTCTGCTTGAAATCACGGTATAGGACAAGCAAGACACATCCTGCCCTTGAGATGGGCTTCAAATCCCATTAGATGAAATTCAGGCAGTTCCATTTACCTGAACTGAGGCATCCAAGGAGCAAAGTGCCACAGAGTAATAACAGACCATCTTCAAGCTCTGAAGAAAGCAACAAAAAAAATCCAACACAAACCTGAAGCCTTTCCTAAGCTCCCTCTCAACACAAAGATTTTAAAAATAAGTTAAAATGAAGCTACAAAAACCCACCCATAGACCCAACGACTCCAGATAAAACAGCAACACAGTCAACCCACTTAAAAAGTGTTGACAATATATTACTCTGCAACTCAAAAGAATATAAAACTCAACATGGAAATACTCCCAACATCCAAACGCACCAACTTCTACACCAGGAGGGTCCTGCGTTTAACTTTGCTTCATAAAGAAGTAGTTATTTTGATTTACAGAACTCCCCCTAACAAATATTTCTGCTCTCAGTGCCAAAAATACTCATCAAAATGCACACTTCAGCCTTTCTGGTCTCTCTCACTGCAGAAGAAACTCAGAAACTCAATCAAACCAGACAGAAACAACATTTCCAACCCACTAAACTTCTCTTACACTGACAATTTAAACTGCAACATATGAGAAAAATCATTCTGTGTTGAATACCTTTACAGCTGACAAATTAAAGAGTCAGTACACTTTGGGCTTGAAAAACCTTAGAGAATTTGCAGGTAGAACAGTAAAATGTTGCCAGCTGTGTGCATGTATACACAGATATATACACATGTATCTACAGCTAGATATATAGCAAAAATATATGCAGCAATCTAATAATGCAAACTAAACAGACAACTGCAGAAAAATCCCTTGCTTCTCACCCTCTCTTTCCTCCCAAGTCTCATTAATGCTCAAGTGTCTACAAGAAGATTTATTCCATTTTAATGGCTCTTTTGTCCTGTGCCCAACTCAACACAGGAGGAAACCCTCAAAGCACCACCATGTCCTTAACATGCCCAATGCAAACTGCAAACACAGCCTGTGCACTGCATTAACCAGGCATTTTCCTGGAAAAGCAGCACAGCTACTTCTGTGTTTTCAATGGAAAAACAAATTCCTACCAGATGTGAGGAGGAGAACAGTTAAGGGCTCCACCTCTCCCATCCAAATGCCACCATGAGCCTTGTGGCTTCCCACAAAGCTCTGGCCTCTGCTCGTAAATGGAAAAAGCCTCCAAGATTCCAGATTTTAAACTCTTTAATAATGCATTTTCATGCTGACTTTTCCGGCCAATTTACTCAGAGCAGGACAGGACAGCCTTTCAGAGGTCTGATGGCAAATCCTGCTGCCTTGGTTTTGATTTGGGTTTTTTAAAACTAATCCAGCTTTGTACATAACAGAGAGCCATTATAAAGGGTAATACATCAAACCCTAAACAAATAAATGTATTACATAACTCTAAGGGATTTGATTACTCTCTACATGGGTCTTCAGGCACAGCTGTACACATGGGTGGGATTTGATGTTTTATTATTACACTATACATTTGTTTCTTATTGACCAACATAAATGAAATTCCCCAGACCAAAACTGACCTAAAATTGGTGCAGACTTGCTGGTGAGACATGTCACTGCACAGTAACACCTCTCTTCTTTCCCCGAGCTTCACAAAATTCTTTTCTCTCTCCAAACAGAAACAAGCCAAGAGGAAGAGATGAGCTGCAGGCAAGGTGAGCTGAGACCCCACAGGTTTGTCTCTGCCTGATGAGCCAGGTGAACACAAGGGCTCCTTTGCTGGCCCTTCTTCAGCTGTTGGACATCTACAGCTTTTGCCACAGCAGGCAAGGGTGAGGTGTCACACCTATCACTGACCTGGCAGTAAATTTTGGGTTCAAAGTCAGCACACACACTTGAGCACAACAGTGTTTAAACACTGCATGAATTTCATGGAAAACAACGCTGTGGAACATGGGGAAGTTCGGGTGGGCAAGCCAAGGGCGACAAGATGCTCTGGAGTCTTCTCTGAAGGTCAAAGCACCCTTCAAACCACCTCCAGGGATGCTGGGCCATGCCAGAGCTCTGTGCCAAGGGAATCACTGGGAACAACTCACATCAAACCACCTCCCGTGGCTGAGGGGACAAAGGCAGCACTGGGGGAATGCACCACTGCCAGAATCCCACAATCCCTGAGGCTGGAAAAGCCCTGCCAGCCCACGGAGCCCACCCTGTGCCCGATGCCCACCTTGGGGACTCCAAACCTCCCTGGGCAGCCCCTTCCAGTTTCTGACCACCCTTTCCAGGGGGAAATTCCTCCTGATGTCCAAAGCTGAGGACCAGCCCCACTACCTCACAATATTCATTTACAACCTGACATGCAACAGGTAAGGAGATGTATCGTCTCTGTTTAATCATAAAAGTACAATTAACTTCCCAGAACTAAGATACTAAGAGGGCAAAATGGCGTAAGTGCTTCAAGTATATCATCAAACAAGGGAAATAAAGGTAAAAATGTGAATTTTCCATTTTATATACAGTTTTCTCAGCATTTTCTTCTTCTTTTGAAATATCTATATCCTGGGAATGGAGGAGCTAGATAGAGGAATTCACCAATTTCAGCAAGGAACCGAGCTTCAGGAGATATGGCCACAGGTACTCTTAATCTATCCTGTCTGTGATTATCTCACTCCAAGTCACGTGCAGGAAAATAATCCCCTGCAGCACAGGGCACTGATGTGAAAGCAAAGAGAAGCTCAGAGTCACAGCTGAATGGCTACAGCTGAACCCATTTCAGCACTTTTTTTCCCCTTTTACTTCTTGAGACCAAGGCAGCTTAATCTGCATTGATGTCTACAAAGTTTCACTGAAAAAGTTATCCAGCCCAAGAGAGTTTTCTCTCTCATGAACAGAAATAAAATGCTCAAATATTTCTATGCAAAGTTTTTTCTTTTCTTTTTAAAGAGAAACTATGAGACATTGCCTGAAAACTCAAATACTGCATTGCAGCCAAATTTCAAAGGAGTAGCACAGATATTAATCCAAAAGTGAGATTGTAACACAAGAAACACACCAGACCAGAAAGAAGGATAATACCCTTTGGAGACGGTGCTAAAGCCATTACAGATGTTCAGTTGATCAGTGTGGCTGATTTGTCAGCACTGTTACAGAATCAAGCCATTTTATCGTTACTATTAAGACCACAGAATGTGGTATTTTTTTAATTATTATTTTTATTTTGTTGCCACCCTTTCCCACTCCTCACTTTCTCTCTGTTTTGCCCTCCCCATTCCTGCTCCCTTTCACTAATCCAAAATTAATTCCAGCATTAGTTTAGATACACACTTGCTTTGTTAACTCAGTGCTGAAAGAGGAGAGCTCCTAGACCCCTGTGATGGGAAGGGGAAGATGAAATGACAGCAGTTAATCCCATTTTTCATAATGTAGACATTATAATTATTATTTAGGCATCTTTGTTCCTCACGTCTCCATGATCTGGAAAAAGCAGAATACCAGAGGCTACATTTCCACTGAGTTCTCTTCCATTGGCACTAAAAGGGCAACACTGGGGTCTATCTCAAGATTAATGTGTGCAAACACAGGTGATCCACCAAAAGCAGCCAAGGAAGAACCAGATTTGTTTGCCAAACAACTTTTACCCCCCCTGTAATGAGGCTTCACTCTCAGGGAGGAAAAAAATCCAACTCAGTGTTTAAATGACTTAGCAAGACCTCAGCACAAGGTTAGATGTGATAAAAACGATATTGGCTTTGCTGGGTAAGTCTGACAGCTCTGGTTTAAAAAAGAGGGAAAGAAAACCCCAAACAAAACTGGAAGGAGCAGAGAGTTCCACTGAGATAACATTCAGTGGTGATGAGCCTAAGAATATCTAAAGTACTAAAAAAAAAACCCAAACCATAAATTTTTTGACTTAGGGACTACATTCAAATTAGGAAATCTCTGTCTCGCCGATGTCTGAAAAACATGGAAGGAAAAGAAGACAGGGAGAGAGGTTAATTGGCTTGTAAAGTATTAAGAGTACCAAGATACAAAATGTCCTGGCAGGAAAACAAATCTGCAGAAGGCTGCAGAAGGGTGACACAGAGCCCACGGAGGGTGATGGAGAACTAAAGAGAAATTTAATTGTTGAGGTTCGGGAGTTTTATTTAATTCCAATAATAATTATTATTATTATTGTTCTGAGGTAATTCATGGCACCAGAGCAAGTCTGAAGCACAGCTCCAGAAAACCTACATTTGGAGCTTTGCTAACCAAGAAACTGCACTTCCCCACTAGCACTTCACCTATTCTTCAGAGGGTAACAATTCTTTTCCACATGTCTAACAGGAAAGGAGCAACAAGCCCCAGGCCCCAGACGATGCTGTTTTTCTTTTGGAGCTCCAAGGTTCACTTCTTGTCTTAATGCACTTGGCATTGCTCTCACCATTAATCGTGTCCTGCAGACCAAGAGAAAGTGCTTTTCCAGAAATGACCTCAAACTAAATTCATAATTCTTTAAAAACCAATAAAGCTGCTGAAGCAGAAAGCTCAGCCCTTGTGCAGTGGGCTCCAGGCACACAAGCTGCCTTAGTCCCTTCAGCAACACTCCCTGCTGCCCTGGATTTAAAGCACAGAGTGGGGAGTGTTTGCACAAGTTAACACCATCCCTGTGTTTGGGGCCAGGGAAGGAAGGAAGGAACAAAGGGACCACAAGACACCAGGAGTCCTTTAGGAAGGACCTGGCTTTACGCTGGAGACATGCTACAGAAATTTAAAATTTAATCCATCACTAAATATTTATTTTGCTGTGCTAAAACCAAGTAGCAAAGGCTGCTGGGCCGTCCTAATACTGCTTCCTAAACCTCTCAGACACAGGGCAGCAGCATCCCTCAGCACTTTCCAGATGTTCCTATGGAAGTCAAGATTCCTGCATTACATTTTCCTGGAGTTACCCTCATGCAGAGAAGAGATGCTGTCTGAAGAATGGGTGTAAGTGTGTGGAAAGACACATATTAGATGGGTTCTCACCAGGAGAACTTATCCTGAGTTGAATATGAAATTTGAATAGTCACAGCTATGACACATGGCATGGAAGGTGCTGCAGCTGCTAAGATATTTGGGACATCTCTACATCCTTCACAGTACAGGAGAGGGAAAGTGAAGATCAGGATTTATGCTGAGAAAGAGCCCTAAAGAACATATTATGCCTGGTTTGAAGTGGTACCATTACAGCAAAAACAAAGTATGAACTCATCTATGAAAAAACCCCTTGGACAAGAGCACTTGAAGCTGTGCCTACAATACATGGTTTTAAGTCATAAAAAGCAATTTTAATTCTACAAAGGCTTTTGGAGCCTTTTCTTGATTAACCAGGTCACTAAATTCGTCTGACCACAATGAAACTAGGAAGCAGGATTTTTCAAAGCCTAATATTAAAGGGGGCTTTCAAGACTTCTTTCACTTTCCTATAATATTAATGGAATATATACATTTGACATCATGGAGAGGAAAAACATCATAATAAAGCTTTGTCAATTAATGATATAAAGCCTTGCTGGGATTTTCCTTCTAGAAGTACCAGCATCTTTTAGATAAAGTCTAAGGTATGTAAAACACATCCCAGTGAAACAGAGGGCTGTATTTTTCAGAAGTCCTCCACACAATGCAGAGAAAACCCGTGGAATTTATCAGAATAACACATCACTCAGGAGGATTTGCAAAGGAACAAGATAAATAACAAATAACAAGCATGCCTAGAATTAGCTGCCTGAATCTATAAAGTAGAGAGGGGACAAAGGGGAAAAGCCTTAAGCTGGAGAAGGGCAGGGTTAGATGGGATATTCAAAAGGAACTCTTCTTCCCTGTGAGGATGGGGAGGCCCTGGCACAGGTTTTCCAGAAATCCTCAGAGGTTTTCCAAAGCCAGGTTGGACAGGGCTTGAAAAGTGGACAGTGTCCCTGCCCATGGCAGGGGTGGAATGAGATGGTCTTCAATGCCCCTTCCAACCCAAACCATTTCATAATTTGCTATTTCCTTAAGTTCATTACAAGTTAAACTTGACAAATGTAAAGTGCCAATGAGTTTTTCATCCCTGCAACATTAGCATTCCTTTGGTGCAAATAAAACACCCACACCAGCTCCCTGCTGCAATTCTTGTTTGCATCTCAACTTCTTTTCACATGTGCCATTTCACTACTCCAAACCCCTCTGCAATACTATTTCCCAGGAAGCAAAGGAACAGATCAATCCCAGAATGGTGTGTCCATTACCACCTTTAATTTGGTTTATTGGACAAGCTGCTGAGTTTTTGGAAAGGAAAAACATGGATTCTCACAAATGTAGAACTAGAAGAAATTTCCATTTGAATTACAGACGGTTCACCAGACTGAGGCACCAGAAATTCTTTTAAAAATAGGGAAGAAATGCAGATTCTTCTCTCCCTGTTGAAGGAAGCCAAGGGCTGGGAGAAGATCACCTTTGTTACAACATTGTAAAGAGGCAGAAGGATAGAGGGGACTATTTTTCTTCTGCTTATTTTCCTAAGTTACCTGCAGAGAATAAAACACAACTTTCCCCTTCCAGTCTATGTTGTATGCACCAACCAACAATTCCAAGCCTGGTTCTCCTAAAAAAGTCACTTTAGACTATTACATGCTGGAAAGAGACCATCCTTGGACACTAAGAGGGAATATGGCTATGTCATGAGGGATTTATGTTTGAGACTCACACGTAATTCTTCTCACACTTAAACACCCCCCATGGACCCAAATCAGAACTCATGCCTACTGTGCATTGAGTAATCAAGACTCCACCTAAGACCAAGAGCAGACTGGAGAAAACTTCAGGTTTAATCCCAAACCTTATCACTGTTTTCCATCAGTTTCATACATTTTACTTTTGTGTTTTTATTTTATATTCACAGCCACGCAAAGGCAGCTTTTTGTTCTTTCAGGGTAACACACAGGCATGAGCAGGTGACCAGGCAGGTTATCAAAATCTGTAACATCAGGATATTCAGATGCTGGGGAAGAGAAGATTGTATGTTAAAAGAGCTCAACAGCAAAAAGCACGAGGTGGTGGGGCTTTGCAACTTCCTTAAGCTGCTTAGCTTTAGATAAGGAGCTTATGCAACTTTCTTAACTCTGAAGAACATTCAGCAAGTGATATCAAAACTGTTCAAGTTACGCTTGGGACAGATACTTCATGAGTACTGCCATTCTGCCCTCTTACTAATGAACGAGGGGGAAAAAATCCAATTCCCCCCCCAAAAACCCACCTGCCCATTCAAGTCAGGGGTGCTTTAACAGAGGAGGTTTCCCTTGCATGACGTGGGGCATGGCATGGTAAGCCCAGCTTCTGAGCAAGAGATTATTTCACATTTCTAAGTGGAGTCTGACTATGAAGAAGCTGCTTTGTGGTCTTCTAGAAGTACTTGCAGAAAGGAGAGTAAACACTGTTGGCATTCTAGTCACCAAACAGACTTATGGTAAGTTGTTTGGATTTTTCATCTGACAATAAACCAATCAACCCATTATTGATCTAGCCAAGAGTATTCATGGGGCAGGATAGGGAGAAGTTCAAAGCCTTAAAGTCTTACAACAGCCTTGATTAAGTTCCACCAAAGCAGGGAACTGAATGAATAATGAACAGCAAAGTGACCCTACAGTCCTCCTGGAAGTTGTTGAAGAAAACATGAAAAAAGGTGGAGGAAAGCCCATAATCCTTTCCTGGACCTTAATGCCTTATGGAGAGGCAGCAAATGCCACCATCATCTCCAGGGACACCCCAGTGGTGTCACATCCCAGGTCAGGGCACCACAGAGGATACTCAGGGGCTGGGACCACTCACCTCTCCCACCAGGGACTCCTCAGGGCTGTGGTTTTGAGGAGGATGGTGTGGTTTTTTTATGAGGGTTCAACTTATTTCAGCTGTTTTGGAGAAGGACAGATCTGCAGAACAGCTTTTAAAGTCTCCAGGTGCACCCAGTGAAATACTAGAACTTTCCAGCACCTGGATTTCAGTGCGTGAACCAGTTACGTGGCAGGGAAGAACTGATACAGCAAGTGCCAAGCAAAACCCCCAATCTTCTGTAATTCTTGAAGAAGAGGGGAGAAAACTCTACTTATTCTTCATTTACCAGTCAGAGAAGAACAGCACTGTTAGATATAACACCTCTTCTGTTTACATTTTAAGCTTATCAAGGAAAAAAAGGTGCTCAAGGAGACTAAACTACAGCTTTTAAAGTATTATAAACACAGCTCTTTTACAGAGCCCTAGCAATTTTTATTTTCTTCAGCAACACAATAGTGAAAATAGTCAATGTGAGATTCAAAATCCAATAGTTGCAAAAATTATAGCGAGAAATTGAAAAACTGCAAGATCTATAAACAGATTAAGGTAAACATCTAAAAGGAAAACTACCATATATATGCAACTCCTCCAGCAATTGTATTTGATTCCAGGAATTGTCTGCCAGCTCTCTGTAAGGCTTCGTGGCTTTTTCCACTATCATTTCAACAGGAAAGATGTGAAACAATCAAGGAGAGAGAGGAACAGCACCGTGTGAGGAGGCAGACCCTCAAAAATGGGGGAGAAGAGGAAAATAAGTCTGGTTTACATTAATTTAGCTACTTCTGGGACAAAAGCTAACTCTTGCTTAGTCAAGAGGAGAAAATAGACAAACAAGTAAATGCCCAAGAAGGGGAGAAGGGTCACACATGAGCAGCTGCTGCCCTTTATCCTGACAAGAAAAAAAAACCCCATTTAAGTGCATTTCCACTGCAGCTGGGCAGGGGTGGCAACAGAGCTCTGGGCTCAGCACAGCTCCAGGTAAACTGACACCCAGCCCGATGTTAATGGAACTAAAACAGAGTTTCCAGCAGGAATTTAACCAGCCACCTCCTACCAGGTTTAGCAGGGAGATGTTTGGTCAAGTCAACATACACACTTCTTCCTTCTTTTAGGATCTTTAGTCTAAGACAAGAAAATGTATTTTCCCTGGTGTAAAGAGTTCAGTGTGCAAACAGATGCTTTTAATATGCCACTGACAAGCACACAAACCTAGTGAGTGCCCAGAACAGCTCTGCAGCATCAATACATTTCTAAAAACATACATTTAAATGCTCGAATTGATCTAGAACTGCACAGCTGGAGGACTGCAAGCCACAGGAACAGGGGTCTTGTGCTGATGTTAGTAATAGAAGGGAAATGCACGTGTGTGACAGGCTGTGTGCTAACAGCTCTTCATCACCAGGGGTTTTTTTAGAGCATTTGTTTTTAAGAAGTGCAACAAACATTTCACTGTTATTATTTAATTTTCCAGCAGCCTGTTCCTACAGCATAAGACACTTCAGAGGTAAAGAGGCACTGGTGGTCAAGCAGTGACCTAGCAGAAATGCTACCAGCCTATTGTCTGCTTTATAAATTGCCCTAATAACACATACATGCATATACAGCCCTTTCTTTTTATTGTCATTTACTACCTACATCAACACACTTGGCTGAGATGTTAAATAACCCAGGATGCTGCAGAGAACTTTCCTCCCACTCAGCTCTGCCCACACAACAACCTGCACTACACTTGCAGCAGCAGGCACTTAGAAAGTTTTCATTTAAATAAAGAAAAAAAGCCATCAGAGAATATGCTAATATTTCAGTCAGGAGCATTTTGATGTAAAAACTGCAGGTGATCCTGCACATGTACATTCTGCCAACAGAGTCCCACCATCCAGGACCACCAGGGGTTACTACATGTTCCACAGCACCTCATAACCATCAAGCTCACCTTCATTCTTGTTCTTTCCTCATTGAGGGCAACAGTAAATTGGGTAGGAGCAAAGAAAAACCCTGCTTTCATGGTTTTAGAAACAAACTGTCCTCTATCAGTAGGACAGATGGATAGGAAGGACAGACACATCCAGGTGATTGTAATAAGCCTTAAGAAGCCAGGATGAAACCAAAGCATTTCACTATATTCAGGAAAATAAGTGATGATTTTTGTATCAGCCATACCAGCTGAATTCTCCAGTTTTCCCACATAAAATATCCCCACAGTAACATGTCATTAAAACAGTATTTTTCATCTTGCAGGTTTTGCTGGGAATGCCAAGAGATCCCAACTAAAACACAGGGAGTGTCTGCAAACCCAGAGATGCATGATTTCTGTAAATGAACTATGAAAATCAGCACGCTTGCAAGCTAAACAGAATTTATCATTTACCGACCCGCTCAGGATTGGATTAGACAGGATTGCTCCTTATGTAGTCAAGTACTGCAGCACGCTGGAAATTACTGTCCTGACCTCAGCACAAGCACAGGGGAAGCTGGCCACGCTTTACATTAAGTCAGACTGTGGAAAACCAGTTGATTTTCCCCATCAGTTTGCTCCAAGGAGAGGTTTACAGCCACAAACAGCTGTAATTCATTATATTTTAAATTTCATAAAAGACCTAAACATGTTGAGCAATAATACTCCTCAGGATTGTCAAGGCCTGTTGAACTGAAATACACTTCCCATGGCACTGTGATTTCAGCAGTGCTAGGAAGATAGGATAGTATCTTTTTTTAGAATGAACCAGTACACAAAACCCAGGAATAAAGAGAAGAACATGTTTAAAATAGTTAATTCCAGGATAGCCCATTACACTTGGATTAAAGCACTAAAAATAAACTGAATTTAACCAGAAAGTTTCAATGAAGCTCAACCTGTTTTGAAACTACAGTAAAATTCAAGATTTCTCACAATTATAATTGAATGCACAAGTGTGTCTTCACTCAATTATACATCCCAAAATCAAAGGAACAGCATATAGGAATAAATTAATAGTAGTAATAGGTGGGAAACCTGCCCATACCTGGTGCCTCTGCTGTTTCTTGTGTTACCCCCACTCAAGCCGAGCAGGTCTGGACTCCACAACTTCCGCTGGCTCTGCACTGCTCAAATGACTTAAAATGGTAAAAAAAAAGTGCCTTAATTAGTGTTCTTCATTGAAACCCGGTGTGGAGGGGCTAATTTGTACCAGCTGAACCTGTTTAACCAATCTGCACTTGAGTAAAGAAGCTGCAATCACAAAGCAGAGACACCTGTCCCCACCAGACACACACCTGGGGCAGGGGGCAGCCTTTGCTCCCTCCTCAGCTGCTGCAATTGCACCACATCAGGGAGCACAGAGTTCCCAGGGTGACAGGCAGGCTGGTGGCACTGTCCTGTAAATCAGATTTCATTTGCAAAAAGAGTTTTTTAAGCCATCTCAGTCTGTCTGCCCCTCAAACTGCAGGTCAGAAGTGCATTATTCGTATTTTCCAGCACCACAAAAATGACTGACAAGAACCTCCCATGCAGGTCTGGTCACCCCTGCTGTTCTCCCCCTGTTCCCTGACCATCTACTCAAAATCCTTTCACAGCCCACATTGCAGAGTCTCATTTTCTGGGGCCCTCCACAATGGTAGCCCTGGAATTGTAAACGTTTCATGATGCACAGCCAAACACAGATAAAGCTTCCCCTGTGCGCAATGCAGATTAACAAAACACTCAAATACACATCCAGTTACAAACACTGTCTGTTCTCACTAAAAAGGTTTCTCTAGGAGAGCACAAGCAAGTTAAAGATGTGGTTGTTCAGAGCTGAGCACAAACTCAGGAGCTCCCACTGCTGTTTCCCTCAGCTGGAAATGCAGCAACTTGGCCAGTTAATTGCTCTTTACGCTAACAGATTTATTTTTCAAGAGAAAAATACTTGGAAGTCATAGGTTGGGAAAAAATCCCATGTCAGCTATGCCAAATGAAAATATTGCTGATTTTAAGGAATATTATTATACTTTATTACATCTAAAAAGGGAAACTTCAGGAGTATAAAACCAACTGCTCTTTCAAAAGAAAGCCAATGCTATAGACATTCTGAGCTGTATTTTGATCTTTCCTCAGACTGAGTTTCAACATGCAGACGTCAGATTTATAGAAAAAAACACCAGCTACCTGCATTATTCCACCAGCTGCCCATCACCTCCCCTCTTCATTCAACCAAATAAAAGACTGAGAATCCAAAAGAGTTTTGAACTCCTGACACTTCCCTTCGCTCTGTATTAGCTCTTTCCTTTATACAGAGAGCACACTAAAACATAATGTATAGCAAATTTAGTTGACTGTAGTCAAAGCTTTTCCCCCCTTCCCACTTTTGTTACCCGAACAGGGCTCTCCTGGACATACTTTTGTGTTAAAGGCCATTGATCTGCTTTTCACCTGTCTCAATGGACACAAGAGCAACCAAATCAGCACCTGTAAGCAGCAAAGTACTTCTCATTTTATGCAAACCTGCAGCCTTTAGCTAATCCTTTCCTAGTTAAAGCACATTACAAGGTATCACTGATGATTCCTTAATTTTTTTCCTCTAATTCTTTCTGCTACACCACATGCTCTAAAATGTGGATATTCATATCTACACTGAGTTCAGGCTATGCCTCTGAATAGTTTCACTAAACCAAAGGTGGAGATGTTAGCACCAGAGAGGACTGCAGCTCTAGTAACTCCATTTTTTCTGAATTTCAGTTGTTTGTTTTTTTAATGGGATAATCACTGACTGATCTTTCCCTGGTTTGGGCAAGAGAAGCTGCCTCTGAAGGAAACTTCAGCTGGAGAGCTGCAAACCACCAAACGACAAAAAGACCTGGGAAAAGAAATGCTGTCACTGCAGATACGTCTTGTTAAGGGCAGCAACAGAGTATAAGCACCAAGACTATTCCATTTCCAGACTCTGTGACACATTCAGTCCTGAAGAGCCAAACCAGTAAGTTCCTAAACTTCTTCAAACAAAAGCTGATTTCAAAGATTCCTGCCATTTAATTCACCTCAACATCATTCACGCACAACATAGGCTTAAGCAGTGCTTTCATCACAGAAGTCCCTTGAATAAATCATTTGTTACTGCCTCTCCCTTCAGCAGTGTTCCACTGTAATGACTGCATGCATCCCAGGGGACTATAATCCAGTGTCCACTGCTTTCCAGACAGGAACTAGGTTATGTATTTGCTACGAGAACAAGACAGACCTCACTGCCAAGTTGAGCACCAAGAAGGGCGAAAAATAATACACACAAAACGTAACTTTACAGATAAACAAACTTCCCCTTTTCCTTGATTTTCTTGTAAAACAAGACCCATTTTGTAGTTATTTCTCAAGTCATTCCAAGCCTTTTTTATACTCGGGGGGATACTCACCGCCGGCCAGAGTCATTCCTCATCACTAATAAGTTCCCTCTCCCTGCAGGCTTGCTCAGACAGCCCCACACCATCGGAAATGCATGAAAAATCTTGTTTGCAGACTGCAGTTAATCTGTGTCTTCTGGTATCAAAGTAAACCCTGATAATCACTTACATACATATAAAACCATTGGCTTATGTCACTTGCAAGAATCAGCCTCTTCCAGGAAGAATAGTAAAAAGATTGACTCTGTTTGCAGAAATCTCCCGCTGCAGTATCACAATTACATTAAGATGTTCTTGCGGTATTGCAAGGGGAAAATTCCCACAAGAAACACCACAAGAACATAAACATAAACAACATCAAAGACAGCGAGTCTTGCTCAGAAAAAACAAACACCCAAAACCACCGCCCCTGCAGAGCGGTTGGAAGCCTTTGTGGGTGGAAACTCCAAGAGAAGCACTATAGAAAAGTGACATGAAAATATGGCATCGCTCCTCGGCTACGGCGACGAGATCTTTAGGAATTTAGAGAGCAGGTTGTTTTGGTGGGTCTGTCACTCACACATCCACGAGCCCAGGGATCTGCAGAGCGTGCAGCCAGCTGGATTTTGGCACCAGACCCCAACTCAGGTCACTGGCACCAGGGCTGCAAGAGTGCCAGGGCTACAGGAGTCACCTGCAGGGCCACAGCTTGCCACCATTCCGTAGTGGATCCGAACCCCACAGGTTTTCTCAAAAGATCTCGCAGTTTTGCTTTCTTCACATAAAACGTACCCAGTTTCATACTAATTAGGCAACCCCTACCTGATGTTCTATTCATTGAGCAAACAACCAGCTTTGGAGAAACCCCATCATAAACGGCAGCGCCAACTTGCAGGTGCCCTGTTCCAACAGCACAGACCCGAGTGGCACCTCCCACTGCTTTCCATTCCCAGGAAACACCAACGCTCCCAGCTCCGAGCCTGCAATTCACTCCCTGCAGTGCTGAGAGTGACAGAGAGAAGCAGAACCACTGTCAAGGCTGTGGGAGCCCTGATGGACAAGGGATGCACAAGGAAAGCGCCAGCGTGGCAGGACAGAGGGCTCCCAGCACAGGGATGTGCCTTCACTTCAGCTCTGATATCAAGTCAGTAGCATTTTAGCAAAAACCCTTCACCTTCACCAAACCATTTCCCTTCAAATGCTTTTACAAGTTTATTTGCCAGATTAGTATGGAAAGTCTCTTGCATAATAAATAACTTTCTGGAACAATTCCACATGGAGCAGCAATACCCTCTTAATGCTCACAAAGTTAGTTTAGCATTTCCATTCCCAACTCTAACAATTTGTCCGTAACTTTCCATATACATTAAAAAATACATCAGTGAACAAACCTGGCATGCAGCTTAAGCTATAGTTTAAGTTTCTCTTGTAGAAAACCACAGTCAATACTTTGCAGAGTTTGCACGACCTCCATAAGGACTTCAATGTTATTTTTACACCGATAATAAAAATACTGACATTATTTCCCCCTGTGTAAAACAAGCACTTTGGGGACAGCTAAAAATCACTATGGTAGGGATGTGGTACACGTACCAATGGCACCAGTAAGGTAATCACGACTAACCAGTTTGCACTCAAGGCTATTGCTGGATCATTTCACATCAGAAATGGACTGATCTCTCCCCGACACATCCAACAAAATGGTGCTTGGGTTTAGGTTCATCACAGCCAGGCGCCACGCTTAATTGGCAACAAGGTCACACAGGGATGCTGTGGACATCGGCAGCTCGCACCCGGTTAAGATATGAGTCATAAAAATCAAAGAAAGTTCCGAAAGAGAAGGCAAATCGCTAGTGAAAGAGGGAGCAGAGCCGGCCAACCCTGCAGAGATGCTGTTGCAGGGAGCAGAGGGAAGCGGAGCCACCGAGATACCACAGAAACTTCGCGTCCAGCCCCATCCTCCCCCGTGTCCGAGGGGAAAGGGATGGTTTTGTCAAAATTCAATCGGAACGGGACGCCCCGGGGGACGGGCAGAAAGAGAAAATCATTATTCGCGAGGCAACAGAAAAAGCTTTCCAAAAAGCCTTCTCTGGAGCGGTGCGGGAGTTGTTTTAAACCAACACGGCAGATCCCCGCTGGTACCAGGGCTGGGGGGAGAAGCTCCTGCACGCCCGTTCTCCATCGGAGACAATTAGCGCTTAATTAACAGCAAAGCCAGAGCAGCGCAGCTTCGGAACTTGGGCAACTCCAGACTCACATAGAACAATTTAACAACTGAACCCTCGGGGGGGTGGAAAAAACCCCCCAAACCCCAACAGCCCGTGCCCGCATCCCGGCCGGCAGCAGCGCAGACCCCGGTGCTGCCCCAGCCTCGGGAGACCCCCGGGGGCATGGGGGGGCTCGGGCAGGGAGGGGACAGCGGGGACAGGGGTGGGGACACCGGGGGGGACACCGGGGACACAGGGAGGGACACCGGGGGGGGGGGACACCGGGGGGAGGACACCGGGGGGGAGCAGCTCCCGCAGCAGGGCGAGGTGCCGCTCAGTGCGCTCAGCAGAGACCACCCAAGGGCTGCGGGGCACGGACCGGGCAGGACCCCGGGACACAGGAGCTCCGCCGGCCCCGGGCACAGCGCGGACCCTCCGCATCCCGCACGGAGCCGTCCCCGCATCCCGCACGGAGCCGTCCCCGCATCCCCGGCCGCGCTCGGAGCATCGCCGGTCCCGCTCCCGAGGGACGCGGGGGGCTCGGCTCGGCTCGCCCCCCACCCCGGGCCCCCGCACCCCAACTTCGCTGCCCACCTGCAGCCCAGCCGGCCGTGCCCGCAGCCCTTCCCCGCTCCGCTCCCGCCGCCGCTGCTGGAGCGGCGCTCGCCGCGCTCGGGGCGGGCCCGCATCGGTCCCCGCCCCAAACCCCGCCCCGGGGCGGTGCGGCACGGCATGGCACGGCATGGCATGGGGCGGCACACGATGGCACGGCACAGCCCGGCGAAACCCAGCGCAGCACAGCCCAGTTCAGCACAGCAAAACACATCCCGGTCCAGTCCAGCACAGCCCAGCACAGCAAAACACATCCCAGCCCAGCCCAGTCCAGCTCAGCACTGCAAAACACAGCAGAGCCCAGCACAGCCCAGCCTAGCACAACCCAGCACAGCCCAACCTGGCAAAACCCAGTCCAGCCCGGCACAGCCCAGCACAGCAAAGCACAGCCCAGTCCAGTCCAGCACAGAACAGCAAAACACAGCCCAGTCCAGCCCAGCACAGCCCAGCCCAGCACAGCCCAGTCCAGTACAGCCCAGCACAGCAAAACACAGCCCAGTCCAGTCCAGCCCAGCCCAGCCCAGCACAGCCCAGTCCAGTACAGCCCAGCGCAGCCCAACCTGGCAAAACCCAGTCCAACCCAGTACAGCCCAGTCCAGCCCAGCACAGCCGGGCAGGTCCCCCCGGGTCCCCCCTGATGATGCTCTGGCAGGAGGTGGTGGGTCCCCCCAGAGCCCCCCCTGGAACCCACCTGGGGAGGGTAAATGTGCTCCTGCAGCAAGCTGGGAGCGATGGAGAAAGTTGAGGCGTTACAGGCTTAAATAAAAACTCCATCTAATTTCTGGGCTAGAAGCCCAGGGAAAGAATCGGGTTCATGGAGGTCGCTGTGCAGGAGCCGGATGGAGGTTTTATTGAGTCTGGCTCCAGCTCATCTCGGTTTTAGAGCTGTGCTGCTCTAATTAAGGCTGAGCAGAATTCCTTTAAGTCCCCCTGCTTTTTTTTTAGCAGGTTATATACCAAATAGTACTAAGTTTCCTGAAACCTCTGCTATCTCTCAGCCTCCCAAAGCACAGTGAAGTGTACATTATAATACAGTGTGCATTAGCCTGCTGTGCCTCAGTGGAAGCCAAGTTGCTTTTGGAAGCCAAAGATGGCTTTGGCTTTGCAGCCACAGTGATGTGATCACAGAACCACTGAATATTTGGGAGGGTTGGGAGGGATCTTAAAGACTATCCCATTCCACTCCCTGCCACAGGCAGGGTCACCTTCCACTAGCCCAAGGTGCTCCAACCTGGCCTTGGACACATCCAGGGATGGGGCAGCCACAGCTTCTCTGAGCACCCTGTGCCAGAGCCTCACCACCCACCCAGGGAAGAATTTCTTCCTAATATCCAACCTAAACCTACTGTCTTCCAGTTTGAAGTCGTTCCTATCTGTCCTGTCACTCCAGGCCCTTGGAAATAGTCCCTCTCCATCTTTCCTGTCGCTCCCTTCAGACACTGGAAGGCCACAATGAAGTCACCCCAAAGCTTCTCTTCTCTGGGCGGAACAATCCCAGTGCTCTCAGCCTTTCCCTGTAGGAGAGGTGCTCCATGCCTCTAATCAGCTTGGTGGAGGAAGGACATGAGAGAAAGTTTTCTTCTTCAAGGAGTAAGATTTAAGTCACTGCCACATCTGTTTCCCTTTCTGTCTGTTTTTGTCGTGAATTATTGAAATGCGCTGGCTGGGAGATGGTGACATCTCCTCTGGGGACTTGGAGAAACTCGACACAGCATCTGCTGACCCAGACTTAGTGCAGCAGCCCTGACCTGGAGAGATGTCCTTACTTTTCTATGCATGTGCCAGTCTATAATTAAGGAATGTCCAGCACTGAAATGTAGCCACTTCTGTAATGAAATGTGGCACTGATCTGAGGAAAGGATGTCAAAAAATAAATTATCTCTGAAAAACAGGATGCATTTTTAACTGGCAGAGCGCAATCCCACTGGGCTCATAGAGATGATGGAATTACGGTGGTTTAACGAGTTACTGTACAGGAGCTGAGCACTGAGATTTGTACCAATATGGTCCAGCTCAGCCTTGGCACGCAGCAGGAGCTCAGCCTGTTTGTGTAGCTCAGCTGCTGTATTACACTCTGCTAGCTCCACCACATCTCGAAAACTCCACTTTGGGCTTTTACCTAGAAGATAATATTAACTGTTGATTATTGTCACACAAGGTGTCATGATGGGACTAGACTCAAGCCTTAGTTTCACAGCAAACTCTGGCTCAGGTAGGAGTGTGGTGGCTGTGGACACCTCTGTGGGGCAGTGACAGCACAGCCCCAGGAGCAAAACCCGAGTGCAGATTTGGCTTCCTCGGAGTTCTGCCGCTCACGTATCCCCGACACCTGACACACTTGGGCTTATGAGAGCTGACAAGGTCACGGACCTGTGACACAGCTGTCCACGTGGAAATATCAGCTCTGGCTGTGCAAGGCCAGCATGAGAACGATAGCCTGTATTTTTATGCTTGACCGACCACAAGGCTGTTAAAATTTTGAAAATGCATTCTGCAGTTTGCCTTCCCCGGTGTCCTTTGTCACCTCCAGCCCAGACCCACAGTCAGACTACTTTGCCCAACTAATATATTTTTTTCAATTTCAGTTTAAGTCGAGGACTTCAAATTCCTATCATAGGTGTCAAATTACACCAAGTAAGGGATGCTTTTATTTTAAGTTTGTCACAGAGGCACTTTATGCGATTGTGAGGTTGGAAAGATGACTCTAATCTTTGAGATGACAAGTTAAAAAGATAAACCCCACTCTTTCCCTTACTTATTTTCTAGCAACTCAGGCATGTAGAAATAGTGGGTTTGTAAGTTTTTTCCTGTACTCAGAAAGCACCACAAACCTGCAGTATCACCATATACTTACTGAAGGTAAGAAATTCACAGACAGTAAATTCTCTGAGGTTCCCTGGCATGTTTTCACACAGTACCTGATACTGTGCTGCCCTTCTGCCAGCTGGGGCTTCTGGACTGACTGCAATATCCATGTCCAATAATAACAGCTTAATTGCCAGTCTCATGCTATTTCCAGCTCCTGATTTTTTTGCATTTCTACTTGTCATTCAGACATCACTGTCAACATGTCTCTGAAATTATATGTGAAGAACAGGGATGCTTCTAGTCTAGTGTTGTGTAATTAATGCTTCCTAAAAATTAAAGTGGGGAAAAAGCACTCTAATTTATGAGCACAGGTGTAATCAGGTTCATTAATATCATATTTAAACTTGCCAATGAATAATTTGTTTCGAAGACTCAACTTAACCCTCTCCATCCTGATGGCTGCTGCTGTAGACCTAAACTTAACTGAGCTCTTGCTCCTATTAACTGCACCCCCTTCTCTGCTCTCTGCCATAGTTGCTGTGTCTATTTTCAAATAATAATCCTCTTCCCATGTTCACGTTTTCAGCCCACGGATTTCCCATGTAACTGTTTTGTGTTCTGCCTTGATGAGCCTTGTTTTCCGAATTTGAAATGGGAATTTAGCCACCAGTAACAAGTTGACTCAGATACACCGTAAATTCCTCCAGAAAAAATCGATCATCGCTTGTCTCTCAGCTGCTTTAGCCTTCCAAGACCTTCTCATACCACTGGCAGAAACACCAAGTAACTCACCTCAAGCTCAAGTTAAACTTGTTCTGTAAAACACCTCTAGGACATTGTCAAAATGGGTTCTAGTCAATGGCACTCAGTGGACCATCAGTCTGGTCTGGCCACAATCACTGCTATCAGTTTCTTTGCAGGTAGATAAATCAATGAACTTAATCCGAAACAGCCACTAGAAAGCAGAATATTAAAAATAAATTCAAAAACAGTTGAAAATTTAGTTTTCTGTTTTTCTGTGTGTAAGGGTTGTAGCATCCCACCTTTTCCAATCATACTTTCAGGCATAATGATGAAAATATACGGACAAAATATGTAATGCTTGGGGTGCAGTTAAATGAGCAGAAAATTGACTTTTCCCAGTTATACTTATGGGAATCTTATTTAAAGATAAGTGTTTAATGTAAATTTAATCTTTCTAATTTTTAAGAAATGCTTTTTTCCTTAAGCCAACGTCGATATCAACTAATCTGAGGCTTGATCTGCAGGCACAGTTAATAGATTATGCATTTCTTTCAAGATCGAGGTCAGCTGTAGTAACTAGATGTTTTTTTCTTGACTATCTGTATCACAAGACAGCACTCCAGCTCCTGGAGCACAGGCAGATTCCTTGCTGTGGGGGTGTCACAGGACAAGCTGCATTCCACCTTGTGCCTGCTCCACGGTCACATCATTGATGTTCCCACCGCTGACACCAATATGAGCTGTGCTCCTCGTGCTGTATTTTGTCCCATTTTGGATAATCCTCTTCTCCACAGGCTTGGGAGGCACTATGTTAAAAAGGGTGGCGTTCTCAGGAGCATCCAGCAACTTGTCCAATTTCACTGAAGGGGATGGTAACACTGCTTTTGGCATCCAATCCAATCGATTAAATCATCGGTGTTTTAAAATTCCCATTTCGTTGCCTCCATGAGTTCCCGCTCGTGCTAATAAATGGGGAGTGTGGCTGGTGTTTGGAGCAGCGGGAGGGAAGGACCAGGAGGGGGAGGCTAATGAGAGGCTCTGCCTGTATTAAGGAAATTAATTCTGTGCCTGGATTAAACTGCAGCTCTGGAAGCCTCGCCTTGCCTTGCCACGGAGTATGTGCATTAAGGGTTTACACTGCTGTAATAACCACAGCAGTGGTGGTGGATGGATGCAGATGGCCTTAATGCAGACAGCACCTAGAGCTGCCCACAGGGACTAATCCAAAACCAAGGAAAGAAAGTGAATTATGTGCAATAGTGCTGGAGAGCACGGCACAGAAAGAAAATGATAATAGGAAGGTTAAGTGCCCAGTGAGTGCAAACTGATACACAATATCTTGAAATCACAGAGAACGAAAATTAAAATGGTGAAATGATTTCATATATAGGTAGATGGAGGCATAAAAGCAATCTGTGAACTCTGGGGGGGAGAGCAGAGTGAGAGTGGTACTGTCAGAGGTAGAGCCTTTTGCCTATTAGAAATAAGTGGTTGAAGGCTATTTCCAATAAACAGGCAATTTTAGTTTTGTCATTATTTCGGGTTTTGTTTGACTCCGCTTTTGTGTGTCACTGAAATATTTGTGTATTAATAGATACTCACTTTAATAGCATTACAGTAATTTGAACATCTGCAGCTCCCAGGCATTAAAGTACAATTACTCTCCTATATTTCAAGTTATTTTCGCAGTACTTCTTCCTGATTTTGTCATGTCTATTAAAATGCAACGGATCAGTTCTGATCATTACCTATTAATTGACAACCTTGAGCTGAAGTGTTAAGCAGAAACCAGTCTGATGCCTGGAGGCCTGGCCCACAATTCAGTGCAAAGCAGAGGCATTTTATGGCTGTCCTGAAAGCTGAATGATGGGCTGGTGAACTTTCCTAATCAAATACAATTAAATACAAAATTATATTCCCACCACCCATGGCATCCTTTGTTCCAACAAATTGCCTGATGTACTATTCAAGTTTACTAAATATAGAACATTTTCTAGATGGGAGGTTGTAATTCTACCAAAAACTCAGCTTAGTTTATTGAAGGAATGAGATCTTTTGTTTAGAGTATTGAGGAGCTCTCACAGGGCAGGAGGGCTCTCTCTGGATAAGAAATGTCTCCTCTCCTGGGCTCAAACTGACTTTTGAGGAGCTGAACACACCGAGCAGAAATGAATCCAAAACATATCTGTGAGTTTGCTGTTAAGGGTTAAGGAACCAAAGCAACCATTGTGAGTAAAGATGTGGTTACTAAATCTTTCACCAGGAAATAAACACTCCTTAAAAGCTCTCTGGAATGGGATCACTGTCAACATCATGTCAAGGAGGAGGGCAGGAAACACCAGGCTACTCCTCCTTCCCTTCTTCTTAGTGTGACAGGGATTTTCCATTCTACTCAAAAGAACTTAATCCATATTTTTAAAGTGAGTTTTGTAATATTTGCTTGCAAATGTGATGCTGGGTGTCAGTCTTCTCCAAAGCTTTTAGTTCTATCTGGGAAATTCCTGTCAGTCAACACATAAACATGAGGAACTGTCTTCATCCTATCAGCCATCAGCTGTCCTTACACAGCCCCCTCCCTGCTTCCCTGGAGTGCTG
Organism: Dendrocincla tyrannina; assembly: GCA_035047865.1. Lineage (NCBI taxonomy): Eukaryota > Metazoa > Chordata > Aves > Passeriformes > Dendrocolaptidae > Dendrocincla > Dendrocincla tyrannina. The sequence goes on along the minus strand of JAWWMP010000023.1, from coordinate 3,096,143 downwards.
CTCCACCAGCAGAGCTCTGGATGGACAATTCCAACCATCAGCTGACACTTGAAATTTTAAAAGAATAAAGGAGGTTCAGGGTTTAGTATTATGCAGTTTCATTCATGAGTTAGCTCAGGCATTCCAAACATGTCTGAGGGGAAGAAAAGGTAAGTGCATTTAAGCCTAAACTTTGTCAGCAGGTTCAGATGCAGCCAGATAAGACAAAGAGAATAAATAACAGTGACCTGTGAAGAAACAAAATAGAAAACAGCACACCTGAGAGATAAACAAGGCAAAAAAGGGCCCCAAGAGCTTTGGTTTGGTGAAGTATTTCAACCAGTATTTATGTTTGGCTCCGTAAGAACATACACTTTAATTCCTGCCTATGTTAAGAATACTTTCCTAAATCAAGTAATTTTGAAATCTAAAATACCCTGATGGTAAAACTCAGCATCAGTAACAAATACAAATGACCCCGTGCAAATGCCTTTGAACAGGAAAAATCAGGAAAACAGCATGTCAGTGACCTCCATAGTCCTGCATCTCAGCGTGAGGGCAGCTGGGAACCTCAGCATACTGAAAGCAAATTTTAAAATGCTTAGAGAATTTTAAAATCAAAAGGGGAGATTCTAAGTGCATTCGAGTTGATAACATCCCCTCCAAATTACGGGAATTGTGTTGGAAATCCTTAAGGATGACATTGCCATTCAACTAACGTGCCTCCAAGTACCAAATGGAAGTCACCCTTTTTAATCAGCACACAATATTTGTTTCTTCTTTTCTTCACATTTCAAGTTGCTTTACCTTCAGTGCTTTACAGTTTCATTAGTTTCAAATTAGAAGTTCTTTATTGAGAATAGTAAAGGAATAGTAAAAAGGACTCTGACCATCCCACTGCTTAAGCCACACAGATAAAAAGCATTTCCAGGAGGAAAGAGATGCCCAGATGGCTGTTTCTTATTGTTTGCAAGCCAACATTTGGATAGTCATTGTAGCAGTATCTTGTAAACACATCTGAAGACTGAGGGAATTTGGAGATGTTAGAATTCACATTTACTATGGATGTTTTTGCTCACTCTGATTTACTCTTCACTCAAGTAGCTACACAGAATGTTGTAGGAGAAACTGCCTACACAAGGAAGGGATTTTCATTGGAAGGGACCTCAAGGATCATCTCGTTGCCATGGGCAGGGAAGACCTTCCACTAGACCAGTTTGCTCAGAGCACCACTTGAACTCTCCCAGGGATGGGACAAAAATCTCCTCTTCATCTGCAGCTCATCAGCAAAAATGAGTGACAAAACAAAAGGAATCTTTTTATATGGTGAAGGGAAAAGGTTGCCAAGCTCAAAAATGAGGCTGAAAAGTTTGCCCAGTCGGTGCTGAAGCAGCTCTTCTCTAGTACAGGCATTAATCCCTTTCTCTGTACATTATTCCTATTATCCCTTCTGAGCTCCTGCAGAGCCAAGGAGCTCTGGCTTAGTTCCTGATTCAGCCAGAACCTGCTTCAGGATGGGTTGGCGGGCGAGGTCTTGATACTTTTAGCTGTGTTGGTCCCTCCTGGGACCTCCTGACAAGCCCTAATTCTATCCATGGCTGGGAGTTTTCCTCATTCTGCAATAATTTTGCCTTTTCTTTTTTGTCAGTGATATTCTGGTTGGCTAAGAGGTAACATCTCTAACTCAGAATCAATCCAACATCAGGTTTGCCACTCACTGAAATCTTGCACGTAGCTGCCTTCAGAAATTTAAAGCTGTTGGTCAGAGAGTGGAAGGAAAGAAGTTTCTGTTTTTTCTGTGTTTTGTTAAACTTTTTCCCACTGGATACTCTTTCTGTTAATTAATTTTTCCTTTACAATTTCAGGTAAGCTACTAATCTATTGACTTGAGGATTTTTCAAAGCCTTTGCAGAAATAAACCCTGGGATGAAAGAATCATAAGATATGCAAGAAAAGTAGAACTGTTGTTTTGTCATTTTCAAGCCCGTGGTTTAAGCCAGGCCTCTCTAATTCCCTTTACATGGATGTCAGATGGAATAATACAATGAAAAATTACCCCAAGATTTGGTTTCCCATTGCAGAGGTGCTTTTTTACATAAAGATTTTATATAAAATTTGAATAAAGAGTTCCAAACATTCCAATTCCTATTATTTAAAGCAGCTAATTAATGGGGTTTGGGGTTTGCATTAATACTGCTCTTATTCCAATCATGTCCTTCCATCTCATTATCCTTTGTTCCCTTAATCCCATTGCCCAAAATTTGCTTTCTGAGAGTGAACTCAACAAAAACACTCAAATACTCTTGCAGTTCTGGAATGTAAAATCGTTTAAATAACATCCTTTTTGCTATTAACAGTTCCTGGATAATGCAGCCAAATGCCAAGAAATGTTCATTATTGGAAATAGATGCGAGTTTTTTTCCTATGCATTTTTAAATTGCCTTTATTATGGCACAGTGTGTATGAGGTAAATGTGATTTAAACAGTTGTGCCCTCTACTGGCATGAAGGAAATAATGAAAGAGGAGAAAGCAATACCTTATTTCCAGATGTTATATCAAAACAGAGTGCCAAAATCAAGTTTCTGTTGTTGTTTGTGGGGTTTTTAATTATGCTTTTGTTAAATCTGAAGACTGGATTATTTTCATCATTAAATCTAGGCACATTAATTGCTTACAGATATTTTTTTAATAAAAGGTCCACTTAAAGGTCCACTTAAGGCAGTATAAAAAGGCCTTGCCACAGATGGACATGACAGTGTGGACGATATGTTTACACTGTTAATAATTTCATTTTTATGAGACTTTTAAGGAGCTTTGCCATCAGTAGAGAGCAGGAGAACAAAGCTGTGTGAGAAAATCCTTTACAAAGTTCAGAGCAACGTTTACAAGGAAGTCTGTAGGAGTTGATGCATAATGTAGAATATTGAATTTCTTATAATACAGCAGAATTAAGAGCTCACCCTCTGCTGAAACACTTCTAAGCAATCCCTCACCTTCCATTTAAAAGAAAACTTACGATTTTCTGTCCTATCCCCCACTATTGAAGTCGTCAACTGGCATGAAACTTGAATAACAAAGAAACAAAAACATCCCCTTTGGTAGGAAACTCTTGTACTGCAACTTCCCAGCGTGGGCAGCATTAGTCACGGATGCTAATTGAAACACTAATTGACATATTTATACCATCACACAAAATCCATTCAGCACAGTGGCAATAATGCTGGTATCTCAAACAGCTGCAGCATCCACGTGCAGAACAGCCAGCACTCCACCCTTTTAGCCCCTCAGGAACAGCTCAGGTTGCTCGTTTTTCACCTTTTAGAAGAGGTGGTAGTTCCAGCCTGCACATTAAATGGATGCCAGACTACATGGATCAGACAAGCAGAAAGAGGACTACCTTCCAGAAAACTTAATAATCAGCAGAGGAAGGGGCCAACATGCTCTTGCCCCTTCCTTTGGCTCCAGAGTTGTCCCTCTGTACTTAAAAGGAATTTGTTTACCAGCAGAATCTAAATCATTAATCACAGAATTAAGTTATAATGTCCCCTATAACTGGCTTTATTAGTAAGTAAGTGCATCTGGAAATGAGGTGGGTACCGAGAGCAGGGGGTCAGCCCTCAGAAATCTCAGCCTGCTATTAAGGGCTTCATTGCCAGAGAAAACTGCACTGCCAAAATGAGCTGTAATCACACATAAAAGCAGAGGATAGCCTTGTGCTTACAACACAATTCTTTCTGCCAACTTCTCTGGACAGAACTGTTATTGTAGAAGTAAATATTAGCGTCTCAGGCATGCCTATTGCTTTGAACTGCAATGTGTTTCAAACATGTTTAGCTTTATGGCAAAGTCTTTTTTTGGACCAAAAGAAAGCCTTTAATATTCTGGGTTAAAGATTTACTCTGTGTCTTTGCTGCATCGGTGGAAAGCAGAATACTTTTGTATGTATCACATGATTATCTCAGAGCCTGGGAACACCAAACACTCCTGCTGTGTGGGGCAGTGTGGACTTCACCACTGGACTCCAATTTATTAATTAGTTACAACAATTAGCCAGGGTGCCCAGGTCTTTAGTCACCTGGGTTCCATGGGAGTCAACAGAGTCTCATACATATTCATGCCACTTCATCCACACTCCAACAGCAGCTTCCCCATTCCTGTGTCCAGCTCCTTCTCTCAGGTGCACACCCAGCCCAGGCAAAGGAGTTTCACAGGATCCTTAAGGTTGGAAAAGACCTTTAAAATCATCAAATCTCACCATCAACCAAACACCACCACAAAACCATGTCCTTGAGTGCCATATCCATCCATTTTTTGAACACTTCCAGGGATGGTGACTCCACCACTGCTCTAGGCAGTCTGTTCCAATGCTTTACAACCCTTTCCATGAAAACATTTTTCCTCATATCTGTTTTAACTTCCCCTGGTGCAACTTGAGGGCCATTTCCTTTCCTTCTGCCTTTCATTGAAATCAGACATTTGTTGTGGCCACTATTCGTGGTGGAAATGCAGGTAAAGGACATCTGAGAGGAAAGCACTAAACTGGCATGGCCAAACCTCACTATTGTCTTAAGAGGTAGAGAAAGACCAAGCTGGATCCCGCTCTGCAGTCACCTGGCTCAGTAGATTAACCACAGAGTTTACTCAGCTGGCTTGACCACAGCAGCATCTCACTGCCCACAGGGCCACCTGAGATGACTCCTCTTTTCTCATCTCTTTAATAACATACCTGTGGTTGTATCTCTCGTGTGATGCAGCTGCAATTGCACCCCCTCCCACGTGAGCCACACTCACGGTCAGCGAGGGCAGTGCTGGGTGTGACAGAGCTCTGGGGCAGCTTCTCAGAGCACATGCCCCTCAAGGGAGCTCAGATGAGCCTAAAACCTCCAAGCAAACCTTGACTCCCCCAATTTAGTGACCATCCAAGTGATTACCTGAGCAGCCTGTGGCACTGACCTGGGCCTCAGGTGAGCTTCAAAGCACCTGGGGGCGGCAAAAGCCTGTGGTGTGTCACAGCATCTGCTGCCATGTTGGACTCTGTGACTGGTAAAACTTGATCTCGAAGAACTTAATTCAGCTACTCAGCTATCTGCAGCTTGTCCTCTCCCTCTTTTGTCTCCTTGTTTTATAATTCTTTCCCTTTCTGCTGCTGCAATTTTGTGGTTACTGGAACTTTGCAGAAGAGAAAAATAAACAGATCAGTGTTTGATGTTGTGCTCTCTGTTTAGAAGTTTGTTTTCCTTTCTTCTTCCATTGCATCAATATTAACATGTTGATTCATAAGCCAAATAAATAAAGTCTATAAATACATTCTTTTTTCAAATGGTGAAACCTCAAAGTTACAGTTCCCACAGCAACTGCACAGTGTACACATACATTAAAGGCAGGGATATTGCCACCCAAGGCAGCAATCAAATATGCATGAGGGACTAACAAGAGGACTGTGCAAGTTTGAAATCCCAGAACCAAGGGGCACCTCGGATCTCTCCGTGTCACTGTGCCAGGAGGAAAAGGTCTGGAGATGTTGGTCCTTGTGGGCACAGTGGAACTCCATCATGCCCTGTACAGAAGTGCTTATGGATAATAGGGTGGTGGTACCTTTAGCAGAGCTAAAGATGCTCTGGATAAAATAATTACTGTTAATTAGCTGAAATCCACAGCCAGAAGGTGTCATAACAACCAAAGCATTATGAGCAGAAATCATTGTTCACAGTCCTAATGTTCCTTAAATGCTACGAGTGAATTTCTCACGGTTTGAACAGGAATAAAGAGCCCTCTCTCTGTTGGAGAAGTTCATGCCACCTAAATGCTGTATCTTTCACAATCCAGGAGATTGCTTCACTTATTAGAAAGGTGCTCAGTTTCCTGGTTTCTGGTTTTCCACCAACTACTGGCTGATCAAAGTTTATTTTTCTATGTCATTAATTCAACATCTCAGCCCCAAACTGTTCCCAGCATTGCCAGCTGGGATCTAAGTTTGCACCATTGGCTGCTCCCCTATAACTTCCATTCTCTTCCTCTTCCTCTTCTCTCATTTTCCACCAGCACAGGCAGTGCTGTCCTTGTACCCCAAGCCAGGAATTTGGGCATCTCCCTTAGCAAGTCTGATGTTGCTTGGTAATCCAGTGCATTTCTCCTGCTGACTAAGGAAAACCAGCCCAGAGAGCCCAGTTCTCTGCAAGGTGCCTTGAGCAGATAGGGAGTTCAGATTTAAAAATGTAACAGTACAGATTATTTTCTATTCCATAGTCTATTATCACAAATAATAGAAACTATCAAGGCATCAAATTTCAATGATATAAAGAAGAGCAGCGTGTCATCAAGTGACTAAACTTCTTGGTATTATTAATCTCTTATAATCTAGTAATTGAAAGAAACTTGAGGATTGCAGATTTTGAAAAGAAGAGCCATTAGCATGTTTAACCAGAAGCAGACAGATATTTTATAGACAAAAATGGGCAAATGCTTATTAGTTTTCAGGCATTTGCAGACCATCTCAGCTGCAGGATTCCTACTCTGGCAGTTTTCCTGCAGAACACACAGCAGAGGATTTATGATCCAAAGGAGAGCCCTCTCTTGAAGTGTCACCTTGACCTTGCTCTATGAATGGGATTTTGCATCATCATCCATATCCCTTATATTTGGCATCAACATGTGCAGCGTTTTGTGAGACTACAAGAGCCTGTTGTCTGTTCCTGCAGAGAATGCCTCAGATTTGTTTTGATAGAAATAAGTGTGATTAGCATATATTTACCTTAGCACAGTAACAAAATTTGAAAGCAGTTGTATCAAAGCACCATCATTTCTGTGGAGCAAGCTTTAGCTCCACTGTGAAAGATGCCTTTTAAAATGCTTTTATTTCTCTGAAAAGCAGCAGGAATTGCCAGACAGATAATTTTTCAAAAATGTTCCAAGATTTCTTATGGATATTAATTTCTGTTTAAGCCTCTCCAAACTTTGGCAGAAAGACAAGTTTCATTTTTCTTTAATGAGTCCTTTAGTTCTGCAGATGTTGTAGCCAGATTGGCAATAAATTTGGCTGGAACAGTTAACTCAACTTAGAGAAAGATGCTGTTATTTAATATTCTGTTTCTGTCTCACCTTTTGAACCTTAATTTATAGGTGATGTCTTTTATAGTTAGCATTCCATACAAGTCTGTAAAGCCTATTAGATTACTGTGTTCTCTGCCAACGAGAGTCTGATTGTTGTTCTAAATAAGTATTTTCAGAAGTATGAGCATTAAACATGGTGTAAAGGGAAAAAGACCATTTTCTGTCCCGTTTCCAACTTTGATTACACCTCTCTAATTTCCATCAGTCTGTTTTTGTCTCCCCTTTATTGGCCTGATTAAAAGCTTACTGGAATAAGTGGGAAGTGCAAGCTCTCACTGACTTAAGTGGCTTTGAAGCAGTTTTCAAATAGTTCTTTCACATTGGTTCCTTGTTACACTTGAGAAAACTCTATTTCCCCCCATTTTCCATTTTGCCTTGTCACCAGTATTTTGTCTAAAGATCAAGAATCTCTCTTTACACTTTCATAACCCTGAGCATCTGCACTAGTAACCGCCCATGCACTTCAATAGTTCATTCTCAGTTCAGAGAAAGACCTTCTGAGTGCAAAAAGCATTTGAAATTCCTGTGAGTGGAGGTGGCCTCTGCCCTGGGCAGTGGCAGGTCTCTCTCAGGTCAGCTTTGGCTCTGTTGGGAGCCATGCATGGGAATTGCCCTCTTTTTCCTCCTCCCCCCATTCAGCAGACAATCCAGTCAGAGATTTTTGTCACCTGTCCCACTGATGGGGGTTTGCGTGTAACTTCTCTAAGCAGCAAAGAAACCAAACCTGCTCCCAGTGAGTCCACATTCACTAAACTGGGCTCTGCACCCTCAATGGGATGTGTTCAGGGGATCCCCAGGGTCCCAAAGAGCTCCCCTGGCTGTCATGTCCCTGCCTGGCTCTGTGGGGGCATTTCCTTGGCATCTGCCTTAGGCTGACGCCCAGCTGATGAAGTTCTGGTATTTAAGCTGCCAGTTTTGGCAGCTGTCTCCTCTAATTCAAAGACAGGCTTGGAGTTTGGGGTTAAAGCTATTTGACCAGCAGCGATACGAAATGACAAGTGATCGTTGTAATTGTACCCTAATGCTCCTGACAACCAACATTTCCAAAGAGCACATCAGAACCTCCCATCTGAGCCACGAGTGGCCATCCCAGCTGCAAAGCCTGCTCAGCTTTAGTGGCTGGGTTTGCTGCAGCAGCCAGACTTGCCACAATCTCAGGGAATCAGCTTTAACTTCAGCGCCTCAGTAAGTACAGACTCTGTCCCAAGCATAGACAAATATCATTATTGCTGCAGGCAGAGCAATCCTGCTGAAAAGGGGTATTTGCATTTCAAACCCAAGCCTTTCTGCTGGAGTTTTTGTGCCCTGTGAGTTCTTCTGTCACATGGAGGATGCAAAGTGAGGGCTGTGCTGGAGGTTCATCAGTCTGGTGACACTCAGCAAGGTGTTCTGACCCCAGGGAGGCCCAGGAGAGCTCTCCCTCCCTCTGTTACTTGCTTTCCTGGGTGGGTACTTCATTTTTGGAGCTTCTTCTCCCCTCCACAGCTCCTGTATAATACACAGATCTGTAGATTCCAGCATTTAGCCATTCTGGGCGTCTCTTTTTATTGCACCTCTGGTCCTTCCTGCCAGGCTGTTGGACATCCCAGGTCACAGGACAAGCCCACAATGTTCAGTTGAAATTCAACCAAATTTTGCCTGGAAGTCAAGTGGATCCAGTGCTCTGTATGTTAAGACTGTGAGAAATCTTAGGAAGAATATGGTTAAGAGTGAAGTTAGGAGTTTATATTCAGCTATTGCTATCAGAGCTCCCAGGAAAAGCTCACTCAAGGGGAAACAGCACACACCAATAAGTGTAAACAAACAAACTCCAGCCCTTGGAAATTATGAGGAAAAAAAAGAGCTACAGTGCTGCTGCACTCCCCAGCCAACCTGACTTCTGAGGCTCCAAAAATAGCAGCTTCTCACCTTAAATACTTGTTTGTTCTTGCAGGGATTCAGGGAAGCTTCCATGCAAATCCTGCACTGGACACACTATTCATCCTTGCAAATTTTACAAAGTCCTTTTAGAAAGGCCAGGAGAAAAACAGGGGAAGGTTTCTCACGTTCTGTTGCACTGCAGTAAAATGGCTGGCACTCAGTGGAGCTAAATTAATAAACTTCTTTATGATGGCTTGAAGTTACTGCTGCTATATTCTGGAGCAGGCAGATAATTGGAGTGGTCAGAGTCATATCTGCACTGCTGGGAAATTGATGCAATAATTCTGGACCAGAAATTGTCTAAATAAAGGAGGAAGCATGAGCATATGCATAATATATCTTCTGGAATTCTGCTGAGTTCTCCAGGGAACTGAATTGGGAGCTAATAAACTGCTAATTAAAATTCCCATGACAGGAAAAAAAGAAGAATTCATTAACTAGGTCTATTGACAGCTTCAGGTAAACAACAGTCTATAATCATTAGCAGCTCGTGCAGAGATCTGCATGGGTTTGCTTCTATGAGTTCTCATAGAGCCATTGCAAAGGGATTACAAACACAGGCAAAAAGGACATAGTTCTCACATGTCACTTTTTATGGTGTTGATTTGTATTTTGATTCCTCTTGCAGCGAAGGTTGCTGAGAGTTATGGCTGTCTGAGGGTCAACAAATTTCAGAAGGAGCCAGTCCCCTCCATCGGCCTGAAACAATCCCAGCACCTTGAGCTCTGAAATTCGTGACACCCATACGGAAAAGTATCATTTGCTGTGATTTATTCTGACAGGTACATTATTGGGTGCATGTTAACCAGGACAAATGGCTGTACAGGACAGGAGTACAAGGAGCTCCAAATTGCACTTTTTGAAAGTTTTCTCTGTGCAGTGGGCTGGCAGCAGGGAACAGCAATGGTTTTTCATGGGGGGAGATAGCAGCAGCAAACTCGAATCCATCACTCCTGGCTTTCCTAGCAGTAAATAAGCAGACCATACCCAACACCCACTGCCAAATCTGTACACCAGGCTGTTCCATCGGGTTCCTGAAGGTTTGAACGACACAATAAGTTTGAATGCACAGAGAGCAGAAATACCAAATATTAATGTGGTGTCACTGCAGCCTCTTCTCTTTCCTTGCTTCATCCTTCGAGGCTACTGTGCAATCTGGCAACAACACAATCCACTGCTTTATATTTCCTCTGTATGAAACATCCCTTTATGTCAAATTTGGTTTTCAGACTTACACTCACAGAGCAATTCCTCTCGCCCAGAGAAGCAGCGGGAGAGTGTGAGGTTATTGGCGTGTCTCCAGTCCCATTGTTAACAATTATGACATGACTGTCAAACCTTATTATCAGCTTTTAGGAATCTCTGCGAGACCCTGTAAGCGCAGCTGTTTGGCTTTTCGCTGAAACACTGCTCCTGGAAGGCAAGGGAAAGAGGGAATGTGCTTTCCCTTTAGGGGGAATCACTGAGTGCTTACACAAAGCCACAGCAATCAGGGTTTTTGGAGTCCACTCCACCTCTGGTTATGTTGGAGTCCCATAGTTTCATCCCTAGCCTTACAACAGCTTGGTTACTCTTCAGACCCCTGCAAGGGATATTTTGGCAGGTGTCCCATAGCAGCAGGCCAAGGGAGGATGCTGGCCCAAACCGAAATATCTAAACCAGAAAGGAGGCGGGTGTGGAAGCAGAGGAGAGGGTTGGAAAAGGGCTGTCCCTGCAGGAGCACTCCTAATGCACACCTGGAGGAAATGGGCATTCGGCCCACGGGATGAGACCAGCCCTGTTTTGCAGTCAGAAGCCCCAGGAACAGAGCAGACTCCAGGTGGATCTGTCCTACCTGCTGGTGGGGACACGTCCCCAGCGGTACCTGAGTGCTTGGCACAGCTAAAGACAGACGACTGTGGTGAAAGAAGAAGAAACCAGCAATCCTTGTGCTTAGTAGTGAGGCAAAATAATTTCTTAGATATTATCTTACCTTTTGTAATATTTTTTTTGTCATATTACGCCCTAAGGGAGATCTGATGAGGGGTGTGAAAGGCTGCAAGGAAGGAGCATCCCAGTTACCTGGGGAGCAGGGGGCTGGGTGTCTGCAGACACCACCAGTGGGTGGAGGATGATTCTCACACACACATGTAAGCTCTGCTTATTTGCTTTCCATCATCACCATTAATCTGCCACAAGAGGCGTGTGCAGGAGTTCTAAGAGAACACGTTCAGCAGGCCTCTGTCTCGCACCCTCATGGCACACAAAATAACAGATACTCCATTTCACATGCTGTTTCTTTGAGTCTGGAACATCCTTCTCCTGCTGGCCTCATCAAAACTCCCATTGTAATGGGCAAGTTTTCATTTCACCAGGAATCTTGGGGGGGTTGAGGGGAGGTCATTGATTTCTCACAACCGATTCAATCTTTTTACATGCCTGACTGCCCTAAATCACTACAAGTAGGAAACTATTTTCAAAATTTCTCAAGAGCCCTGAATGTATCGATTGAGTCTAACTTTGACTTCAGACATTAAATTCTTTCTTTTCCTGGAGAAAAACAATCCCTACCCTTCTATAAGGCCGCTTGTTTTCAGTTGGCCATCTGTTCCTTCTTCACTTATTTATGCTCTTTTCAGTAGTACTCAGACTTAACCTTTGATAGCTTGTTCAAAATTTCCTTATTGTCTTTTTCACATTTGCCAATGGAAGTTAATTTCATCTGAATTTTCTCTCTCTGTCTTGGTTCAATTATTAGCCCCAAACAGTTGTTGTACTTTGTGCTGAACAGTAGCATATTGCCTGTGTAGTTATGTTTATAATTATTTCTCCTAAATTCCACTATCCCCAATTAAACTACAAGAACTTTGAAACTTAGAAGTTAGTTAATGGGGAAAAAACCCTTCACTGTTGGATAAATCTTTTTGCTAATATCCTCCCTTGCCTTTATAAATATATCCTGAGAGTTAATGCAGTTAGCACCAAGATTAGTGAGAACGTTTTACCTCATTTCCCCCAACCTATTACAGGGAGCAGCTAAATTAGAATTGTAGATGTGGTGCATCATGTTAAGGACCTCCAGTTTGGATTTTAAGTCATGCAAGTGCTCAGCACACAGCAGCACATCTGGAGTCTGCAGTGTTCCAGGGCCAGAAGCTTTACCAGTTCAGATCTATGTATTTTTTTAAAAAGAAATAAAATAAAAATGCCTATATGGATCTTACGTGGAGTACATGGAATAATTTACAATGAAATTGGCAGCAAAATATAGAGGAGAATTAATTCTTTCTTTCAATTAGGCTAGAGAATCCAATCATGGTGTAATGTCTTTGTCACTCAGAAAGTTGAAAATTGTTCTCCAAGTCATTATCTCACTAGTTATTTTAGGAACAAAAGGGAATGCCTATTACAAACAAGGAGCAAATATTGAAGAAAGCCTTAAGTTAGCCACATGAATTCTTTTTGTGCTCACTCTTTTCAGTGGAGTTAAGCCAAATCCCAATTATCAGCTTTATATACAATTTTTTTTCAAAAAGTAGATGCATTAAAAATTTAACTTTTGTCAAAACCAAAAAGTTTGGGTAATCAAGGCCATCTTTTCCCAGGGAGGCTGTGGCTGCCCCATCCCTGGAAGTGTTTAGGGCTGGGTTGGATGGGGCTTGGAGAACCCTGGGCTAGTGGAAGCTGTCCCTGCCCATATCAGGGGGTGGCACGGAATGGGCTTTAAGGTCCCTTCCAGCCCAAACCATTCTGGGATTCTTGCAATGTGAAAAAGCGTAAGATGGAAGGTTTATACAAAACAGTTTGAAAATTTGAGGAAACGCCCAGCTCTTTCAACATGTAGCACTGGTAATTTTTGTGGTCCTCACTGGCAAAAGAGTTCTCATCCCTGACAAGGGGTGACAGTGCCGCCCAGGCTGGTTGGCACACCGAGCTCATCCTCCTGCGCCTTCCTTTCATTCCATGTGCTCAAATCCCAGCTGTGACATTCCTCCTGCCAACAGCTGGTTAAACCCACACGGAGATAACACAGCTCCCCCCTAGCCAGTGCTCCCACCCTCTGCTGCCCTTCAGCACCAGTCACTGGGTGACATCCCCGATGTCCTTTGACCGGGGCCACTGCGGGGCCACCGCAAACAGCGATGGCATTTGAGCAGGAGAAGGACGTCGGCATCCAGGTGACAGCTGCTCCATGTTGAGCTCCGGAGATGTCACTCCTCCTCCTCGGCACTGTGGCTCCGCTGACAGATAATGATCAGGGCTCCAAATGCAATAAAGCTGTCGAGTGAATAATGCAAGGGCTGAAATCCAAGGCAGCAATTCCAGCTGCAACTGGGAGCAAAGGAGATTTCTCACGGTGTTTTGCTCTACCTTTGATAGGCTTTGAGCACACATACAAAAATTAAAACTGTCAGAGAAGTGACAGCAACTTTTAAAGGACAGTTGTTTTAAACAACTCAGTGGAACTCAGACATTGAGCAGAAGTTCCTGAAGAGGAAGAAAGAAGCAGCACAAAGATTTAGTTTTCTTCCTGTCCCTTGCATAATCACATTTTATTTTTTATTTTATTTTTGCATGAGCATCATTTGAGTAAGGAGATTTCTTTACTGCCTATGTTTTGGTTTCAGGTTTCTCTATGCTGAGGTCTGTGAGTTTTGTCTGTTTGTTTTAAACAGGGGTTTTGGGCTGTGAGGTTTCGCCAGGAAGGAGGAAAACCACAAGGCTGCAGTACTGGTATTCTCCAGGGACTATTTTCCAGGCTAAAGAGGGACTTTTCACAAGACCATGAAGTGACAGGAAAAGGGGGAATGGCCTTAAACTGAAGGAGGGCAGGTTTAGATTAGATATTAGGAAGAAACTCTTTACTGTGAGGGTGGGCAGGCCCTGGCACGTGTTGCCCAGAGAGGCTGTGGATTTCCCATTCCTGGAGCATCCAAGGCCAGGTTGGATGGAGCTTGGAGCAACCTGGGATAGCAGAAGGTGTCCCTGCCTGTGGCAGGGGGTGGAACAAGATAATTTTTAAGGTCCCTTCCAACCCAAACCGTTCTATGATTCTGAGATTCTATGACTCAGAAGAGACAAGTTTTAGTCCCTGCTGAAACTGCTGGGCCGTCTCTTAAACTCATTTATCCATTTGTATCCACTGTAACAGGAAAGAAACAGATCCTGGTGTGAGCACCCATTGAACTCGTACCTGTAGGTTCAGAAAGTGAAGCACCTTTTGCCACCCAGGCAGTTCTTTCCAGCAGCGAATCAGGTTGCCTGTTGCATCACTTTGTCCTCATGTAATGAGGAGCTGGAGAGGCCAGGGCATATTTTGTGGTATTGGATGAACTGTAGCCTAACCACTTCCATCTCCTCCATACAGTAGGAGATTTTGGAGAACATTCCCCCTGTCTGTCAATGTATGTATACAGCTATAGCCACGTTCCCAAAAGGCTGCAGGTGTCTTTACATGCATATAAAAGAGGTGAGCACACACTGCCATTTATAGTGCTTGTTTTATGGCTAAGCTTGAAACACACAGACATATTTGTAAAAACCTTGCCCTGGTGGGAAGCAGCCCTTGGGAGCACTGGATACACAGTGCCAAAACATCACTGACTGGAGCTGCAATCCCACATCATTCTGGTAACTTTGATGCAGAGACATAAAGCCTGTAGGAAACTGAACTTCATAAAACAGGCACTTACACACACCCAAACTGTAATTTTCTATGAAAGTTAATCTTTTCTATTACTCTTATTCCATTTGTAAATGGAATGCTCCTTTGAATTATGGCCTGGTGCAGCACTTCCTTTACGCCTCAGTAGTCACTGCTTTGGTATTTCGAGTATTTATTGTAGAATCTTGTCAACTCTCATTCATCACATACCTGCACACCAGTCCTGCACAAGAAGAGCCTGGAACCACAGCAAACTTACTGTGGGTGCATTGCAAGTCAGCATTTCTATTGCCTCTCTGCAAGGTATTAATTACAAAAACATAACCAGAGAGTATTTAAGCAGGTGTCAGAGCCAGCAGCATTAGACATGTTTGAATCATGGAATCAGTAGGGTTGGAAATGATCTTTAAGATCATCAAGTGCAACCATCACCTCATATTCACAACTAAACCACGTGCTCAAGTACCTGATGCAAGTACTCTTTATGCTGCAAGCTGAACCCTGTCATGGTCATAAAATATCCTGTACAAAACTGATTTTTGCCTTACATATATGATAATATTGATGCTATTTTTATGATCTGTCATCTGCATGAGAATACAGCTTCCTTTTCATGCAGAGAGCTCTTTATTCTATGGGCGCTGTGGAGAATCTTTAAGATCCCTGCTAGCTGTCAGTAACTGGTAGCAAATCGATGTAATCTGCATTACAATACTTGCATCATGCCTTTGAAAAGGGACTGAACTTCTCTGGCTGTCTGTGCATCCAGAATCACATCAAAGGTCCCATTTCTGACATTCAGGGATGTTTCTGGCTCTGCTCCAATTCACTGCATCGGGAACTGAGTTCAAAGGCAGCAGAGAGGCAGTGACACCAGGACTGGCACCTCAGTTTGTATCATACTGAACACACAGGAGCACAGACCAGGGCCTTGCTCTGGGCTTACAGTCCAGCTGTGTTGGCTCTGGAGGGAGGCAGAAAGGGTTGCAACAAACCTACCTGTTGTGCCTAAAGGCTTGCTGGCCCCACAGGAAAAATCCTGCATGATTCTGTATGAAAGCCTCTAGTTTATCACCATTTTTTAGAGGCTGGTGATGAACTGTTTGCTGTAGCAACAGAAGACAATAGTGTCATATATTGCAGACAATGAAACCTCACCAAACCCTGGACAAATGTATAAATGTTCTTGCATGGACATTTTATAGTTCACACCATCCGAACACAAATAGAACACCGAGGTTACGGGTTTGATGCCTGTATGGACCATTCGCTTAAGAGTTGTACTCAGTGATCCTTGTGGGTCCCTTCCAGCTCAGGATATTCTGTGATTCGGTGATCTGTTGTCAGTGTAACATTGCACACATTATTTTCACAGAATCATAGAATATCCTGAGCTGGAAGGGACCCATAAGGCCATCAGAGTCCAACTCCTCCTGCACAGCACAGCCCCAGTGAGCACACCATGTCCCCAGGAGCGTGTCCACATGCAAAAGCTATCAGAAAAAACACTTTCCCCCCTGAGCTCCAGTGAGCTGACCACAACATCCTCCTCCTCCTCATCTTCCCTCCCTTTCAGAGGGCTGTAACCCCAGAGCTTGGGGGAGAACGCGAGAGCCACGAGGTGTGGGAAAGAAACTTCCAAAAGTGGACTCACGAAGATGGAGAGGCTGAGAGCCGAGCAGAGACAGCGGAGTTTTTGACATTCATGGCAGAGGCTTGAAGGAAGGACTGAACTTGAATTGCTTACGGGCATTTCTCGATCCTGCGTACGATGGTTTGTAACGGGATCAGCTCATGAGTATACGATCGATCATAGAAAGCAGAACCTGCCCTGGTTATGGCTTTGCCCATGGTTGTTTCCCCGTGTGCACCCTCAGGTTGATCCCAGCATGGCGGATCCCTTGTTGTTTTATCCCCGGTTCCCCTCCATGTTGTCTCCTTCCCCTCACAGTTTCCCGCCCTTGCCCTGGGTCCTGTGTCCCTATTGGTTCATTTTCCCGCTGTTGCCCCTGATTGGTTGTTCGGTTGCCTGGTTACACTCTCCGCCCCCTGTTCTATCCAATCACGTCCAAGTTCCAGAACCTTCCCTGGGGGCCCTATAAAAGCCCGAGGCCCCATTGAACAAACGCCTTTTGTGCTTCCCCCTCAGCCCGTGGGGTGTTCTTGGTGTCGTGAGCGGAACGTCATTCGGTTGGCGCCTCACCAAGAGCTCTCATACCCTCCTCAGAAATCTCCAGCCCACCCACAGGTCCCCCCGAAGGCAAACGCAGCCCCTCCACAGCTCCTTCCCCATCGTTTGCGCTGCTGAGTTGGTGCTCACACAGCTCTCTCATCCAGCCTCTGGAACATCCATGGGACATCCCAGCAAGGAATTTTGCCAGTTTCTGCTGTTCAGTGATCCTCATGAGGAGAATTCCTCCCTTGCAGCAGGCAGGGTTGAGCACAGCGTGAATGAAATAATGACGGCAACAATCACAAAGAAGCAAGCATGAACAAACCACTCTTTCCCCTGGAAAACCCTCTGTTCCAGGAAACCTCCTTGTGAGAGCCTCAGGTTTCCCGTGGCAACACTTTATTGATTCTGTATAAATAGATCCTTCTTTTCTTCAAACACTTATTATCCTAATATCTCAGCAGCTTGAAGAGTCAACACACAGAAAGAAAAGCCATTAGCCAAATTCTGTGTTGGAAATTTCCAAGTGCACCGAAATGTGGCATCAGCCACACTTCTGAAGGTGTTGATGCTTCTGCTGCCAGTTTATGCATAAGATTGCACCTGAATTAATGCAGCGAGGAAATATTTCAGTGGAATAAAACATGCTAAGGGAAGCTGCCCCTGCAAAACAAAATAAACCTTCAGATTCCTTTGGTAAACTAATCCTGGCCTTTCTAGCACAGACTGTGCTGCTATTGCTTTCATGAAGACAAGGGGATAGGAGAATTTTTTATGAACTCTTAACATGTACGAAAGTGGATTTACTGAGGCTGAAAACCTTCTATTGTCTCTTTGTGGACAAGTCAAATGTATTAAAATGGTAATTCCTTCCCATATTTTTAATCCTCTCAACATGTTTCCCTCACATATCCAGTATGAACCAAAGACAGCAGGATTTAACAGAACATTTGCAAATTTTATTTTGGCATATTGTGTAATGCCAGTTCAAGGTAATGGAATAAATTACAGATCCCTGAAGGAAAGAGAACATTGTCATTTCTGAAACTCAACTCTTATAATTGGGCATCCCAATTATGTATCATCCTGTATGAATTAGTAACTACAATGGTTCCACTGAATAGGTCAAAACCACTGCAAAAAAGCAGATTTCTGCTTGGCTTTAATTTATCCCTGCTTTTAATGAAACCACCATGAATAAATCTGGTCCATTATTTATGAAGTTACCTACCCACCCACAAATTTCTTTTAATCACAATTTTCACATTCCTCTGTCCTCCCATCTTTAATTCTTATGTAGCAACTTTTTTCATAAACCAGTTATTCATGTGTATTTCCTGATGTTGAGATTTACCATCCTCACTAATGTTCCCACTTTACATGTTCTTTCTCTTAGAAACAGCAAACCAGAGCATTTTGTCCAGCATGGTAACACTTTGGCGTGGATGAAGGACAACACCTGCTCCTAAAGTACTATAATTTTTTTATTATTCAGTGAAAGAGTAAGAGCAGCAAATTTTAACTCAATGCAAAATCTTTGGGAACCCCCTTTCTCTCAAATAATTGGTATTTTCTTTGGTTTGAATGTGTATCAACCTCACTGAAATGATACCACACAGATAGTTTTTAATGATGTAATCTCGGAACTGTATGCTCCAACATCAGGCTGATTGTTTTAAAAGCTGAAATTTACTCCTCAAATAGCATTTCTATTTGCAAATTTACTCATTGCAATGCTCAGCTTTGTTGTAGGGAGATGTTTTCATGATATTAAAAGTGTAGAACAGCTTGACTTTATCAGGGAAGTGTCATGCACATTCCTGGTAGGAGGGGGAAGAGATGAAATGTTTTCACTGGATTACTGAACTAAGGCTAAATTATATAAAGCCATCCTGGCCAATGGCAGAATGGCAGGATTTAGCAACTTTGGCTAAATCTGAAGATCCAAGGTGGTGACCCATGAGCCTTGCAGGGGTCAGACTGCTGCTGGCAGCCCAGCCTCTCTGTGCCCATGGCAGATGCTGCAAACTGCTGCCCTGCAGAGCTGTTTGTGCCTTGGCACAGCCACGCTGCCACTGCCACCAGCAAGGGCCTCTTAGGAGGGTTTCCTCCAAAGCTGCCTCCTTCCAACATGTTTCCCTGCGTTGTCCCTCCCCTGCCTTCTGCACCTCAATTGGGGCTTCTGAATTTATGAGCATCAAAACGCCCTAAGTTGTTCTACTCATGTTTTATTCATGTTTTCAACCTCTCGTTTTATTTACCTGCTACACTGCCTGCCAGGAGTAGTTTCTGGCAGGCAGCAGATAATTTATTTTGTGGACATCTGCTCAAAATGTTTTGTGAATAATTAGAGGAGCCTGTAGGGTCTTGTCCAGGGGGATTGAGCACTGACAATATCAAGGGATTTCTGATCCTCTACTCCTCCTCTTAATAAAATATTATGCTGTGGGGTTTTTTTAAAAAAGTTTCTTCAGTAATTGAGGCATGTTGTGGATCAGAAGAACTTCTGTTAGGACCTGCCAGATTTCCAGTCTTCTTTTTGACATTTTTCACTCTCCTGGTGAAAGAGGGAATAACTCAAAGCTGAAAGACCAGCTTTGTGGAAAAGGAGAAAGGAGAAGAAGAGCTGACTGCTCTGTGAAGAGACTGCCACACTTTAATGAAAGAAATGCAGAGTGAGGGATGAGCACACACAAATTAAAGGGAAGGTTTTGAAAGCATGTTTGTGCTCACCTATCAGTGCAGCTATTCATGCTCATTAGGTCAGGGCTACCTTGAAACATCTGGTATAATTTACAAATCTGAACATTTTTTGCTTCAATCCAATCCAAATGTATATGGAAAACCTTTTGTTACTGGTGGCCTCTTTCCATGTCGATGATCCTTGCTTTATGGAGGAGCTCAGAATGACTGTCTTCCAGAGATTCCAACCTATTCAAAAGCATCCAGCCTCTGACAAGTTTTCAGACACAGCATACTGAAAACATGTGTTTTCAACATTTGTTGATGATTTCATTTTTAATAATTTTGGGAGTGCTTTTAGGACACTCAGAAATAACCAAAATTAGTGATTCAGTAAGCCATTCCTCTTTTTCTTAGCTCCTTGGCAGGCTAACTATTACAGATTGTCCCTTTTATTTGTATTTCTCTAGAGAAATACCCACATGAAAAAGTGGAAACAGCATTTCGACCTTACAGAATTACATCCCCTGTGCCAGTGACACCAAATACTTTAGTTTGGCTTTTCCCCTGAGCTCCCCTCCTGCCAGTGCCCATCAGCCACGAGGCTATTTCTGAAGGCAGGCCTGTCCTTGTAAATAATATCCCTCTTGCCAACTCAGCAAATAAAAGTTGCAATTGTGGAGCTGACAGCCAAATCCCTGGAAGCCAGCCTGGGATTTGGGATGGCTGCATTTCCTCCATGAGCATCCTCATCACGCTGGCAACGCACACAATCATCACACACCATTAGCCGAGCCTGCCGATGGCATTAGGACACAATTGTCTCCTGCATCAGGCTTTTGAATTGCCTTCCAGGGTTTTGTTCCCAGCAAAAGGCACAAAATGAGCAGGTGGATATTCAGCAGTGGCATTGTTAACTACACTTCTACCTTCCCGCAAAGCCACACTCACACAATAATCCGACCTTCATTTTCTCTTTATCTGGAGATTTCTTGGCTTGTCTGGGCTTAAATTAGTTATTCTGTAGCCATTAATGAGTCCTATTTTTGTTTTTGTTTTTAACGGACCTCAACTAAACAAAACCAAAGTTAAGGGTCGATTTCACATATTGCACAGTTTTGTGTTCTTCCAGAAAAAAGCCCCAACAAACCAGCTTGTCATGTTTTCCTGCCCAGTTTGAATTTGTTCAGAACAAACTAGAGAAAAAAACTAGTTTATCAGGGCCGCCACTTCCAGATACTGCAGGCAACCTTGGAATAAATTTATAGTTCTCTATGATCAGGGTAGTCCAAGACTTAAAGCAATACCAAGAAATGCCATCTTAATTGCTTGAACAGAGTTAATTAGCCCTAATTCCTCCCTCTGAACTCCTTTGCCACGTGCCCAAGGTGCGATGCTTATTTTGAACTCTGCTTATAAGAGCATATCTTAAGAACCTCCTTCAGAAGTAAAGGGGACACTAAATTTGTTACCAGCAGTTTCCTATTCCTTCTTCCCTTTTCTGCTTTTGAATTCTCCATATTTTTTTTTATTTTTATTTTTTTTTACGTTACTACATGTTTCTTTCCTATGTATTTACTGGCTTATTTTTACAAACACTGTAAAAATGAGAAACAAATATCTGACTCAAAAGGGAGAGTGACATCTGAATGTCATTAGATATCTTGCTTTTGGAGATACTCCAAGGCCTACAAATCTTCAGTATTTACACTGTTAATATTTAAGAATCAAGATTTATTGCAAAGTAAATAGATATCATAGAGAAGAGAACACTGAAAATGTCATAGCTGTCATTAATATGTGTGGTGCTCTATCTGGACTGCATTTCCTTATTTCTGAGCTGAGTTAATGGTTTTCTCTCCTTGGTTTACACCTAAAAACCCCCCAAAGCAGCTTAAACCCCAGTAAATTACACACACCAAAGGCTTTTAAACCCACAGCCCTGATATTGCTGGACACAGCCTACTAATACAGATTTTCAGCACATTTTAAGCATGAGAGACTTAGATATAATGAATTACATCCTTATTAATTGTATTGTACACCTCAGCTGGCTTTAATCAAGGAATACGTGGCCAGTTATCTCTGCAGCTAAAGGAGAACACCCTCCAGTGAGGGCACCTTGTCCAACACAGGGACAGAAGGTTTATCTCAATGCTCAGACACAAGGACACAGCTTTCAGGTGCCCAGATGGACCCAAGGGCACAGCAGGGTGATGGGAAGCTGTATTTATTTTCTAGATAATTATCTCCTGTTTAAAAAGGACTCCAAGTGCCAACAGCACAAGCAGAGTTGAGTATCCAGTGAGAGGCTCGAACAGATTCTTGTGAGTGTTGTTGACTCAGGCTAATTACAAAAAAGGAGAGTATACAAGAGAGGTGACAGGGGAGGGTTTCCCCCTCTTCCCAGTGGGCTTTACAGACATGCAAGTCAAAGAAAGCTGGAATAAGACACTACTACTGAGGATTTACTGTAATGTCAGAAGAACTTTAATTACAGTTGGCTCCAGGACTCTCTCCCTATAATGGTGCATCAGAGCTTCTCAGCCACTGCTCTCCAGCAATATATTCAGCAAGGAATAGCTGTTACATCTTACTTTTCTCCTTCATGTTGTGAATTATCTGGAGCCGGTGGAAAGCTTCAACTTGGAAAGTTCAGGATAAAAGGCAAAAATATATCTTTTCTTTTCCCCTGCCCAGCTGCATTCAGGGACCTTTCTGCAGGGCTGTCTGGGACCTTTCAGCTCTGCGGGGCTTTGGCAGCAAAGTTCACACTCGTGTTATGAGCATTCCCTTGGAATATTAAACTCCAGAGGTGGAGACAGTCCAACTGCCAGCAAACTGATCACCAGCTCAGACCTCTGAGGTCAGTTTGCACCACTAAAGCAGTGAGAGTCTGGAACAGCTTTTCACAGGAATGATGGGAGCAATAGAGCCAGGGATGCAGGATTTTATAAGCTACAGCTGCCAAGGTAGCAGGGAACAGAGTTTAGTTTAATGCACAAGGTTCCTTCCAGGCTGTGTTTCTAAAGGGATTTGATGCCAAGAATAAAACCAAATAAATCTCAGCCATTTCCTGGGGTGGAAGTGGCAGAGATCAGGTGGCTCTGCAGAGGCAGAGGTGACTCTCTGGCTGAGGAAGAGGAGCAGCTGCTGGTGGCTGGAGGCAGTCAAGGAGCCACTCGAACTGCTGCTGGCACTGGAGCAGCCTGGACATCTCTGATCCAGCCCCTGGACCAGGGACTGAAACACAACTACCTGAGAGACAAACTGCAGCTACTGCCTGAAAGCTGCAGATGCTTTAGTGAAGGAAGGGAGGAAGAGTTCAGTCAGCAGCAAACTGAAAATTGACATGTGAGTTTTAAATAGACAGGATGCAATTACCCAAATTGGAACTTGGCTTGGGCTCCAAGCAATTGAGGGCTTTATATCTGTGTTTTGGAAGTGTTATGGGCTTACATGGCCATGCCATGTGAGTATCAGGCACAAAATAATCGCTGTGCTGTCGTGTGCAGGGATGAAATCTCCCCAGTGTTAAGCTGGGCTGCCACAGCAGAGAGACCGAAGAATTCAACCTGCTTTTTGCTGGTTAAAAACCAGAAATGAACCCAAAACAAACAACCCCAACAAAACAGCCGAATGCACTGACAGGCTGCTGAGTCCTGTCCTGCATCACTTGGTGGTGAATGGTCACTTTTTGCACAAAGGACACCAACTGAAGCAGTGATTTGACTCCTATTAAAAAAGTTAAAAATTCCTTAGATGCCTCCTTGTAAAAATAGAAACACACAGATGTGCTTCAAACATCTTTTTTTTTTTTAACCTCAAGCAAGTACAAAAGGCAAGATAGCAGAGTTAAAGAGTTGCATTTTGTTTCTATAGTTGCATTTTGCCTTTATAGTTGCATTTCCCCCCCTTGCAGTGCCCTCACAGCATCCCTGCCCATCTGGCAGCCTGTGAGTGATGCATTTGAAGGCAGGGACAGCAGATTTTGGCACTGATGCACTGATTTAGCTGTCTGCAGGGGAGGAGTTTAGTTCAGAAGTGACACAATTCCCAAGCTTATCCAATAGAGTTGTCTGAATTATTAGCTCCTGATTTCTGTCTTTATTTAGGGAAAAAGTCACATAAAAAGGAAGTTATTTCTGTTGTGGTCTGCCTGACACACTGCCTTCACCAGCACTGTTGCCTTACCTGTCTGAAATTTTAAGCCACTAAATACATAAGTGAGTTATCATTACACAGCAATTTCTTACTCATTTCGGAAAATTAATCCTGATTTAAAGTAATCCTACAGAGCTACCCTGTTTTCAGTGCCTCGGATGCTAATTCCAGTTCTGACCCAAGCTCAGCACTGTCCAATTTCTCCTCTGCTTTCCCTCCATTGCAGCCACACTGGGGTTTTCCCCTTCTTGCTTAGTGGGATTTAAGTATAGAAAGGCTGGGCAGGTTGAAAGAAATCACCAAATTCAGATGTGGACATTTAGTGGGGTGTTTTTTTCTATACTCTTTTGGGAATTTAACCTATATTACTATACTCAAGGCCCAGTGCCCCACTGTAATTCATCTCAGGGCATAAGTTGCAGAAGAAATATGGGTTGAAATTCAGAAGTGACATTTCCTACTTCATTGCAAGGCACGAGCTGAGGTGATGCACAAGCTGTGCTTGACTTTGGGGTTGGTATGTGGAAGCTGGGAAACCACTCACAGTTACTAAGCAACTCTGGGGGCCAGGGTTAGTGGAAATTCCAGCAGATTTCCTGCCTGCAGCAGCATCTCTGCAACCCTGTAAGACCAGCTTATGGAAGGGAGCCCTGGAGGGTTCTCCTAAATATGAAAAAAAAAGGACGTGTAGATGTGTAGAGCACCACACAACCCAGCTCACAAATCAGGTTTTTTGTTGTGTTTATATGTCATTTGTAAATTCTATGAAGAGCTCAGAGCAAGCTAAACCTCATAAATCTTGAAAGAAGCCAGTTCTCCTTATAACTCATAGATCAGGAGAGGCATTGAGTGGTGCCACCGAGCTTTAAGAGGCTGCAAAAAATAAAGGAGCAGCAGCCTGGAGCCTGACACCAGGAATGGGCTGGGGAAAGCAGATGACAGGTGTTGCTCCATGAGCACAGGGGGTTCACAGACTGTCACCAGGTGCCCTGGGCAGAGGGCAGGTGACAAGGCAGAGCCACACAGGTGACACCAACCCTGGCACAGGGGCTGCAGAAGGTGCCACAGAGCAGGCTCAGCAAGCCCAGACAAGTGTTACAGGCTCATTAGTACCAGCTCAGGATGCCTTTTTGTGTTTGTATAACACTGTTCTTCACTACAAATCCATTGGTTTAGGCAAATATATTACTTTAGCCTCACCTTCTGCTTAGTGATGCCATCATTTCTTTGGTTCTATCACATTTACAAAATTGGTTAATGGATCTCTAAATCAAAGGTAAGAAAGGGTAAGAAAGCTGCCATGCTGTGAGTCCTGGAATCCCAAGAAGACTCAGGGTAATAACAATTATAGATCACAGAATGGTTTGGGTTGGAAGGGACCTTTAAAAGTAAGAGAGAGAGATTTAAATAGATAAAATCTGCTGATTTTTGATAGTGTTGCCCAGATCATCAGAAATAACAGGTATTAGTGCATCAGTGCACCCTGGAGAAGCCAAACACCAGCTGTTTCTGGATCAGGAAATCCAAAGCACAGACTGAAGTGCAAGAGATGATTTACCCCACAGTATTTCAGCATGGCAGCAGAGCTGTGGGTCAAAGCAAGGAGAGAACATTTGTTATGACAGTCCCTCTAGAGAAACTGTAAAGGTAAACTCTTGTTCCTTTCTAAATTAATTTTATTATAAGAAATACTTGAACTCTCAGAAGATTCCTCTCAAAATAACCAAAGTATAACAGGGGGTCACTACACTAATTAATACTTTACGAGTAGAAAGGAGATTCACCACTAAATTCTTCTGTAGTTATACTTAGAGATGAAGATCTGTTTATACACAACAGGAACAGTTCCCTAGCAAGGACTCAAGTTTATAAGGTACTGGTGTCAAACCCCTGCAAGTCCCAGGATTTGCCAACCATGAGTTGAACACAAAACGGGGGAAAAAAGCTGAGTTGAACATCTGTTGGCTGTGGAGATGCAAAATTTATATCAAAACAGAGGCAGTGATCCCTCTTTAAAGTATCACAAATCTAAACCTCAGCCTGGTGGGTGTCACAGCACACCATCTGTTAAATTAATACAGTTTAATTAATCAAAGTTAAATGTTCTTGCATGTTTTCACTTCTGTATCTGAAGAAGCATTAATTCTACAGAATGGTGGATATCCTGCAACTGGATCTGGGAAAGATGCAGGATGATTAATGTGTTTACAGGGAACGTGCAGCCAATGGAAATGTTGGATTTTAAGATATATGAGGAAGTTTGAAAAAAAGGCCAAATACGCAGCAAATATTTAATGTACCTTGTAAGATAATGGAAAAGAATAAGCTCTGGGTAGGGCAGCTGCCATCCAGGTGACCATCATGCGGAGAACACCCACACATCTTACCCATATTCCTTAAAAAATCTCCCGTGGAACATTATTCCACGTGGAGAACCTGTATGTCCATGGTGTGGCCAGGGAATGTGATCCATAAATGGCTTTGACACCTAGTGAATGGCTCCTGGTTTGGACAAAGAGAAGAATTCCTAAAGTTCTTCTTCCTATAAAGAAGGATTCCTAAAATATTGCTTTGAAATAAGTAGAAGACCTACACTGAATTAGATCCACGACAGATTCAGTGACATCAG
This sequence comes from Dendrocincla tyrannina, assembly GCA_035047865.1. NCBI lineage: Eukaryota > Metazoa > Chordata > Aves > Passeriformes > Dendrocolaptidae > Dendrocincla > Dendrocincla tyrannina. Next base: position 3,069,841 of record JAWWMP010000023.1, on the reverse strand, counting down.
GCCAATGAGCCTTGAATTCTCCATCCAATACCTGTTATTTGCCTTGTGTCAGCATGTAGAGCCCCTTCCTGAAGGGCCTCATGTTGTGACATGTGTAACATCCTGATTGTCCCATGCCCACAACAAAGGTTTTCCAAATAGCTTCCCACATAGTTGATAATGGTTTGATTTTATCCATCACTGTACTGACATTGTTACTCAAGCAAAACACCCCGCTATAGATTATCCTGGAAAAATTACCTGATGCAGCTACTAATGGTTCATACAAAATCCTGTATTTAGAAAAAATCATATACAGATAAAATCTGGTTTTGGAAAGTGAAAGATTTTTGCATATTATGGAAACCTGGATCATATTTTTAAATAAAGCACAAGGCTCAATTGAAGCAGAGGATTAATCTTGTCAATTAAACCAGATGCTGATGTTTAATGTCTGGTAGTTCACAGGAGGACTGAGCTGGGATGGCCATCCCTGCACTGGAAATGTGCTATTTTTACAGGAGATTGATGTGAGCAAAGCTTTATTTCTTCATTGTAAACGATGCTGAAAGAACAGGGCAGGGGACAATGGTAGGACAATGGAATTTACCGAGTACCACGCAAGTAGACATTAAATATTTATTTCTTTTAAGATCAGGTAATGCAACTTAAGCTATTTTTTTAGGGCACAACTAGCTCTCTTCCCCAGTGGCACCTTCTAGGTGACACAAGGGACAGAAACTGCACAGCTCCTTCTGCTTTCCATGACTGCTCCTTCCTCCCCACCATGACACAGCAAAGGAGGGCTCATCTTTCCCTTACTAGAGAGCTGAGAAAGAAATCTGATACTAAACAACTGATTTTTGCTTTGCTTTGTCTCTCTTTACATCTTATAAGATCAGAGTTCGTTGTCACCATAGAGCGAGTTCAGCAGGATCCAACAGAGAGATTTAAATAGACAGTACCAGAAATATCAAGAAATGCTAATTAAAATTCTCCTCAGCTCAGTGGGGTCATCCACCTGTGCTTCTGGAAGCCCTCTGTGCACTATCATTGCTCAGTACCTTTTACTGTGGTCAAGGGGGGCATGAAGGGTACACCAAATGAGAAGAAAAGGCAAAATAGTATAGAAAAAAAATTAAATTAAGGCTATAGAACATCCTCCAGCTTCCAGTGGGAGAGTGAAGAAGTCAGACACGGCGTGAGCCCCCAACTCCCTGCCTGGAGGCAGCTCACAGCTGCACAGATGTTACTTTGTCCTGTGCCCCACACAGCCCTCCCCAGCACACTCCCAGCAGCATGTGCCAGGCCAAGCTGCATTTACACCAATTACATTAGCAGAGATTTAATCTGGTTGCAAATTGTCCCTGGGATCAATGGAGCACACAGTGCAGTCAGCTGTTGAAACAGGGCCAAAACTCCAGCAAATGCCAGACCCAGCCTGCAGCTTTCAGGCTCACTTCCCCAAGTGCCTCTGTATTTTGTCAGAGCTGATGCAGGTGCATCTCTGACCACTCCTTTGAAGGCAGAACAGGTAAATCAGGGTCTTTAACTCAGTCCCTCGTCCTGCCTCAATGACTTACACAGCCAGAATCCCATTTATCTGCCCCAGGACTCAGCAGTGCCATCACTCACCTTAAAAACAGACATCTTCAGCCTTTGGTTCAACTGAACCCCAGGACATTTGGGCAATCCTGCTGCCTGCAGGCTCCACTCACACAGTGTGTTGAGCCAAGCCATCACTCCAGGAGGGTGAGGTTTGAGAGCTGAGAGCAGCATGAGGAAGGTGGGTCATGAGTACTGCCAATAAAAAAGCAAAGTTGGGGATGCTGCCACTGAAGAAGGTGGGGCTGGAGCAGCATCTCACTGAAATACTGTTAAATAAATGAAATTAAAAAATCAAAACCAACAAAACATGCCCCAAAGTGTTCTTTTACCTAGATATAGAGCAATGGGCAGATGGAAGTGTCTAACAATCCGGTAGCCACTCTCTCTTAAGTACAAGAGAACCACCTGGCTTTTATTATTCATCAAGGGCAGGGGCAGTGAGGGAGAGCTGGAGACACACAGATGATGGTGATTGGAACAATCTTCTCAGAGATGAGACTGGCTTTAATTTTTTCCAGGGAGGAAAAGAAATTGAAAAGTTGTTTCTCTTCTTTACTACCTAAGCAGCTACTGAATTATTGCTTAAGGAGAGACACAGGGGAGGAAAGGATGGTGTTATTCTTCCTGCAGCAGGACTGCGAACATCATCCCTCCAAAGCATGTCAGGTAGCTGAATTCTTCCCTTTGGTGAGAAAGAGTGAAGAAAAAAACCCACACACAACAAACCAGTTTTCCTTGTTCGATTTTCCCCCCTGCTTTGTGCTTTAGTTCACCTGATAAAGCAATTTAAGTAAGAAAGTCAAGCAGAAAACAAGTATTCCCTTAACTTTCTCCGCGCTGCAGCCAGCAGAGGCGATGGAGCTGCCCGTGCTGCCCCTGCTCTGCACCTCGTTTGTTCCTTCACACCTGTGGGAGCCGTGTAGGATCTCACGCCTGCCTCGGAAGGGCCGCGTTTTGGAGGTAAAACCCACCCCCGAGCCCAGGGCAGAGAGGTATTCCCTGCTCCATCTGCTTTGCTCTGGGAGCGGAGAGGCTCCTGCGGGATCCCCCTGGACCGCTTGGGCAGCGGCACGTCAGGTGCGATGAGTGGGGAAGGGAAGAAGCCTTTCCTTGGGGGAATGGGGAGGGAAGCAGAGCCAGGCAAGGGGAGCTGGTTCTACAGCTGCTTTAGCCATGAAGTTATCCAAAATGCAGCGTGTGGGCTAGGGGTTCATTCCCAAATGCTTCAGTGATTTATGACCCTGAGACTGAGAAAAAGAAAGAATTGTTTGGTGTTGCTGCTAAAACTCTGTCCTTGTGAGCCAGGGGGAAGGAGAGGTCATGGCTTAGGGTGGAGCCTGCGGCCAGAAAGATTCTAGGTTTGCCCCTGCTCCGTCCTAAACTTCACTATGACTTTAGCAAACAGCTTTCACTTGCATCTCCAGTGTTATTCAGGGAACTAGTTTGGATTCAGAAGCCAACCAGGCTCTGGGAAAGGTAGAAAAGCAATTCTCTCCTTTGCTGGGGTATGGTGGGAACAAATATATGGGATTTTGACTAGCTCAGCTATCAGAATACCAGATAGTATCAGATCAATATCTAGACCAGATTCAAGCCATCTGCTGAAGGACGGTGTGAAGGGATTTACCCACAGAGTTCAGCAAAAGCTTAATGAAGCTTTTGCACACAGCAGGAACCAACAGCCATTATCACCTCCCTACCTTACACATTCATCAGTGTATTCTGGAGGTGTGGGGAGCAAGAGGAAAAAACAGATTTTTTTTTTTTCCTGTATCAAGCTGCTATCCTGATTAAATAACTAATGTGCTGGTAATTAAATTGCAGAGATGGTGCACACAGCGCTCCCGACTGCTGGTCACAGTGTGCTAGACCACGTTGCTGAAGGACCAAAGCAGTCTCCAAAAGCAGACTGTGCTCCCTGGGAATTACAGGAGCTCCTGGACCTTTCTCCTGAGTGGGAAAACGGCTTTTTTTATCAGGTTTGAGCAGGCTGAGCTAGAAAGCTCTAGAAGTTACTGGTAGCTGAACTGCCAAGGGAACAAGGCAATTTTACCCTGCTAAGGGCCAAAAATACCAAGACCATTTCCCAGGCAGTTGTTGAAAAGGACATAGCTGAAGGTTATATTCAGATGGTGTCATGGAAACACCTCTGTGCATCAATTTGAGCCTTGCTCTGTAAGGCCTGTGAAGCCAGTTGGATTTGAAAACCAATTCTGTTAATTTTTGCCAGCTTTTTAACTGCCTTTCTTGATGTTCCTGCATGGCTTTGGGTCATTTTCTCCCTGGTGCCTCCTCATTCTGATTTCTCATTTTCTCTGACCAGAAATATCCAATAAGTAGTGCTGAAAGATGCTCAAATCCATGGGCTTTCACATTTGAGGGGGATTGTTGCCAGCTCTGCAGAAGTTCAGGATATATATGTGGAAATAATCACAATTAGATGTGCGTGGGTGATCTGGGTCCCATGAGCAATGTGTGTGGACACACACACATATGTGAGTACACACCCTTTGAAAAGAAAGTTTCCTTCGCTTTGGTAACGTGCACAGGATTTGCTTTCTCATAAAATTTCCCTGAACTGCATTTTTATAAGAACCTCAGCAACTTGTCAAGCCTAGTAGATTTTATCAGCAGAAAATAAATTCATAACTGTAATTTCCTTTCAAATCCTGAATCAATTTCTTTCTGGGTAGTGTTTATTCTGGATTTCTGTCTTAGTGACTGTCACTTAATTTCAGAATAGCTTATTGCTGCTCTGCACTGGCTTTGGAGATAATTCTGTAAACTCCTTAAAAGAACACGGACAGAAGGTTTTCCTCTTCAAATCTTCACTACTTATCAGCTTCCTGAAATTCTCATGTAGATAACACTGCCTGCCCTAGGTGTATATAACACTAACTACTGATGTAATAGAAATAATTAAATTTCCAGTTGACACAGTCGTTCCTATTCTTACCAACTTGTGAATGACACAAACCCTGATGGGTAGGTTGGTACTCAGAGCCCTAATTTTTTAAGAGACAGTGACATCAGGCATCATCCACCGCCAGCCAACCTCAAAGAAAGAACACCATGAACACAACCCCTTGTGCCAGAGGAGCTTTAGTTTGGATAGGAGGACAAATGTCCTCACTGAAAGGGTTGTCCAGCCCTGGCACAGTGGAGTCCTCATGCCTGGAGGGATTGAAAAGCCATGTGGTTGTGGCACTTGGGGACATGGGGCAGTGGTGTTGGGAACAGTTGGACTTAGTGGTCTTAGAGGGCCTTTCCAGCTTCAAGGATTCCCTAATTCTGTGGTCTGTGTGGCTTTGTGGGCAGACCCAGACCTGGTGGTTATAAATCGCAGACTCTTGCCCCGTTACCTTCCTTGTGCCACCCCAGCAGCAGAACCTCCTCCTCCAAACCACCTTTGGGGCACTTCTGGGTGAATTTTTCTGTGTTTTGATCTCTGTGAATGGATGCTTTAGGTGCTAATGGCTTTAGCTGCTCTTAAATCCTCTTGTACCCCTCATGTGAGGGAAGAGGGAAGCTTTGGAGGCTTCAGAGCTGCTCTGAGGCTCAGCTGCAGATCCCTCAGACACACACTCCTTGATTACAAAGTCACCATTAAAATTACATTATAGGAAGTGAATGGGGTCAACAATCCTGATAAACAAGAGGTAAAAGCAACCATTAAAAGACATTTGCTGGTGGCTAATCTTTATAGTCTTTGAGGAGGCCAGGTAGGTCACTGAATGTGAAATAGCGAGATCAAGAAATGAAATGAATTATTAATTGTCATAATTTATTATTTATTTCCTCAGTGCTACAGTTTACCTTGAGCTTTATGGGCAAACAAAAGGATCGGAGCCCTCAAATCAAACTCACATTCTGCCACTTTGGGTTTGTGTGTTTTCTAGGCAGAGCTGGATCCTAAGTTTAGGGTGGCATTCAAAGGACACTCAAATCAATGGCAAATCTCCCTCCTAATTAAGATAGTAGCCAATTAAGGTTCTCTAATCAGCTTTATTCCTGCCATCCCAGCACATGACTATGTCTACAAACCAGATTAACCTCCTGGCTTCCAAACTGTCTTACACTCCTGTACTCAGCAGTATTTTTGAAGGGTATTGTGTAGAGAGCATTTTAAATGACGTTTTACTTTCCAAACATTCTCTGGGAAATTTGTTCCCTATTTCCAGAGGGGAAGTGCTGACACTGCAATATCTGCAGTTTGATTTGAGACACTGGAAAATTGAAAGTGTATCTTGGATAAAAATTTGAGTCCTTTGACTCCACACATTTAAATTATGTTAATTAGATATAGTTCAAATTAACAATCACCTGGTTCTCCTGAGGAGTTTTAATCATAAGAGCAACATCTGCAAGTCTAGATCTTGTGTGCACTTGGTTTAGGCTGATCTCCTGAAGATGTTCACACAGACATTTTACCACCCCTTTGTGGAGTGGGGTCAAGAACAGTCTCAAAGAAAGAGAAGGGGATGTTTCTTTTTGGTAGAGAAAAGGATTTCATTCCTGGTGAAAAGTAGTCATTACCTAAAGGTAGGAAAGGAGAACATTTTGCAGGATTGAAGCCTTGGAAAAGCCATATCACCAGCTGAATTACAGAGGATTATTTGTATGTTTTCAGTGAATTCTGAGCAAAAGGAATTTTCTTAAGCTTTGTCTTCTGTAAACATCAACTAACTCATAAAACCAAACCCTGCTGGATGATAAAAACTTTAAAAAAATAATCTACCACTCACTAATGTTGTTCCCCATTCATCCAAACCCAGCGCTTCACCTCGTGCTTTACATCCAGGTATGGACCTACTAATTTGTTCAGCCACAGCCTGGACTAACCTGAGCTGGTGGAAGTTTGTAAAAGGAGGAGCTCAGTGGTCTCACATCAACAGAGAAAGCTCTTTGTTCCTAAACACAAGATGCTGACAAATCTGACAGCCATGGCTATGGGAGGTAAAATGCCACAGCAGTGGATGTGCTTGTTATTTATCTGTTTAATTAAAGAGCGAATTAATTCCTGCGTGGAGGGCAGGGAATGTTTGGCATCCCCAGAATCTGTTGCCTAAATCCCTTGGGAAGTAAAACTCATCAAGATACAGAAAATGAAAGCCAAGTGTTGGGCTTTCTCAGAGCATCACTGGGGATGCAGAATCTGGAGGAGGTTCCTGTGAAGAACAGACAGTGCCCAACATTCCAGTTCCATAATCCAGAATTAGGGTGTTGAGCTGTACAAAGGGGATGACTGAGAGTTAAAATGACAAACTAAGAGGGTACCAATAACTTCACTGCTAAAGTTTGGTATGGGAGGAAACCTAGCTGAATATTCTTTAGTAATTAATGAGACTTTTTGTTGTTTTTAGGATTTTATGAGCCCCCTTGCACTTCAAAGGAGTGTGCTGGTGATGGAGCACACACCAGGCATTTACAAGCGGGGAGAAATGAATAGCCTGTCTGCTTCTGACAAATTATCCTTGGAGAGGAAAATAACTCCATAAGAAATATAGTTGGTGTTAAACTTAATAAAAACAGACCCTGATGGACTCCCCTTGGAATTGTGGCAGCCCTTTCCCCTGCACTCTATCCCCCTCCTGTCAGAGAACCTCCATGAACTTATAATACCTATGGGAAAAATATTCCTTTCATCCATTAAGACATAATTACTTTTCCCTTCCCCCCC
>JAWWMP010000023.1:3036506-3062238 GCA_035047865.1 Dendrocincla tyrannina | reverse complement strand
AAAAATATTTAATTTTCCCGTCCCCCCCCCCCCCCCCCCCCGAAAAAACCTGAGAGATTTGCAGGTAAGGCCCAATGTGCTGGTGTAACTGCTGGATGAAGAACTTACAATTCCAGCTAAAGTATGAGCAGCTTAAGCTCCCCACTTTGTTTTTTTTCCAGGGACTCAGCAAGATATGTTAAGAAGAATTTGCTGCTCTACTGGGAAATCCATAGAATTTGCTTACCACAAGGAAAAAACCATGCATTCCATCCAGCTCCATGCAAAGGCATTTGAAAGGGTCACACAGAGCTGCTGCATATATTAAACTTTGGGAAAATGTGTATCTGTGGGACCCACTGAGTGTTAACCTCTGTCGTAAAGAAGATGCATCACCTTTCATCTGTTCTCGTGGGCACTTGTCAGGATTGTGACTATTTTTGCAAGCAGCTGGTGTGTGCTGGGGCTGGCAGAGCCAGTCCTTGGCCTTAGGAAATGAAGTGCCTTTCCAGGGAGACATGGGGAAGGATGGAGAAATGAAAGGTTCTGCAGGGCACAGAGAGGAGGGGGTGGAGGGGAGGGATGGAATCAAAGCCACAGGGTGGTTAGGAATGTGCTCACTGCAAAACCCATCAGGGAGGAGCTGGGTCTTTCTGCTGGTCTGTGGGGACCTCGTGGCAAATGGGAGTGAGATTCCAACCTGGGCTTCCCTGCAGGTCCTGCTCTAGGGGTTCTGGGGTCACTGTGTGCAGGAATTGTCACTCTGCAGTGGTTTGGGGTCCTCCTCTCCATCCCAGGAGGGTGCAGGGCCCCGTTTCCCTGTGGTGAAGGCACAGCAGAGCCTGCCTGCTTGAAGCACTGACTTATTTTGTGGTTATAGCCACCATCATCCATAGATTATATTAAGCCCTGCTAAAACTGTAAATTTAACAGCAGGTGTGTAGTGGTAGAAGCCTCCTTTGCATGGTTTATGGAGGGCTGGAAGGATTTATTGCTTCCACCCAAAAAATTTCTTCACTAATACTCAGAGATTTACAATCCCCCATATCAGGAGAAAGTCTACTCCCAGCTTTATTTGAATATCTGTTGATAGATCAACAGATCTTTCTGCTATGAAATCCTCCCTTTACTGCTCCCTCGCTTGTTGAAAGCATGGAATATGTGGGCTCAAAAGTACCTAATAATTCCTATAGCTGCTCACCTTGGAGGGTAAAATTAAAAAAAAGGAAAAGAAGAAAAATCTGATTTGGTTTCTGCATGGGGCATATTCCAGATGTTGAATACTGCATTATGTCCACAGCAAGGATTCCAGGCTTAAGTTGTCCCATATTAAGAGACAAATGGCATGTTATGGAATTGATTTTCCATCAGCTTTTTCAGGGATATCACTCCTCCTTTGTTCTTCTAATAGATAACATCACCTCCTATAACCTCTCCTCTCTGCATCTCAAACTGGAATGTGTATTTCCCCCCTCGCCCTTCACTTTTCCATATGCCAGGACTTGACAGAAATCTGGTTTTTCAACTGGGTAATACCCTGATAATAAAGAAAGAGGTGTGATCCAGATATGAGAGTTTTTCCCAAAAAGAGGACAAATTGCTGAGCTGAGGCTGATGCCTCCATGCTACAGGGGGTGCAGAACGTTGCAGCCACCAGCCTTGGGCTCGCTAGAAAATGACAGCTTAGTTTTAAGAATCTCCTCTCAATCCAGGGGTTTGAAATTACATCTAAGCTATTAATTCCCATTAGTTTCTCTCAGATGCCTTTGCAGTAGTATTAAAATATGCATATTAAATAATAATATAAATTTCAAAGTACATCCTGGAAGATTTCTCTGGCCTTTGGGTTAAGCCCTAATTGATTTATACCAGTAAAATACTTAATATATATTAAATCATACAAGGAGAGGACTTTTCTGGGACATCGGAATCCTTGAAAGTAAAGAAGCAGCTAAGAAATGGTGAAAGATTTTGAAACATGTCATTAATATATACGACAGAAAGGGGAGAAACAAGCTCCAAGTATTTTTCTGGGAGTCTTTTGGTTACATTTCGATTGCCTCTTCAAACAGAACATGTACTTCTCCTTCAAGTAAACACACTCCCATATTCATGGGGAAATATTTTATGTTGAAATTAGCAAGTTGCTGAATTGATGTCACCTGGTCCATGTTTAATGTATTCTCCTCTGTTCCAATCTGTAATATCATCCAACTTATGCAAAGCTGACTGAAGGTTGTGCCAAGTTCAAATGAAGTGTCTATTTATCAATTGGAGGTTTCCTGCTGGAGCCAGAGATGTTAATATTGAATATGCCTAATAGCATTTTCAAACTCAAACAGTCCTGGCTTATTGCTGAGCATTTGGAAACAGAAATCTCAACTGATCGGGCCAGTCTGCAATAAAAATGCCTTCCCAGCCCCCTGTAATTATGGGTTGTCATAATATACATTTCTCCCCATAAAACTAACCAGGGAAAGGGACTGAGAAGTTCGGGTTGTCCACAAAACAGGCGTCAGAGTTTAGCTTTGTATGGCCCAAACCATATTTATGTACTATGGGGGTTGTTAATTATACACTTACACCTTTCTTAGGGGAGAAGTGCAAATTACTGATACTGTGATGGAAATTGCTCTTTTCTTCAAATACGCCTTTATCACCCAAATACACCTTGAAATTGGACAAGAATTTAAAAATTATAATCCTGTTTGCCCGAAACCCCCCAAAGCTATTGAATCTCTCTCCTCTTCTTGTCCTGTCCTCCCTCACGCGGCCTTTGAGCTCCATGACCAATTCCAACCAATTTTCAGTGCTTGTGAAACCATCTCAAAAATAAGGTATTTCTTCAAAAAAAAAAAAAAAGAATATAACACATACTGCTTTTGTATTGAAAACAGGGGGAAAAAGAGACAAAATGCCTTCCTTTGTCCTGTCCCTTTCCTCCTATACAGGAAGAGGATGTTATGAATGTCTCCTTTGTGTGAAAAACTTCGGCTGGAGTTCACTTTAGTAGGCACCGGAGAATCCAAAGCTGAGAGACACCAGCCCAAGAAAGCAAGCTTCATTAGCTTCATTGCTCATGGAAGTGCTTGTTAATACAGACACTCCATTTTTAAAATGTGTTTCTCTGAGCACAGAGCCTGTCTGGTGGAATTAGAGCTCTGCAGCAGATGGGCCCCTTGCCAGTTCAAAGGAACACAAATTAAGGCTCTGATGTTGGGAGCGTTTATGCTCGTGCTTAATTTTACAAACCAGTGGGAGTCGTCATAGATCTGAGCCTGGGCGTATTTGTAAGTGTTTGCAGGCTATGGGGGACCACGGAAATAAGCATCACTTTGCAATATTGTATATTTGTACTGTGTAAGCTGAGTACAGCACTTAGAGATGCACATTGGGAGCTAAACGGGGAGCTGGCGTCGAAGGGCTCTGCAAGGAACATTTATAATTCCAATTTTTCTGATGAGTCAGTGAATTTGGGTTCAACAAAGCCCATACAAGTGGTGCTGTCTTTACAAATAATCATCAGAGAGAAATTAGTAGATGCCAAGTTAATTATATTCTGCAACAGCAGCATTAGACTTACTATAATAGGGGGAAAAAAAACCAAACCAAGGGCTTGTACCTGCAAGGTCTACCCAAAAGCAACTCTTCGTTTCCACTATTATCCTCCATGCCTTTTCCATCTCTCTCCTTCCCGTGCTGCATTTGGAAGCCCAGCCTTGGAATGCGTGCTCTAGGAAGGGATGTGTGGGAGAACCCAGTGCTTTGTAGAGAAGGAAAAGGATACTCTCCCCATCCTCAGGAAACAAATGAAAATGAGCTGTCAGCTTAAAGGTAGAAGAAGACAACCAAGGAATAAGAGATCTGAGGGTGAAGTGGAGGCTTATCAGAGCAGATGACACAAGTACAAGGGGGGCACTGGGATGGGGAGTGGATCCAGGGCAGGAGCAGCCAGAGCCCAGCTCTCCCTTCCCAGTTTCGAGCTCTCCAATGGCAATGGGACTGTTCTGGGCACTCCTTCAGGCTGGTTCCCTCCCGTTCCCAGTGCTGTGCTGGGCTGTGGCTCAGCAGAGATGTCACTGTGGGTGTCACACTGCTCCCTGTGTTGATGGAGGGTCTGCACCCTGTGACCACACCACGCTCTCCTTCATTTTAAAGCCAAATGCTGGGTCTTGAGCTGGCACAAACCACAACAACTCTGTGTAGCCCGACAGATTTACACCAGATGGAGATTTGGTACTGCCAGTTCTCTTTGGTTTCAGAGTATGTTGCTCTAAAGCCTCCATTCTCTCTTCAGGAGCACCTAAGTGGGTGTCAAAATCCCCCTTGAAAGCTTTAGACAAAATTTGTTTGAAGGCTTAATCCAACCTCCTGTGAAAACATGTCTGCTGGAAGGGCTACAGGCTCATCAGGCATTCAGCATGGATGCATTCAGATCATACTTCAAATGAATTGGAAACACACTGCGTGTTCCTCCCCATTTAGGACTCCAGGATGTTATAATTTATGTCTAAATATTGCAGCCCACATTTGTCTGTGACATTGAACTACTGCTTATTGTTTGGAAATAGAAGGGGACGATTTTTCAAACCCTGAGGAGATGAACAGGTAAGTAAGGCTCCCTGGGAAGATTTTATCACACGAGCTCTGCTTCCAAGTACAATTAATGAAAATGTATGTAATAGTTATAGAAACAATTTGCTTAAACCCCCCAGACTTTTAGCCCGATTCTCCTCTCATTTCCATTAATATAGGTCGGGAATATCTCCCTCTGAATCCCAAGGTAAATTATCAGCTGATTTCTGCTAACTCAGTGAGGTAAAACTAATGGAGCAAGAATTAGACCCTTCCCGTTAACTGCTATATGTTCTTTCACATTTGAAATTAAGATTATACCTTACAGTGAGAGTAATAAAACATTACAGCCATTCTGCTGAGTTATTTCACTGACCTTAGTTTTTGTATTAAAAATGATTGCCATCAACAGCAGAATATCCGTTTTGGGTAATTTCTGTACATGTCTTGCCTGTGGATGGCAGGACTTCCTGAACACTCTCAGAAAACGGATGCTGGATGTAAAAACCACAAAAAACCCCAATACCAGACATAGTTTTTTCTAAGGTTTCTCAACATCAACTCAGCATACTCAAAAAGAAGAAAAAGAGCAAGCGGGGGGAAGGGAAGAAGCTGTAAATCCAGGTGTCATTTTTGCTTGATTAAGAATTCCTTTAGGAGCAAAGAACAGAACATTTTGGGGGGGGGGGGTGGAGGGGGTGAAAAAAGAAAAAAAAAAGCCCTGCAAAATTCAATCTTAGAGGGTTGAGGAAAAAGCCACTGACACCCTCCCCATTTACTGGGAGAGAGGTGAAAAGAAATTTCCCTTGCTCTATTTTTCATGGACCGCCATTATTATGTTTATATGCTTGTTTTCCTCCACTGTGTATTTTGGAAAACAACCTCAATCTTTTCAATGGCATCTGCAGCAGGAGGCAGAGCTCTCCCTGCACACATTCCGGAGCTGTTAGCCTAGTTTGTAGTCTGTAGGATTTTTTGTAAGTTTGAACTATTCATTGTGGTGAAGTACCTGGTTTCCATTAAAGTCTGATTAGATTTTAATGCCCAACTTTCTCAGGCTTCGTAGGAAATCCCAGCTATCAGGCATAAATAATTTCCCAGCTACTTCAAACAGCCACAACTTGTAATTAAACAGAGCCATATTCAGGCTAGGAATGAACTGTTAAATCCTGATCTAAATTGAAGGTGACCCAAACTTCAGAGAAATTCCAGTGAAAGCTGAGAGTTCCATTAGTTCAGCTATTGACAGCCTGTCCTCCTGGCTATGGCCCTAATAGAGGATTTTAAATGCTCACTACAGACAGTAAATGCCCAACATCTGCAGGCACACACACACACACAGAAATGCACAGATCTCGCAGATATGGGATTAAACCCACATATTTGGGTCTGAAAATGAGTTATAACCTAACAGTACATTCTCTCTCGGTTTTGTACCTGAGAAGTTGCCCCCCAAATAATAAAAATGAAGCGATGGGAAGCGATGTTGCTCTCTGGGGACATCAGGAGCAGCAGAGATCCCAGAAGGAAGTGGGACCACTATGTCTCCGAGCAACCTTGATTCTTACAGACCTGCTTCACCTCCCCAGGTATTTGCACCAGTTTGGAGAGGCAAAAAACAAGCTTAAACACTGAATACATGTCAGTGCTGGAGAGTGGCTCCGACTCTGACTGCAGGGAACACAAGGCGATTTCTGTCCTGTGTTTTGGACCTCAGAATAATCTTCCCTGGAATACGAGAGGCGATGCAGGAGGAGGAAAAGCAGAGCCGAGCCAGCCCAGTGACATGGGCTGCATGTCTAATGCTCCCAGCAAGGCTGGGGAAGGGAAAATTCCATGTGCAAGTTAAAGCAGACAGGAAGTTTTAACGGAGGGGCAGAGCCAAGATTACTCAGCCTTACTCCTGCAATCCCAGCACTGCATTCCAACAGCTGCATTTTTGTACTGCTGGCCTGTTCTTTGGGAGTTACATCTCCCAGGAATTAGGCACTGGCAGCAACAGGGAAACAAGGGCTTCTTTGTTGTGGGGGCTTTGTCCCTAATAAACATCATTATGGTTCCCTGCATCAAAATCCCTTCTTGTCTCTCCTGTCTCTTGTTATTACAACTACTTAGGGGGAGCAGGGCAATATTACATTTCCTACCTTCCAGGTTGTTTTAGGGATCTTACTGCAGCACCACTGCAGCATTAAATAATATTTATTAACCATAAAAGCAACAAAAAATATTATAAACTTTGATCCTGCCTCTTCCAGTGAAATCATGGTAAAACTGTCATTGATTTCCAGCCAGCAGGAACTGGAGAGTTTTCCTTCATCCTCTTTACAAAGTACAGACAGTGGAATTATCCTTCAGCATTAATGATGAAATGAAAAACTGAGTTCAGCAACAAAACATTCAAGACTTTTCTGGCATTAAAAGACAGCAAAAACTAAGATCATTAAAAAGTGCAAGATATTCTCTCATGCTACTGAGCTTGCTATTAAAGCTTCTTCTTTATTTTCTTTTAATATTTTTCCTCTGTTGTCCTTCCCAGGAGAAGGATTCCATAATTTCTTTTATTTACATCACCATTTTCTGCTTAACTGTCAAAGGGGCTAAAACCAGCTCTTAAGATTTCCAGCAGAGGAATAACCACTTGCTGCTTACTCAGGACACAATGTCTGAACGCCTCCAAAACTGATTTCTAAACTAAGGAATGTAGATGGGAATCCCCTAATTTTCAGATCTCTTCAGTCTGTTGTGGTGGACAGTGTGGGCTGAACAGCTTCACTCAACAATGTGCCCACCAAGCCCACCCTCTATGGTTGTGTCTTAAAGCCAACTGCTCTTGATTGAAGAGCATCACGGCACAGAAAGTCCATTAAATTCCAAGATAAGTTATTTTAATAACTAGAATGTTCATTTCCGATTTGAATTAGCCTCACTTCAGAAAAATCTTTTTTAATATCTTGGGGTTTTTTCCTGCTACATCAAACACTTGTTTACCACCACAATTTCCTCCTTCATCACTGAAAGGAGCCTGCCCTTGGACAGGAGTGAGAAAGAGGAGTCTGCACGAGAAGCTCCTCTGCCACTGAGCCAATATCTGTGGTGGGGCTGGGATAACGTGTCCCAACAGCAAATCTCTCCTGGGGTATGGCTATTATTTAGTGGTTCTTTATGTCATTCTTGCAGGCACGCGGGAAGAAAGGCAAAAATATAAAGGATCTCTGGTGGCTCATCATGTTTATCAAATACAGCTCTTTGGGAACTCTGTGATTGCTGAGGTGGAGCCTGAGTCCTCCCTGGATCTGTTGCAGGGCATCTCTCCACAATTGATCCCTCTTGCCTTTAAGTCCAGCAGTGTTCTTCATGTAGAAGAGGAGGCAAAGGGCTGTCCACGTGCAGGGGAGGTGGTGGAAGGTGCTCCTCCTATCCCACCATCCCAAACTCACCGTGCTACTGAGTCCCACCTGCAGAACTGCAAGGAAAACAGCTCCCACTGGGGGACAGAAATAACAATCCAGACAGCAGCTTCCTGATTCATATTCCTTCTTTAAGTATCTTGAACGTCTCTCCATAACAACTGGCATCTGTCTTACCATGCAGGTCTCAAGCAAACAGCTGGGACAAGCCAAACATGAAACTTTGGGTCAAACACTCAACGCTCTGCTCAGGAATCCGGATCCCAGTGCTGCAATTCCCTGGCCACGAGGGAAGACACAGCAAAGTGCTGCACTGCCTTTCCCAGAGGGCATCTCCAGACACTTCCTTACATCAGTCTAACCATCTGTCTCAGGATTCACAGTGGCCTTCAAGACAAAGAAACTCCAGCTCTTTTGCAACTAAAATCTTAAATTCAAATGAAATGCTGCTGTCTGTGATTGCAGGGAGGTGATGGGAGCAGTATGAAGTCTTTCCCTGCAGGGCACAGAGGGAGGGCCAGAGGTGGCGATGCTGGAGCTGCAGCAGGTGAGAGGGATCAGTGGTCCCACTGACCTCCCTGGCTCCCTCATCCACCTGGGACATCATTTGTGTTCCAAATCCAAAGAGGAGGAGGGGGGGAAAAAAAGCAGCTCTAAAGAAAAACAACACCTCTCCAGCAGCACAGATAAAAATCATCTGGGCTTGACATTCCAGGGGCTGCATTTCAATGTGTTTCGGGAAGGAAGCAAAACTACTACTTTTTTTTTATTCTTTTTTGGTTTTTAGGCTGAGACTAAAATGAAGGTGGAACTGGAAGTCAAAGACATGCTGCTAATACCGTGCTGGACCAGGGTCCCAGCCCGTGGGTGTTTTGAGGACTGTTCCTATGAAGAATTCATAGGGAGTTATTTTCAGGGCAGGGAATTCTGCTGCGTCGTTACCATTATCAGCTCTGTCTTCTGCTTGCTTGACAGGCAAACTCAGACCCTGGGGAAGGGAATGTGGATAGAACATTTTCTTCTTTTGACACACAAAATATTGCACTGCACCAATATCTAGTAATGGAAAAAGAAAAGGAGAAAAAACCCCAGATTGTGTTGATATACAGTGAATAAATCAGGATGCTGTTCATAGCTTTGCAAACACACCAGCTCTGACTGACAGACAGACACCCATTTTACTCAAGTGTTTGCCTCAGGCTGCTCTCAGCCTTGTTTAAGTAGTACTTAAGAGAAATAATTGGTATTAATTTCAACACTCATACGTACTTTTTAAAGCCACAGCAAGAAAAGTGACTGCAGATTTGTAGTGGGAGAATTTAAGGCATCAGCATTTGAGATAAAGATGAGAGCTGAATTTTTAAAATAGCACCTTTTTTTGGTGCCTGTGCTAATTGCAAAAACATTTTATATTTGGAATAATTGTCCTACTTTTCTTTTTTTCCCTGCTATGCACAAATCTGCAGAAAAGGAGAAAAAAAATGGAGGTTTTTGAAGAACGAGCCTAAATGGCAAAATACAATTTATAGATAATTTCATGAATGAAACTCTGCTCATGGCCAAGAATTCATTTCCTAGTTTCTTTCTCTCTTTTCCATGGCACACCTTTTTCCTCTTATGCTGCAACTCTGCTTATGTGCTTCACATGCAAACCAGTCTGGCTAAACAAGGCACATAAACCCAAACCCTAATCAAGAAATACATGAATTTAAAAGCGTTCCACTTTGACAATGCTGTCTCACTAAGTCCCCAACGTTGTACCTGAAGCAAGCAAGGCTTTGGCTTTAAATTCTGCAGTGCAAAATTGTCTTTTAGAAAGAAATTTACGGCCAAGCACTGCCTGGAACTGTGGCTTCACAGTGATGTACCTGATTTAATATGTCATGTTTTAATAGGCAAGCCATTTACCTATCTCAATAGGAACTCTGTCTACCATGCAATGTATTTATTTCAGCATAGTCTAAGGCATCTCTTGCCCAGGATATATGTTTCAATTACATTTCAGTGCAAAACACATCCTCTGCAAGAATCTTCATACTCCAGGATCTTGAGTAATGAAACATTTAAAGTGCTGGAGAGCCCGGTCCTGAAATCTTTATTCAGGCAATCTCCCACAAAGGCAACCATTCCTCTCAGCAGCACTGATCAATACCCCAATATGCCAGACCGAAAAGCAATGTGGATTCCTTCTGTTCCTATCAATAAAATATGTAATTAATTGGAAATGGAACATTTTATTAATTTGAGTTGGATATTTTTCCCTTTCCATCAGCCATATTTTAGACACGTGTGGTTCTGGCCCTCAGCTGGCACGAAGCAGGGAAGCTCCAGTAAGTTTTATGAAATCAGGTTGAATCCAAGATCTAGAAGGCAGAAATGGCTGGAAAATGAAATGGCTGGAAAATGAAATGGCTCATGTATATTGGCTGGTGAATTTATATATACCAAGTACCTGGTTAGCAAGAGAATGGAATCAGAAGCCTCCAACACCCACCTACCCCAAAAAAGTGCTGGTACCAGCCAACCTTGGCTTACTGGGGCACTGAGGGCTCCTGAGATCTCCCCACACCCAAACTGGTCCCAGGTCCATCCCAGTGCTGCTCCCAGGGCCAGGAGAAACTGGGGGGAGGCAACACTGGAGGACTCAAGCCAAGAACCCCACCTCATTTCGTCCCCTCTCCCTGCAGTTTTATGCCAGTGGAAATCCATGGATGGCTCTACAATAGGAAAAGCTGTGGGGGAGAAAGAAAGGCATGAAAAAGACTCAAGGATTTGAACAACTTCCACCGTGTCACATCCTGAGCTGGCTCGAGAGACTCAGGTTGAGGCAGGTACTGCATTAATGTCAGAAAAAACCCTCTATCACCGTAACCTATTAGTGAAGCTTCTAAATCTGAAGCCTCCCAAAGCTGAGGATAAACATTTAATTTTAATCTGTTTGTTTTTTTCCCTGTAATTAAACTGAAGGGCTTTAAAAAAAGAGTAGTTGCAAATTGCAGTGTTGCATTCTTGGTGCAGCCACTGGATTTTTGTTCACAGGAGGTGTTTCCTACTGGAGTTAAATCCCGAAGCAAGTGAAAATAATCTAGTAAAGAGCAGCAATAGATACAGATATACGAGATTTATATGCTTTCCACATTAACAGAGCTTCTGTTATAAATCCCTATTAATCAGGCATTCCATCAATATCAAGTTTTCCATTAAATTCAAAGAGGAAGTGTAGCAAATGTAATCATAGAGCTTGTTTAATACAGTGCAATGATGCCAACATTTCCATCTCATCTCTCCAGCTGCAGAGCTCTCCTCCTACTGAGCTCCACGCTGGAGTAGCTGAACAGCTCAGTGACAAAGAGGAAAATTCCCCTGAATATCTACAGGGGAAAAAGAATTAAAAATCCTCCTCTCTGACTTCCAGCAGTTTTAAAGCAAAGCCAGCAATAGCAGGATGGTGAATTATAAGTTCCAGAACAGATATTTACAGTTTGTTTCATCCCACAGCTCACCAGTTTTTAAAAAAAAAGGCTAAAATGTAATTGCAGAACTTCATACTTTTGGTTTTGCAGGTGACATCTGGACACTTTGCAGGAGCAGAAGTGAAAAGCTGCAGCGACTTGGGTGAGGCACAAATGGAAAAAAGAGGCTCTTTTTAAAAGGCATTTGTATGCTTTGTATGTTTATTGTCCAGTGTCAATACAGGAGAGGAAAGAAGGAGATGAACAAGGAAAAGAGACAAAAGGAAGGGATTGAGTCATTCAGATCTTGTAATGAAGTTCTGGGGAACTAAGCAGCATTTTTTAAAGGAAACATTATCCAGCCTTGTTGAAATTAAATAGTAGGTATTGAGTTAGATTAGACGTGAGAGAGAAGAAAATGAAACAGAACAGCAAAGGGAGGAGAGATTTTCAACTCACCTGGTTTCACTGGTGAAAAGTCAATGAGAAGGAGAAAGGCTATTCAGGGTTCATTAGGCTCCTGGAGAGTTCCGGTTCCCTTGATGTTAGGTGAGACATGGAGTGGAAAGTTCTCCCCCTCAGGGTACTCCTGAGGCTGGCAACATCTACAAGCATCCAAAAATTCCCATTACACCTTCCCTTTTTTGTTTAAAAACATAAAAAAACCCTGATATTTTCCATTTTGTTGGTGTGTCCCTGGTGGAGTTCTGTCCTGTTCAGTCTTGTTTGCTCCAGGCAAAACACCCAGGGCTTGACTCTGTGCTCTGCCCTGGTACCTTGGGGTTCCTGTGACAAAGGGCACTTCCACAGAAGCTGGATTTATCTTTGTTTCATCTCAGGAAGAAATGAAAGCAAACAGTGAAACATTGCACCTTTGAAAAGCAGAACAGCTTGTGTTCTAGTTGGTCTTCTGGGAGATTTATGGTGTATTTTCAGCATCACTGATATTACAGCGCAGTCCAGGAAGGCTCTTCCACACTACATATTACATTTCTAGTGCAGCTGCTGCCCTAACCCAGTAGATTTCCAGGGTTGCAAAGTATGTTACCAGTCAGAAACATCTCCCACATCAGCCCACCACAACATTTGGATGGCACCAGCTTCCCTTGCCACCGGTGCTTCCCAGCCCTGGGCTACCTGGGGCGGTGACAGGGACACAGCCAGAGGACTTCACACAAAGGGCAGCCTTTGCAGGTGCAGTGGAGAACCAAAGCCTGCTGGGGCTCTCCTGAGGTTGGAGGAACATCTGAGGCAGCAGATGAGTTTGGATACGGTGACTCTGTTTTGCCTGGAGCCTGTTGCACAGTCCCAGCAAACATCCCATTGTTAGATGGAATAGAAACAGGCAGGCAGATGAAGTGGAAAACACAGCAGATACAGTGAAAGGTTCAGAACCAATTTATTTCCCCGTGCCTGGCTCGTCCCAGGGCTGTGCCCCACCACTCAGAGCTCCCTCCCACCCTTGGCAGCGAGGGCTGTTTGTGCATTCTGGCTGTGCACAAGTGTGAGCAGGCAAGAAGAGCTCCTGGGAGACACACAAACCATCATATGCCCTCTCTGTTAATGTCTTAGCACAACTCATCTCGACTGTCTGAGCTAATACCACAGTTTTTCCCATCAGGCAGAACCACAGTAATGCAGATGGATTTGGAGAGCAGGGAGATGCAGGAGGCAACAGGGTCGGATGGCAAAGGAAGAGCCTGATGGGGCTGAACGGCAAAGGAAGAGCCTGACACTTTCACACCGGGGCAGAAGAATCTTTGCCCTTTCCTCACTTTAGCTCTTCCTCCTGTGCTGGTTCCATGTCTGTCTGCAGCCTGACGTGCACACAGTGAGGTTTCTTTTCAGGAAAGCCTAATATTTCTTCCCAAGAACAACTCATGCACTTCAAGCTGGATATGTTCTGAAAGGCATCCTTGACTCATGACCCAAGATATCATTTGTCAGTGCAAATCCCCCTCCTTCTATTTCTCTGTTGGAGCTAATAAGGCTGTGCATTTACACAGTAAATGCAATACATCTCAAAATCCCAGTTCTGCGAGCAGTACATTATTTCCTGTCCTTTCAAAGGCTTTTTGGACTAGAATATAATAGAATGCCTTTTAACAAGGACTCCCCCAAAAGTAAGAAAAGCCAGTATAGTGCAGACTTGGCTATCAACATATTAAGCAAGTGAGCTGAAACCCAAGTTCCTCTTACAAGCTCTATTTTCAGCAGGGAAACGGTGTATTCTTAAATCATAAGGCAACGAACAGAAAGTTAAATCACAGTGACAGCAAAATGCAGTTTAATTCAAAGTTAGCAGGTCAAGAAGGGCTATGAAGGATCCTCGCATTCACCCCAAGCTATTAATTCAGATAAAAACTCCTGGCTGCTGCAGCCCTCAAGGATTTT
Organism: Dendrocincla tyrannina; assembly: GCA_035047865.1. Lineage (NCBI taxonomy): Eukaryota > Metazoa > Chordata > Aves > Passeriformes > Dendrocolaptidae > Dendrocincla > Dendrocincla tyrannina. The sequence goes on along the minus strand of JAWWMP010000023.1, from coordinate 3,048,431 downwards.
ATTTTTCATGTTTCTGCTTGTTAGCTCACACAAATGGAGAGAGGGTTTTTTTTTTTTTCTCTGAGACATAAGTTCCAATTGACTTGTCTAACTTAGTGCCTTGGACTGTGGTACTTAGAAAATGTCCAAGTAGGAGCACCACAGCCAGCAATGGAGGAAAACCCCTCAATTTATGTACATATATATATATTTCCCTTTTCCCCTTTGTCTTTCCATTCCCACACAGGCAGTGCAAAGAGTTGTGCCCGGCTGCAACTCCAGCACTTCCACCCTCAGGATACTGGGAGCTCTCTGTGAGGTGCCTTCAGCATCCAGAAGATATATAGCAGCTGCCAGCATCTGTCCCTCGAGCTCCCCAGAGAACAATGAAGCAAATAATTTCTTTAATTATTTATCAAGGGCTCCTTCCTCAGTCAATAAATTTGTTTGGCTGTCTCCTGAAGGCCTGGCTTCCTATTTTGTTAGGTCCTTCCATATGCATTTGAAGGATGTTTTACTATTCATATTAATATCTCCAGCAAGATTGCTTTCTTTTTCTACTTTTCTTTTTGTCATCAGTCTTATGCTATTCTTTGATTTTATTCTGTTAGCCTTTTGTTGCTTTTTATTCCCTGTGCCTGATGTTTTATGAGACACGACTTGACCTTTAATTAACCTTTTATCCACTGTCTTCATTTGCTTCCTTCCCTTGTCTTTACATTGGGAAGAACTTTGCATATGTATTATTTTAATTGACCACTGAGTCATTTAATTCCCTATCTATTGTCAGGATTTGACTCGGGAGAGAAATGGGCCATTCTTTCCAGTGAAACTCCTCCAAATAAAGCACATTTGCAGTTTTGTTATGAACTATTTTAATCAACAGCTGTGAAATGGCCAATAAAACAAATTTGCATTCAGGGCTTATGCAGAGGGAGAGAAGATTTATGAATTTAAAAAAAAAAAAAGGAAAGAATAAAACAAGAAGAAAACCAAATGAAAACCCTTCTTGCCTTGCTGAAGAGGTGCCTGGTTTTGGTTAAACTCTCCAACTGCCCGTGGGCAAAATGACCTTTATTTTTCCCCTCCCTTTTGGCAGCTGTACCAAAAAAAGAATCAAGGCACCCCAAAGAAATGCCTTGCAAATTGCTTGGCTATTTCAAAAAGTACAGAGGGGTTAATTATTGCTGTTAACAATTAGGAACAGAACCAAGGCAGGAGTTTGGAGCGGGAGGAGGAGAAGGGTGTAGGGGGAGAGGGATGGGAAGAGCAGAAGGTGCTTCAGTCATTGCTGCTTTTTCATCCATCCCAAGTCTATTCCCAAATAATCATTAATCACTGACTTTGTGTTCTTCCTATAAAGACTTTCTATTTTCAGGTGCAGTGATATCATCTTACACTTAAGCAAATTTAACTAGGCCAGAACTCTGAAAGCTGTCACACATGTCCCCAGCCCTCCTTGCAGTGCTTCCCACAGCCTTCACTCCAGCAGAGTCTGCCTTCCTAATCAAAGGTGTACAGTGATAATTCAGCAGGGATTATTCTCTGCAAACATCGTGCTTGTTTTTTATCACTCCTTCCATATGCAGTTTATACTCTTTGTCTGCCTCAAAGTTCTACACTGAAATATGAAAGCAGCTAAATCCGACAGAGACAGACACAAGAGAAAAATGGAATTAGGCAAATTGTACAGAGAGAATACAACCTGCTCCATTATGCCTAGAAACTTCCCCCCTCCCCAAAACAGTGAAACATTAATTACATCTTGAAAATAATGTCGCCTGCTCTAACACAGATGATGGTTTCAATCATGCTGATGGCAGATGTTAAAAGAATTCTGACATTTTTCAGTTGATGGGATTTTTCCCCTCATACCCCACATCCTGCTGGCAGTGCCATGTACCTGTGCTAACACACCTGGGTGCTCTTGACAGACAAAAACCAAGGGCTTTTGAATCTGTAACTGAAACAATCAACAGGATAGACTATATGGAGTATTTCCTTGCAAGTCTTCAGCTTATTGTAGTCACAGATATCTTTATTATCAGGTCAGTCCACTGTTGAAATAATCGTAATTTCCTCTCATCTCCATAAATTTTAGAAGAAGTTTATTCATTCTAAAAGTGCAAAAGAATAGAAACAAATCACATCCATACCAGCTGCCCAGATAACTCACTCCCTTTTACCCTTAAAGGCAAACAAAACCCTTGCCAAGATTAGGAGCTCCCTAAGGAAATGCCCCCAAACTTTTCCCTTCTCCATGGTCGTTATACCTGTCTGAGCAATAATAACCAAATTCACACTGGGAGAAGGGATACACTGAGGAACTAACAATTAGTTGGTTCCGATATGCAGGAACCTTCTTTTGAAACCTAAAGGTGAGAAACAAAACGAGCTGGCTGGGATTCTGAACAGAGAAAATACAAGGCTAGGAATAAAAAAAGTAAAGAAAAGAAAGGTTTGTGGTAGGGCAGAGCAGTCTCTCTACTCTGTGGGTGCAGTATATTACATTCATGAATGGAGCAATCTGTGGCTGATTTGTTTTTTTTATGTTAATTCCAGAACTTTGAACATCTTTACAGACATAATTATTGAGGGAGAGTTTGAGTTCCCCTTTGGTTTGTTTCACAGGGTTTTGGGAGGCCTAGAAATTCTTTTAGCAGAAATTAAATCACTGTGCTACATGATTTTAAATTATTGACTTCTTTTTTTTTTATTGCTAGATAAACTCTGCCTTAGAAGACACTGCCTATGAGCAAGCTTTGCTCAGCCACATTATTTTCCAGAGCACATCCATCACTGTCTCTGGGTAAAAGCAGACAAGAACCACTGCACAGTTTTCATTTTCCATAGATTTGCAGGCTAACAATATTCCAAGAGTTTGTGTATCCTTTACACCAGATACACCATGTGCTTTAAAGCAGTGTATTTCTGCCCACAGTTAAACTCAGTTTTACTTAGAACACCTTGAGACATCATTTAATTTCCAACCCACAGCCAGGACTCACCAACTGATTTGCAAAGAACCACGTCCTGTGTTGCCCTGTTTGCTGCCAAACAAGTCTGCAGATTCCAAACCCAACACAAATGCTTTATGCAATACTGAGAGTTCTCCCACATTGGTTTGGGGTTTTTTTTCGTGCTCCAAAACCCCACAATGTTACTAATTCCTAAACAAGGACTGGGAGAAGTCTCCAAGGCACAGCATTCCCCAGCCAACACCCCTTACCTGCTCCAGGGATCCTGGACACGCCTGGAAGGATTTGTGTAGAAATACTCACAAAACTGCAGTGAATCGACCAGAAAATCCACTTTTCCCTCCTTACCAACAAAACTCTCACAGGATTGTGCACTTTTATAACCATTTACTGTGGTTTCCTCCCTGGTGTTTTGTGCTTCCACCTCTACCTGAAAACACAGGACATTGGTAACAGCTGAAAACACAGGACATTGGTAACAGCTGCTCCTCTTCTTAGACCACTGACTGCTTATCTTCTTCAAGTCAAAATTCCTCTAATTACAGTACAAAACATAAATACTTTGGCACATAAAGTGTTTTACTTGCTAGGAAGGAACAGTGCTAATTATTTTAGAATAATTTCTAAAACAATATTTGAGCAATAAAAAAATACATGGCATTATTTGGTTATTGGCAAAAAGTACCATGAAATATTTCAGCTTCTCAACAGATAAAAAGTCTTATTGTTTGCTGCCATAATGGACATGTAGTTGAATGTTTTTGAAGAATAAATGATAAAATAGTTTTGAAAACAACATTTGAGCCTTTTTTCTCTTCAAAAATATGTTTCAACTTGGCATGACAGCAAATTAGGGAGCCTGACTGGCTGCATTTCAAACTCCCATCCTGGGCCTTTCATTCTAGAGTGAACTGGCCACTGATGGAAAACCTTTTACTGCATTCAAACATTTTGGATCAGGTTCTTGGTTAGGAGTTAAGATGTTCAGAGCACTGAGCTCAGTGTGACTTTACAGCTCCCCAGCAAAGATCTGATCATCAGGGGGAACAGCATTAAGAGCTTCCACTCTCCCTTCTCGTGATGTACCAGCCTCAGTTTTTAGGATTTTACCTGCATTCTGTACATTGCAATTCATTCTATAGTCTATGGCCATATTTCCCACCACTAATAATGTTTTTTACATGTTCTCAACTTTTTTCCTAGTAGGAAACTCGATTCAAAACCACCATATTTGAAGATGTGAGCAATTATCAGAAACTGGGCTAAAAATTAAGAAGATTTAAAATCTTTAATTTTTCATTACATCTCCTTGTGGGACATTTCTTTGTAGGGTTAATAGGCAACAGTTACATATAAGTCAAATACACTCAGAATCCCAGAATGGTTTGGGTTGGAAGGGACCTTAAATCCCACCCAGTGCCACCCCCTACCATGGGCAGGGACACCTTCCACCAGCCCAGGGTGCTCCAAGCCCTGTCCAACCTGGCCTTGGACACTTCCAGGGATCCAGGAGCAGCCACAGCTTCTCTGGGCACCCTGTGCCAGGGCCTGCCCACCCTCCCAGGGAGGCATTTCTTCCCAATATCTAATCTAAACCCACCCTCCTGCTTAAGGCCACTTAAACAAACTGTATTTCAAGGAGACTCACCAGGATTTTTGTGGGAATTCGTTTTCCCCTCCTCAGTTCAGCTCTGCCGCTCACTCAGTCTCTGGTCACTTTATCCCTTTTCATTACTTATAAACAGACCTTAATAACAGATCTGCTTCCCCTATAAATCTTTCATTTTTTTCTAATTCCATCTCAGTCACATCCCTGAGTGTTCTGTTGAGTGGAAAACAGACACTTGCTGAGATCAGAAGTTAAAAACGCCTTGTCTTCCCCCCAGAGCAGCAGGATCTGCATTTTATCTCTGTTTCTGCACTCCGCATTAGAGGCTAGAGAGCCCTGTGCTTAAGAATTGATCACCCAGGCACTATTTCACCCAAGATTTAAAGATTGCTAACAGTTTAAGAAGCACACAGCTTTTTATGTGTGTTAAGCTGTTCCTGTTGGACCACCTGGTGCCCAGGAGTCCTTTCCAGCAGGTTGGCTTCACTGCAACCTTTAGCCCCAGTTTACACAGCACCTTAACAGGGATATAATTCCTCAGCAGCTCGTGTGAGACTGTTCTTCCCTGAGCACAACTCGCTTTATTTTCCCATCCATTCTGCTTTGCTAAAGATGCTCAAAATAGGCTCAAAGGGCTCCAATTGCACGAGGCTCAGTGGGATGTGTCGTGCAGCACAGCGAGGGCGAGCAGGAGACTGGCACGCTGGAGGAGCAGATCAGAGTTTCACAAGAGAACCTAAGAAAATCCAACAGTTGCCTCAACATAGAAAAGAAAAGACAAGTTGTCTTAACATTTTTTTTTCCTCCCTCCTGCTATATGGCAGTAACAGACTCCTATTTCTACTCCCTGGATTTCCTCAGGGACATGTCTCTCCCATCAATTGATTAAGTGAGGTCTGAGTCTCTTTTTAAAATATTTCTTTTCTTTACCATCTCCACTTGGAGGACTTGACTCCAGTCCTCAGCTGCCAAAGTGCCCTGCCCTTCACAAGAACTCTCAGTGTGTGGTGGCTTAGAATAGACTCCACCACATGAGCTTTGTCGTGGGAACCAGACCAAGATGTGTTTTCCCACCCGTGATCACTTTTTTATGAAGCATTTCATGTGTGGCCTTTTTCTTTTAAATGGTCCTATGCACAAAAGATGAAGATGTGCCAGCCAGTCTGTGGATGCTTGGTTTAGAAATCACAGTTAACCCACAGACTGCAAAATAATAAACATTTCAGCATGTGATGAAATGCTGATGAACCATCTCTGGTTTGGAATTCCATGTTTTAAACTTAGAATTACAGGATGGTTTGGGTTGAAAGGGACCTTAAAGATCACCTTGTTCCAACCCCCTGCCATGGGCAGGGACACCTTCCACTAGCCCAGGTTGCTCAAAACCTCTCAATAATCCATCAGTGACAGTTTTACACTGCTGGGAGGTGGGAGGGAACCTGCAGCATCGGGTGACTTTCAGAACAAACTCTGTGTGTCTTTGCAGGGAATTCCACAAGGTGCAACTTCCTGGGACCCCAAAGCACTTTGGGTCACCCACCATCCCACCCCTTGAGCACAAAGTGCACCCAGTGAGCAATGCCAGTCTATCCTGGCCCAAGGACACGGCATTCCTGCTCTCCCTTTACAGCACATCCAGCACCTGCTCTCGAGCCACACTGAACATGGAGAAGGACCCTCCCTGTCCTCGCTCTCCATGTGGCTCTTCCCACCGAGGAGTCAGCAAGCCAAGGACACAGCAGCCCTTCCTGAGTGCTCTTCAGCTCCCACTTTTGCTTGCAATAAAGTCATGACAAATCCTCTCAACTCGTAACAGATTGTGCAGGACAGCACAGATTGAACTAATAACGAAGCCATGGCTGGGTGCTTGTGGTGAGACACCAGATCCAAGACCAGAACTTTCCCTCCCTCTGTCTCCATCAAACAGGAGCTCTTTTTCCCATCCAGTGTCCTTCTGGAAAACCTTTATGCTTTTCAAAGAGGCAAGGCTCCTGGATTACAGTTTTTGACAAGACAGATGAGACTGCTTTTCACACGAGACCAAGGAAAGTAATGAGCTGTAATCTTTGAGCTGGAAGATATCTATCTTTTTTAATTACAGGTAGATTATTTCTATATTAGCCCCCACGGCAAAAGGCAGAGCCACAGAGCTTTCTCCAAGCAGTGCTGTGTCAAAGAAGAAGGGATTATAAGAGTTTGGGACCTTGGCAGAAAAAAGTGATTTTCAGACTTGAGTCTATTTTGAATTTATAGCTCCGTGTTATTTATGTTATTGAGCAAGCACATATTTTGTCACTTATTCACTACAAGTAAAAAGATATTGCCATCACATCAGGGAGCTGGTTATTAGATGGTCCCTGCCAACATTTCTGTCTCAGTTTGACATGTCTGCACTGTCCTCGTCCGAGGAAGCTGCAGCCTTCACATCAGTAAGAACAATTTCAACCCATTTAACCAAAATATCTGTTTCCATACGTATTTTTGCACTGAGAGTCTCTTTACCTTTTGCCTGAAGGAAGGGAGTGCTGTCTGATTGTGATGAGCCCTCCAGATACACCTTTGTATTACAATCTTTGCTTTTCCACCCGTGTTTGCCGTGGCCTTGGCAATGTCTGGAGCCTTGGAGGGACTTTGCCAAAGGCACCGTGGCTTCACCCACCACAGAGATGGGCATGGGGGGTGTTTCCCTCCTGGTGATCAGTCTGGAAATGGGGCATGACCCAGGGTCTCATCAACAGGCTCCAAGAGAGATGCCTGTTCTTGTGGAATAGATAATTCTCTGAGTCCTGTTCCTGTGAGGAGAATTCCATGAGAAACCTGGAGTGAAATCCAGATGCTACTGACATCCTACTTGAGAATAAACCCGGGAAAACTGTAGCTTGAAAGTTATTGGGGAACATCTAAATCAGAATATTTGTTGTTTGGAGATATATTCAATTTCTGGGTTTGGTTTTGTTTTTCTTTTAATTTCCTGTTAAATGGAAGTTTATGTCTCATGAATATTCTTGTTTTGTGTGGAAAACAATTAGAAAACATGGAGATTCCCTGGGAAGCAGCACTGGTAGTGAAATTTCACACAGCCCTACTCTTTCTAAAGTTTATTTCTCATTGCTTTGTTGAAAACACTTCCAGGGCTGAGTCCTTGCTGAAACCCACTGAACCAGGAGAGTATGGCAGCTTGTAAGGGCTGAAGAATGACATGGACACTTCCCCATCTTGGGAAAATAGGAAAAGTAAGGATAACATAGTGAGAAGGGAAGGGGAAGCCTTCAAATCAACAGAAGGCAAAGAGACAGAGAAGTCAAACTTCCAAATTCATATGGGAAGGAAGTGCAGGATGGAAAATGTCTTTGGCCTCCTCAGTTTTTGAACTGAACACTCCACACCTGCCAGTTATTGTTGTGTGAGCATTGAAAAATCAAGCTGAAAAAGTAGTAACAAAGTAAACTCAGACTAAAGAAAGCCTTTCCAAGTTTTGCTTCCCATATTGCCCCTCCCAGGTTACATAACTTTACATTTAATGGATATTCTCAACTGGAGTTCTCTCTGTGAACTGGAGGGAATGCCATTAGTATGCTAATCAGTTCTGCAGAGCAAATTGGTTATAAGAGTGGGGTAAGGTACAATAGAGGAATATTCTTTAATTAGCACACTATGAAGTCTATACTCCCCTTGATGCCTGTGCACGTCCCCTGTTGACTTTAATTTCAGCCACACAACTTGGATTGAAATCAAGGGGCTTTGCATGGCTCTGTGCCCTCCCAGTCTGCAGGTATCCACGGGAAGGGGCGATGGCCACGCTCTGATCTGCAGCTCTGGAAGTGTTGGCAGGTTCCAAGCACGGCTCTCACGCTGTTTGTGGCTCATCAGGCACTCCCAGGATGGGTTGAGTTGGAAAGGACCTTATATATGATCCAGTTCCAACCCCTGCCATGGGCAGGGACACCTTCCACCAGCCCAGGGTGCTCCAAGCCCCGTCCAACCTGGCCTTGGAGGGATCCAGGGGCAGCCCCAGCTTCTCTGGGCACCCTGTGCCAGCCCTGCCCACCCTCCCAGGGAAGGATTCCTTCTTAACATCCAATCCTGTTTTATGGTGTGGGGGTTCTCCCATGCAGGATGTTTGGAGAGGAGAATTCAACCTCAGATTGAGTCAGCTGTCAATTTTTATAACCAATTCCAGATGGGTTTAGTGCTTATCCTGGACTAAATTCACATTTTCTGCAGATGGACTTGTAAGGTTTATCACTGGTGTTTGAAATACCTGGGAGAATCGGTCCTGCAAACCAATCTTGTTCACTGATTATTTTTTTTATTAAAAAAGTTTCTTAGGTTCACAAGCCTCAAATGAACCTTTGGAAGACTTGATGGAGAAAGTAATTAAAGCACCAAGAAAAAAATGGTGTTTTGGGAATCATAATGTGAATAATAAAAACTGGCAATAATTTGCAGTTCGGTATTTGGATTTTATCACTCGAACCACATTCTTTTAAATGCTCTTCCTTCAATATCAGCCACCCCCAGGAGAGGAACAATGGTTTAGAAGTCATGTTGCAATGGCCAAACTTTCATTTCTTTTATAATTTCTCACTGACCTTATGCTGGAGCTTTTCTAGTTGATCCCCCAAACTCTTAAACGATATCAAAAGTTGGCTTTCTATTTGAACACTTTGCTAAATCGTGTTTGCAAAGTTCATATTAAGCAACTTGGAATCGAATTGTGTATCAGGAACCTTGAGGTCTGTCTGCTGCCGAAGAGTCCTGCTGGAAATCTGGGACAGGGGAAAGTTTGGAAGGAAAGTCAGCAGGTAAAGGATTTCTGCAAGGTAAAGGATTTCTAACACCCCTGCAAGCTCCAGGGTTTTCTGGGTACACACAGAAGCTGCTATTCACTATAACTAGGCCAGATTTTCATCCTATGCTTCTTTTTATTGATAATTTAGTATAAAATAATTCAGTATAAACTGAGACTTAAATCACTGAGAGAAAGTTAAGCTGCCTCTATAACATTCTTGACCAAAGTTTGAAAATTGCTCCAGCATTACTGTAAGATCCTCTGGAAAGTCAGCTTTAATTTCCTCTCTGGCAGGTAAAGGATAAATGACAGTTCCCTTGTATTAATTTCTGAGTAAATTTATTGCACTGAATTAAAAGGTTTTAACATTATTAGAACACAATACTGTCTAATAAAAAGGAAAAGATTGTTGGGGGTTTTAAGGGCCTCAGCTTTAATCTCCTTGCAATAACCACCTCAAACATATGGCTAAGGATTATTAAAATACTGAAGGAATGTTCTACTCGAACAGCTGAATATAAAAGTATCAGTTAATTGGTCTACACATGAGGTGTCCTAGCAGCCTTATCCCTTTTATCTCAGGCTCAGGAGATATTTATAAAGACAATTCTGCATTTGATGCCTTTTTCTTTTTTATTTTATTTTATCTTTTTTTATACAGCCTACTAATTAAGCTTTTGGAGGAAATGTGAAGATAGTTGAGAAGATCTGGATCTGTTTGCTGCTGAACCTGAAGGCTGAAGGTACAAGAACTCAAGCCTGCAGATGAGAATATAAATATAAACACAGCCCCAACATCCTCCAGCCCCACTGGACACCAATAAACAAGACACATCCCAAATAAAGGTTCTAGAACTGGAGTGGATTTTCTCCTGCAACCTGATTTCAGCCCCTTTCAGATGGAAAGGCTGGAGGGCATTCCCAGTGCTCTGCCTGACACAGACCCTGAGCTCTCCGGAATGAATTCTGGAGGGAACTAGAGCAGATCACCCAGGGGAACCTGACAGAGAACCAGCCACAGCCTGTTCTCCAGCATTTAATCACCTAAAATCTGAGTGATTTAAACTAGAAAAATGTGCTTCTGATACCTGCATTCCGTGTTCACAGTGAGTGATTAAAACATTTAATGATTTCTCGTGTGATGGCCCCAACTTTTCCATTTTCTTTTCCATATTTCCTTTTCTGGAGCTTCCACTGGCCAAATACGAAGTGAAAACACTTGCAGCCCCCTCTTCCTCTAAGGCCTTGCATCAACTTGCAGAGCAGACTAAGGGATTTACAGCCGCAATAAATCAGATTTTCCCTTTGAAATCATAAATAAAATGCCTCAAATGACAATAAGAAATTCATGGAGTCTGTCAGCAAAAGAAATACACGGCTGGTAGAGATCACTTCCTCGAGTTATTCTGAGCCCTGTCAGCCAGTTTTCGCCCTGGTTTTTGCGAGCTGTTTATTTGTATCTCTCTATTTTTGAATCAGTCATGCAGGACCAAGTCAGATGCTTTGCAGAAGGCTATTACAGAACATTACTATGGTTATCAACAAAATTTGTAATCTCATTCAGAAAAAAGCAGTTTTGACAGGATCTTCTTTCCCTGAGCCCACGTTGATTGACATTAATTAGATTTTTACCATTAATCCTTTATTAACCGAGTCCTACACCAGCCATGCCAGCACTGGTATCAATCTGACAAACCTGTAATTACCAGGGTCGTCTCATCTCACTCTTTTAAATACTGGAACAACATTTGCATTTCCCAACCTCCTGGAACATGCCCCCAGCTCCCAAATTCATTTCAAAATTCACAATAGCAGCTGGAGGAACTCAAGCACAGCACACTCTTATCAGCCACTGGAAGATTTGGCAAACTTGTGGAGCACTGGGCTGTTGGGAGCATTGCTTTGAGCTGTCACCTCAGTCCCAGGCTCACAGCAGTGCTGCAAAGATGCAGCTCTGGGTGATTAAACCAGGGTTTCACTCAGAAAGTAAAGATAAGAAAACAGAAGTAAGACAAGAAAGAAAAGGACACACGAAGCAGAGCTGACAGCAAACCCCAGGGTCCACATTCCACATTCCACATGGCCATGGCATGGCCTGGAGACAATCCACTCATCCCTGGTTCTCTCTCTGTGAACCCCAAAACTTGTTGAAGGCAGGCCAAGAGTTTCACCTCAGCCCTCACCCAGAGCTGCTTTAATCTGGACAATCGGGGGCTGAAGAAAGTTGGTCCCTACAAATCTTCACTTGACTTTCTCGAAGCTTTAAGAGGTCCCTTGGAGTCGTTGGTATCACCAAAGTGCAGTTCTGGATGGTTCTTTCATAGTAAAGAGGGGAGATAAAAGAGGTAAAGAGGGGAGGGGGCAGGGGCAATAGTGACATTGCCCCTCTTTACCCCTTATCCCTTGGCCCAAGCTCTCCAAGGTATTGGGGATGCACTGGGGGTCACCACCTGGGTTTACAAAGGCTCCTAAACATGAAGCTGGATTTCAATTCCATTATTTCCCCTTCTCTTTTCATAGAATCATAAACCACTTCCAGGGATGGGCATCCACAATCTCTGCCAGTT
>JAWWMP010000023.1:3004425-3035861 GCA_035047865.1 Dendrocincla tyrannina | reverse complement strand
CAGTTATTAATTATCTTAATGTATCTTATTTTCTCCCAGTTATTATCTTCATTCAGCCTTTGGGTGGTCTGGGTCTCCCCATTTTTTAGGGCTAATTTTGGCCACCTCATTTTATCTTCTACCCTTCCACAAGGCTGGATCATTTATTACATTTCCAGTCCTTGTCCAAGAATCAAGCACGTGGTTGAGATAATTCTGCTAGACAAGACCTTTTATTTTTTTTTTTCAAGCAATCCTTTTTGTTTTAATGGTAGAAACTTATCACAGAATAAGATTAATATTAATCTATAGAAAAGAACAAGATAAAGATAGATTTTGCCTATTAAATTTAAGAATGACAATCAGTTAAGTGTCTCCTAAGTAAGCTAAATTAAAATGAAACACCAGGAGAAGTATATATGACAGGCTAGAGTGTATTAAATGGTTTCATTATCCTCTGATATAACAGATAACAAATGGATTTGGAAAATGATGCAATGTTTTCAAAAGAAGTATTCCTGCAGAATTACAATAAAATTAGGCTGAATTTATGCCTCCACCATTACAATTTTCACTGTCTTCTCACAGTGTTAGCTGTGGCTTTTCAAGTCTGTTTATGTGCCTCTCTCAGGCAGAATTTGAAATTAGTTGATCAGTTACCATGGAAGGACTGCTTAAGAATAAATCCATATTAAATAAGAAAAAACTAGGTAAGATAAGAATGCAGTGTTTGTAATACCAGAAGGGGAAAAAAGTAAAGACAGAATTATGTTTATATTACTAATGAACTAATTAAATTAGGTATTAATGTAGCCAGTGTTCACAGAGATTGTGCTGCTCCTGTAAATTCCAAATAAGTTTTCTTGCAGCACAGCCTTGTTATAATGTTAAACAATTTTTAGTGCCTTATACCTGAAAGATCACCATAGATTAAATTTTGCCCAATAGATTTTACTGCTGAACCAGACTATTTAAAATTCCCCGTGAAACGTAAAGATGGATTTAAAATTTATGAACAGGAGCATGGAATGACATAGGGCAGGATTAAAAAAAAAAAGTGCAATTTAACAGAAAGTATTATTAGTAATAACATTGCAATCAATCACCCCTCTTATCTACTCCTGTGTCTTTAGATTATATCATTTAAAAAGCCCTAGTGAAGACAAATCGTGCTGAGCTGAGCTCTGCAGTTGGGTTTGCAAAGGGCTCTGCTGGAATTCGTCACTTCAGTGCCCAGCTCCTCGCTGGAGGTTCACACAACCTGCTCCTCCTGCACTTGGAAGAATTAAAGTCACTTTTGTTCAAAAGAGAGAAAGGAATCAGGCTGAAGGAGCTGGGGATGGAGAGGAAGAGGATCCAGGGAGACCTTGGAGCACCTTCCAGTACCTAAAGGGACTCCAGGAGAGCTGGAGAGGGACTTTGGGCAAGGGCCTGGAGGGACAGGACACAGGGAACGGCCTTAAGCTGAAGGAGGGGAGATTTATATGAGATATTAAGAAGAAATTCTCCTCTGTGAGGTGGGAAAGCCCCAGCACAGGCTGCCCCAGCCCTGGGAGTGTCCAAGGCCAGGTTGGACAGGGCTTGGAGCACCCTGGGCTGGTGGAAGGTGTCCCTGTCCATGGCAGGGGTGACACTGGATGATCCTTAAGGTCCCTTCCAACCCAAACCATTCTATGATCCTACAAAATTGGAGATTTCATGGTTTTGAAGGAAAATTCAGAACCTCTCTGCTCCCTCCTGCATTTTAAAGTAATACAAATTATTACAACTGTTAAGCCAAATAAATACTTGAAATCTACAACGTGATTTTGCAGCAATGTTTTGCACCCCCTTTCTAACAGATTGTTAGGCTGAAGAGGTTTTTGTTACTCTGGCTACTGTTCTAAGTACTGCCTGCTGAGTAATTCCAAGGTCACAGCAAGGAAACACAAACAGAAAATCTGGGAAGAGGGAAAGGCATCAAGTGGGAATAATTTTGTTTTCCTCTGCAAAGAGCACAAGGGGCTGAAGAGGAAGCCCAGCAGACAAATGTAGTTTCAGCATCATTCTCTCTTATTTTCTCTATGGCTTTATTCTTTCCAGCATGTCAACGAGAAATAATGCGTCAGAAATTCAGCAAATTCCGAGGTCACAGCAAAAACAATCAGCAGAAGAGGCTGCAATCTGAATTATCCAGAGCAAATGCGTTGGGAAGTGAAGTGGAGCTGGTGCCACCAGTGTGGAAGAGATAAAACAAAGCAGCAGAAAGAGGAAAAAAAAAAGAAAAGCCTCAGCTTGTGAAAACCCACAGACACTGAGTGTAATTAAACTGGTGCCACCGAGCAGAGGAGGCAGCCTGGTCCCTGCCTGCCACGGGCTCTCCTGCTGCTCCCCGAATTCCTGCAGCAAAGGCTGGGATGGCACCAGCCCCTGTTGGAACCAGGGTGCTGTCAGGGAGGGCTTGTTTGCTGGGAAAAATAGCCAGGGCTTTGCCTTCACCCTGAGTTTTGCAGCCTGCCTTGCATTGCAGTCTAATCAATACTTCACTTTGATGTCTCTGTTACATCAGGACTCAAATGAAGTTTACAGGCAGCTCAAAAGATCTTAACTCTGAAAATGAGCCCTGAAAAATCCCTTCTGTTGTTTTCCCCTGGCCAACCAAGTGTTAATGAACATCAGGATTAAGGAGGCAGCACTAAACCACTCCTAATCCATGGCAACCCAGGAGGAACTACAGACTGCTCCTCTTGTTTGAAACTGTATGAAAAGCTCCAAATAAATGAGATACTTTGAAATTCTCCATTGCTTTGCTTTTCCTCTCGTCTCTGTCATCCTCTTCTGTAAGACACAGCAAGCCATGCTGGGGAGATAATACATTCCTGGCATACAAATACAGAGGCACTAATTCATTCAGTCCTTTTCCGAACTTTGGCTGATATGACATGGAAAAGCTAAAGGACAGAGTGATCAGCTGCATTGCTGGCCTTTCACCAGCCCAAAGGACGGGTTAAATGCAAACCTGAGCAACCTGCTCTTGTGAAAGGTGTTCCTGCCCATGGCAGGGGGTGGAACAAGGTGAGTTTTGGGGTCCCTTCCAACACAAACCATTCCACGATTCTATGAAGACCTTGTCATGTGTGTGCAGATGTGCCAGATGTGCAGCTGCATGAGGTGTGCGGGCCAAGGTACCGATCACAGGGTATTCCAGAGGTCTGGAATGTTCTGCAAGAGGACCTGGCTGCTGATCTAGCAACCTGCTAGGGAAGAGGCCTAAAAAATTGCAGAATATTCCTCTTTTCCACCTAAAGCAAGTCTGGGGGGGCTCTGTTGTTTCAAGGACTAACCTGCAGGTGGTTTAACTGGGAACTGTTCCACCAAAGCCACAGGGAAATGTCTTTTCCTGTGTGAAAGGTGTTACATTAATCCATACAGCTACTTTCAGGTTTATCTACACAAGTACACCTCTCTGGCTCGAGCCCAGGGTCTTTCGATATTTGGGTGGTCTCATCTGATCAGCAAAACATCCCTTAGCTAAAAGTGCCTCTGTTAGCAAAGGCAGGTGTGATCCCCTGCCCACCACAGCCCACGAGCAGGGAAAGGGAATCTCCAAGAACATCCTGCAGCATCAAGCGGAACAATTTCCACCCAGCACTGAGAGTGATACAGCCTGATATTTAGGAGAATGGTGCTGAAAAAGAATAGTCTTACCAGAGATTAATAAAAGGCATTATTATTAATTTCTTTCCTTATCTTGTTCCAAATAAGCTTTTGTCATAACTCTTCCTTGTTATGTTCCCAATTATGCAGCATTTTTAAAGATACTACAGACAGTCCCTATTCCATCGCCTGGCTGGTGTTTTTGGTGGCAATCACTTACATGAGTCTCTCTTGTATGACTTGCACAAATGGATGCACAGGTCTGGGCTATGGATTCTCCTCAGTGGCAGGAACCTGAACCATACTGATTGCAGTGCCAAGGCTGGAACTGCCCTGAAGGACCCAAGTGCCATTAGAAGTGGAAGAGAGAGAAAAGAGGGGTGGCAGGGGTTCCTCTGAGGGCAGTGGGAGGTGTCCCCCCTTCCACTGCCCCCAGAAAACCCTCCCGAGGTCACACCCCTTCTCACACACTGCAAACTGAGAAGAGAGATGCCTCTGCCCCCACTGAAATTTTGGGGATTTCAGGTGCCTTAGACTTCTGTAAAGCATTTTTTGAGATTACAGAGTCTGGGCAAGTGCCCCATCTCCAGTTTGTTATTCATTAACTGCCTTCAGCTCTTTAGTATGCGACAGGATCCTCCTCCTCCTGAGAGCCAGGGAGAGAGATGACAGAGCAAAGGGCAGCACAGACAACATCAAGAAGCCAGAAAAGCAAGGGAAGCAGGGAAATATTGTTTCATCTTTTTTTTGCAGCCACTTATTTCCATGCTGAAAGGCAGCATGTGGGCTGAGATGCTGTACGTTGCATTTTACACTGGAACTACAGGAACTGCTGTCCACTTAGCACCAAATGGGAATGGCCCCATGCAGTTCTAGACTGATGGTATTAAATTGTGACCATCAAACCAACCTAGCCCTGGAAAGCAAGGAGAAGAGGTGTTGTAATACTCAGCTTTCAATTATAATATGCCATCTGCTATGTCAGATTATTTGTGTGGGAAGGAAGCTTCTCCTCGTTGTGGATGCTCGTCGAGATCATACTTCAGCGTCACAGAATGCTTGAGAGGACTTTCTCCTTTTCAATTGCCTCTCCTAGGGATTTTCCTCCTCTGTAAACCTGAGCTTTGATGGCCTACTCTGTTTTCCCATGTTTTATCTACAGAATTTATTAATAGCTGTGAGTGGGTTGCTGACATACCCAGGGATCACCCATGAGCTCAGAGGCCTTTTAAGGTGCAGTGGGACTAGAGAAGAAACATTGCTAAGTGCCTCAAATACCAGTTTGGGATTGAGGGAGTGCAGATCAGACTCTCCTCTGCAGGTTCCCTTCAACTCCTTGAGGAGAGCTCTTTTCCCTTGGGTTTCAACCCCTGCCCAGAAAGGATGGGTCCATTTTCTTCTCCCTGAGCTGTGATAGCTTTCAAACACTACAACAGATAAGAAATCATTATATTAGCTTGTGACAGAGCATTGCTCTACTTATCACTCTAAAAGCACCGTATTCTCTTCTGTGAAAGAGCTTTTTCTTTAAATTGAATTAATTGAGTCTAAGCCTGGCAGTGGCAGCCCTGAATCCATTCCTGCTGGGGGTCATCTCCCTGAAACCCTTCGGAGGGAGCTGCTCTGTGGCCCAGCCAGGCTGCACGGTGTGATCCTTGCAGTCACAGCCTGGCACATCCTGCTCCATCAGCACTTCAGCCCCAGCCACCTGAGTGCTAAATCAGCTTCCTTTACAGTCCAGGAATTTTCACAGGGAAATTCATGCTTCTCTGTAAGCTGCTCCAAACAGGAAAGCAAGAGTGGCAGGATGGGCCATGGCGACAAGGAAGCAGCACTTAAAAAAGGCTGCTTGTGATTAATATATTTCTGCTGTGAGGATTATTATTCACGACTGTGTCTGGCAAACACAATGTGACAGGCCTAAGAAAGCACCCAGACAAGTTCACCTATTCTTAGCTCAGTGTACAGCAAGTTTCTGTTTTGAGGCAAGGACTCATTTTCCAGATCACATTTGAACATTTTTAGGATAATTGAGACAGCTGTTGGTGCAAAACTGCTGTAGCTTGAAAATCACTTGGATGTCTGTACTGTAAGCAAACTGCTCTCCGTGGGTCCCTGGGGAAGGAGAAAGGAGGCACCACTTCACCTCTTACCTTGGCTTGAGCCTGCAGGGAAGTAGGTGGTACAAGGTAACTTCATGGTGTGCCTAAACCCTGAGCATGATGCCTTAATTACCAGGAGAATCAGAGAATGGCAAGTCAGAACTGTTGATTGAAATAATCATTCAAAAAATTTTGATCCAACTCTACCATAACATGCAGGTTGAATATGCAGTTTAGAGTCGACCCTGGGACAGAGGAGAAACATTAGATTTCCTAGTAGATAACATCTATGTCCCATATCATCTGTGTCATCCCAAACCAGAAGTATCAAGTTTTGCTCTGTTCTGGTGTGAAAGATGTTCCTCTTTGGCCAGTCCTTCCGCAGTTAAATAGACTTTCCAACTGCCTTGGATGTGCTCCACCTCAGCCAAGCCTTCAGGGCCAATGCAGGGCAGAACATCTGTCCAGAGCATGGTGTGGACCAGGACATCGGTCTCCCAGTGCCTGGAACACAGCAGAGATCTCTGCCACCAAGGAAACCAAATCAAATGGGAGATTCCCTTCAGAAATCACAGAGACATCCAGACTCTAAAGCTGCTCACAAAGCAGCAGCATCATGCAAAGTTAATGAACACTGAGCTCAAGTCTCTGTATCACAAATAGGATTGACAGAGTTCACAGATTGCTCCTTGTCTGCCAAGGCCCTATACTGCCATTTGAAGGGAGTTTTTAATAATAAAATTACTACTGAGTAATTAACGTTTTCTTTTGCCTGTCAGATTATAGCCAGGTAGGGTTTGCACCTAAATATCTCCTGGAATGTCAGCAGACGTGTATTCTCTGCTTCCAAAGTGAAAATCAGATTCCTGCCTTGAGTACTAGCTGGAGTTCTGATGAATGTTTATTTGGCACCGTGTTCATACTGTTATGCACAAGTGCATAGAATTAAAATAATAATTTCTACTTGATTTCATGCTTCTCTGGCTTAATGGTCTCTGATGGTTTTTAGCAGATCCATTATACATACTTAAATATAGAAAAAATGTACTGCAAGGCCAAAAAAAAAAAAAAAGGAAGAATAAAGTGATGACCAAATTTACTCTAAAAAAAAAAGGTTGGAAAGAGAACTGCAAATAGGACTTTTGCTAGGATTTGCCATTGTGTCTTTTCTGGATAATATGACACCGAGGTATTCATAATAATCACTGGTGTACCCAAACCAATTTTCTGCTTGTCTCTACAAAATCCTGACAACTCCTGTTTTCCCTCTAAGTGCGGTTGAATGTAATTAGCAAATTGCTCAAGGCATGATTAAAATGTCATTTTATGAATCTGTGGTATCTTCAGGTCCTTTTAAAAGCCATTGCCTACCTGCTCAGCTTAACCCCACGCCACTCAAACATCCTGTCCTCAAATCAAGGGAAATTATTACTTCCCTCTGAGGCTCAGCAGCATCCAGTGCTTTCCATTCTACACAGGGAATACCCAGAGCGGCAGGAAGAGGCACCAACAACTTCCAAGCAGAACAGGGATTGTCATTTTGGATGCCACTGTCAAAAGCCTTGGCAAAGCGTCCCTTTGGGGAGTGACACTGCAGTGCCACGCAGTGTTGACAGGCTGGCAGTGCTCACTCTTCTCCGTGCAGGGACTCCGGAGTCATTCCAAGAGAAGGGAAGGAAGGCGATGCCAATGGAAGTGATGGGGTGTGCCAGGGGCAAGCAAACCCTCCCAGCCTGGTTTGCACCTGCACTCTCTGTGCTCAGCACCCCTTGCCCCGCAGCTTGCACACAGTGCCTTTGAATATTTGCTGCCCCATTCAGGCTCCGGGTGAAGAGTGTGGGGGCAGAGCAGCCTCACTGAGAGCAATTGGGAATTGCAAAGTCAAACGCTGCCATTTTCGTGGGGCTTTGGGTGGGAAGGCTCAGGAGTCTGTTCTGGGAAGGCTGGAGTGGTCGTGGCCTCAGCACCAACCTCAGCATCCTCAGCTGTTGGCAACATCTAAAGAGATTGTTTGGTTTTGGCTTTAAAACAATTTATTATCTTCCCTCCGTTCTCACAAAACCTGAGTTATTTTAATCTCGTTCTGCCCGGGGGGGAAGGCATTGATATTGCTTAACTTTGCAAGGCCTTTTTATGCCTCGTATTCTTACAGGATGTCACACCAGGGGAGCTGATACACGCTGGTTATAGCTCTGTGAAACCAGAGCACAGCTCCCCTCTGCTGCCACGCATCCACACATTTCCAGATGGAGGATCTTTCCCAACCTCTGTCCTTTCCCAGGTTCTTCACCAGCGTTGTTCCTTTGGTGTGTCTTTCTGTGCTCTTCCAGATTTGGCTACTTTGTGCTGAACTCCAGCAATATTCCAGCTGCTCGATCATGCAAGGGAATTTAAGGTTTACCCAAGCACCTGTTAGTACAGACAGTCATCCAGCATTTTTAGTAATCCCACTTTTCCCTTAGCAGAAACAAAAGGTGAATGTGAGCATTTCTTTGGAATTCTCTGCCACTGCTAAGTTATAACCAGGGTTATCGCCCAATTATGTCTTCATTGTCTCAACACAAATCATTCTTTAAATGATTAAATAAATCTTAGCAAGCACATAGGATTTTCAGCACTGCTGTCCATGAGTGGTTTGCATAAAAGTGAAATAGATTTGGGCCTGTCCCTGAAAAAAGTCTCTAGGGAGCTGTGAATTTTGCATGTTTAATTGTTACATAAGCATTTTTGTTTGGTATTGTTCTGGTAAGTGTATATTTTATTAGACCTCTGATGATTTATAATAATAAAGGTTTGTTCAGCAGCAGCTGGTCTCAGATCATTATCTTATCAGACATTATTTATTTATCCTGCCTCCCTTTTAACCCTTGTGTGCTTTGTTTTCTTTCTCAAGCCACAATATTTTATCTGCAAAGGAGTCAAGCTGCCTTTGAAAATAATCCCTAGCACACCGAGCTCACCTGGTTTTGAAACAGATCCTGGGGAGTCCTTGAGCACTGGAGCTCCACCAGGTGCAGGATTTGTGGCATGGTCTGATGGATGCTCACTGCTCTCAGGGACAAGGGAGCTACACCCTGACCTCCCTCCAGAGCTGGTAACCTCTGAAAAAATAAACATCTTGCATTGGCAGAGGGCTGGAGGCTGCTGGCTGATGTCACTGAGTCCTGCTCCGATACCCTCAAGGAAGAGGAAACGTCAATAGCTCGTTAATGTCACGTTCCTTTGAAGTGTTTGACAGGCTTTACATCCCGTGGAGACACATGTGAGAGGTGTAACTGGACTGAAGGAACCCTCTCCTCAGGGATCTCAGCGCTGCTGGTTTAGATCCACAGAGTGAATGCCAGCTTGGCTCTGCTGCCCCAGCCCTGGATCCAGGTGCTCGGTGGGATCCTCAGGTCCACCACGCCCTAAGCGGGATGCAGTGATCCCCGTCCTGAAGGAAAGCAGCTTACAGTGACACCTTCTGCAGAGGGAGATACTGGGGGATGTATTATGGCTTCAGCCTTGCTCTTTGGGAGGGGATGTGCCCATCCCTTGGCTGAAGGGAACCTTCTGCCATTCCTAACAAACCCCAGAATCACAGAGGGGTTTGGGTTGGAAGGGGCCTTAAGGATCATCCAGTTCATCCTGCCCTGGGCAGGGCCACCTTCCACCAGCCCAGGGTGCTCCAAGCCCCGTCCAACCTGGCCTTGGACACTTTCAGGGCTGGGGCAGCCACAGCTTCTCTGGGCACCCTGTGCCAGGGCCTGCCCACCCTCCCAGGGAAGGATTCCTTCCTAATAAATAATCTAAACCTGCCCTCTTTCCGTTTAAAGCCATTACCCCTACTTCTATCACTCCATCCCTAGACCAAAGTCCCTCTCCAGCTCTCTTGGAGCCACTTTAGGCACTGAAAGGTGCTCTAAGGTCTCCCTGGAGCCTTCTCTTCTCCAGGCTGGACAACCTCAACTCAGTGTTTCCCCATAGGAGAACAAATCTGAATGTTTTCTCGTCCAGAGCAGGACCAGGAGGGAGAAAGGAGAAACGCAGCCCTCCCTTGGCTGCCCAGGGTTAATCATGGAAATACAGGAGATTGAAGTTCAAATCCATCCTCCTTATTTGAAGCAGAGAATTGAACTTGACACCTGCCCTCATCCCAAATCGGAGTGCATTAACCATGAGACCAGGGAGCCAATCTCTCGGTTTTCCTCTGCCTTCATCTCAAACCCAATTGAAGTTGACATTATTTAAACACAGAAGGAACGTCGAGGAATTGCAGGAGAAATTGGGTGCATCTCAGGTGTCGTAGTGGCTGCAGAATTTCTCTGTAGGGGCAGCAGGAAGGGCACCAAAACTTAGCTCAGATGCAAGAGAAGAGGGAAGGTGCACGAACCTGAGATAAGGCCACAAAGTGTGGGTCTAACTCAGTGTCTGCTGAAATCGTGAGCTGGGTTTTCACTGGCATTACACAGCTTAAACCAGCAAATGGATATTCCATCTGGACATTTTTTTAAGCAATTCTTCACATTTTTAACTGAAAAAAAATATGGTGACAAGGAATTAAAGATAAGAAGGGAATTGGTACAACTATTGATCAAAAAGCAAAATAAATATTCCTGTTGAATGAATAACAGGCAGACATGACCTTCAGTACAAGAGTTTTGATCCCCCATTTAATTTGTTGGATATATAATGCTTTTTCAAAAATAGTTCAAAACATGATCATTTGAAGACCCACCTGTTTTATATACGTTAGTATGCTAAAAATCACAGCTTTACATGCCATTCAGTTCCCTGGGAGGTTAATACTCAAACAAATCAGAAAATCTTTGAACTTAATTTCTTCTGGTCAGAAGTCATCAGATTCACAGAGAGCTGTAACTCAGGAGGGGAGTGAATTCTGAACTTCTCAAATAGAAGGCAGAGGGTATTTTATTTCCCCCTTGCTGTGATAGTTCTGGTTTTCCACCAATATTCTGGATGTCTTATGAGGAGGAAAACCACACAACAGGACTCCCAGCTCTGGCTCTGCCCCGTGGAAGTTTTTCTCACCCACGTACACCCACTCTGGTGTTCAGGCAGTTTCAGCCAGGGAAATTGCCTGCGTGTGGATTTGAAGAGGGACATTTTATGTTTGTGATCTCCAATAGAGCAAGTTTAGCGAATCTATCACCGCTCTTCAGTTTTTAGGAGTTCAGGACCAAGTTCTTCTCCAAATAAAAAGCTATTTACTACAAACACTGAAGCATGTTCAGTTATTTTCTGAGTGACTGCTCGGTCTCCTCTCTTTCCTTTCGTGTCACTCAGTCCCAACCCTCGGCCAGGAGCAGGGGCTGTGGCAGCTGAGGCAGCAAGAACCTCAAACTGATGGCATCGTGTTGCTTTGGCTTTTCTTGCCAGCTCTTGTTTTCTTGTCTAATCTCTGCTGGCACTGTCCTCAGCTCTGAGTGCTTCCTGCTGCAGGGATCCCCAGTGAAGCATTTCCCAGAAATACTGTTCAGGTTTCTCGAACAACACAACAATCCTCCTCGGGAAGGCTCAGCCGTTGCTTTCCTACTCCAAGCAGGCGTTAAATCCAGTTTATGGTGATACTCCTTTGATTCACGACATCTCGATTGGGTGTATCACAGAATTAAACAGCCTGGGTGAGGACTCTGAGTATGCACGGCATTTTTGGGGTTGGAAGAGCCTTCATATTTCACTGTGTGCTTTACAAATACACCCAGGCAGTTTCCCCTTTCGATTTTTAGAGGAGGGGAAAAACTAAAAGGGCAGGAGAAACTAAATCTCAAAGAAGAGCTCAGCTGTGTAGAGCTTTAGAGCTTTCAAATGCATCTTCTGGGAATTGCTGTTCATTTTTTTTCTATGAAACCCCCAAACTGGCAGATTGATTCTTTTAGTGGTTATTTTATTGTTCTTTCATATAAGAATAGCCAAAAGTACTCAGTTTTTTTGCTTTAATATATTTTTGGTAAGTACAGGAGCTCCATTCTCTTCTCACCGACACTTTAAATGAAGGCAAAGTTTGAAGCTGGTAAATGATATGGATATCTGTTGATTTTATATATTTATTTTTTTAAAGGGGTGGAGCAAGGAGTAAAAAGCAAGAGACCAATCAGGTAAATAAATATACGTTTATGTAGAGCTTAATTTTGCTGGGCTTGAGAAAAAGCACTAAAGAGAAGTATGGTGAGACATCTCTACATCTGCAGCCACACTGAGATGGTCCTTAGAGAAACCCCAGGACCCAGAAATAGCTTTTGTGTGGCCTGAAGACAGACTAGAAGGAGGTAAGAAAGAAGTAACTATGAGATAAGATGTGGAGGGTTGGGGGGTTTTTTTATGGCAAGGGAAAGGTGCTTTGGGGTTGTTTGGGAGGAGAAATGTGTAACACATACATAGTTTGAAGCAAGAGAGAGAAGAGGCAAAGGTGACTTGTAGATCAAGAATTAAGTGACACAGGAAAAAATGAAATGACTCAGTAGCAGGGGAGATTTGGAAGGGAAAGTTATGATGTTACTGTTCAGGTCATGTTTAGAATAATGAACTGATCTAAGAACAGCAGATCAAAAGCTTCAGTTTGCAGTAAATTAACTTCTGCAGTATCTTCCACTTTTCTATTTGAAACTATTTTGCATTCTCCCTTTGAAGATGAACTGAATTTAGAATTATTATAGGGAGGAACAACTTCTGTAAGTCAGAAGAAACAAGCAGAATGGTGCTTTCTGAAACGGCAGCAAATGTGTAGAGTTGGGGGTGCAAACTTCTCTGTAACTCAAATATTCCTGTTCCAGCATTCCTCCTTCCCAGGCAGCTCAGACTCAGGTGCCTGATTTTGGGCAGTGCATGCAGAAAATTCTGCTCTATTAGAAGATGGACAGATCTGTCAGACAATGCTCTCAGCAATCCACACAGAGCTGCTGCATTACATTTTCTATAGGACATCATGAGTCACCTGCAAGTGAAACAGCAGCAAACCACAGCTGGCTTTCCAAGCATCACACACTGGGAAATATTAATGTTTGACATATTTACGGTCCTGTGCACAAACAAGGCTTGAGCCCCCAACTCCTGATGTCACAGGGGTTCACTGACAAGAGAGGTGGAACAGTGATTGGGATGGAAACAAACTGGGGGTTGGAACAGAATTTTGTTGTTCCTACAGTTTGCAGGCAATTAGTGTGAACCAAATATCACTGAAAGAAAGGGAAACACATAGCAAAGAAATGCTTAAAACAATCCAAGGGTAATATTTGCCATACTCTGAGCTGTCCTTGAGAAGGCACAACTTTCAGGTCATACACTTGCATCAAGCTGACACTTCGAGGTGTGACTACTCCATTTCCTTAATATTTGCAAGATCCTGATTTGCGGGATCATCCCCAGGTAAGACAAGAGAAAAGACACAAGATAGGTTATTCTGTAAAACCTCAGAGAGAGGTTTGAGGAGAGTCTCAGCTGAGTTAAGAAATAAACATTTCTCAAGACCCAACCCAGTGTCCTGATCACTGTTGTTCACTTTCTATCTGCTGCCCTTCCAAACATCCCTACAGAGCCAACTTCCACTGGCACATCACACAGCCCAAAATTCTTCTGGAAATATCGAATGCCTGCAGCACAGTCATAAATCACATTCCTGCACGTCTGGGGGAGCTTTCTGCTAGTGGCTGAGTGTCTCTAAAGCCAGGGGAGTCTCCAGGACCAGGTGCAGGATGAGATGGAAACCTCGAGCTATTGATGTCTCCTGGCAACTACAAAAAACACAATAGGGGTAGATTGCAAATTTACAGTGTCCTACAGCCCAAGGTCCCCAGCAGGGACACTGAGCCGGCTGTCATTGCTGCTGGGGCCACAGGAAGCAGGAGGGGCCTGCCTGGATCCCTCTTGCTGGTCCACACCTGAGAAAGAAAGCGAAATAGAGACCTGTGGTGGCTCTTTAAGAAGGTGGAGCATCAGTCACGCCACTCATTGATAGCGCTGCGTGTCCAAAAGGCTTTGGGAGCAGTTACCTCCTCCTCGGAGAGAGTGTGAACGCACTTGAGTGCTTTGAGCAGAGACATCAGCACTCAGCATTATACCTTTAAACAAGGTATAACCTCCACAATCAGAGCGAACACAAATGCCAAAACATTTCAGAAAAAAAATTAATCTGAGCAGCTCGCTGAAGTTGCTAAGAGGAGAAGATGGATTTTGGTACGAATTGACTCACCTATTTTTTACCCTCCTGACAGATCCACGTTCTGCTTCTGTCTAACATTGTCTTTGCTTTTTCAAGAGCATATCAGATTTTATTTGAAAGTAGAGCAAACAATATATTTTTTTAAAAGCCTTCATGTATATTTTATCCTAAAGCGATCTGTATCATTATTGATTGTTCCTGCAATAAGAAAGTTAATAGGATGAATTGCAAGTAGTTGCCATAGTAACTACCACTGGCTCTTTCTCTTGAAGAGGAAGCATACAATTAATTTGTCTTTTAACCTACTTTATTGCTGCAAGGTCCATACAAATGCAGCAGCACAGGTCCAGATTCATTATGCACTTCTGTGTCATTGTCCTCTTAAATCACCCTCTCAGAGATACTTTTGAGAGTGTTTCTTGAAAGAAAGTTTTCATTCAATGTGTTTCCTCTTCTTTAATTTGCCTTGAAGGGAGACAGAGGTGGTTGGAGAGTGAGTTGTTCTGTCCCTCCCATTCAGCCAACTCTGCCCATGCCCTGTCCCCTGACAACAAAACACTTTGAAGCACATCAGCACTGGGACAACACACCTTTTGGGGCTGCACTTGAGTTCTTTTGCTCTTTATTATTGAGTGGGGTTTATTTGGATACTTTTATCACGTCCTTCTGGCATTACCATTCATTCTGTCATTATTATTATTATTATTATTATTTATTCTGTGGCTAATGCAGGTTTGGGCGGTTTTGCCTGGATAAGGATTTCAGGATTTGGCCCACATTAAACCCACTCCATTGCAGGTCAGTCAGAGGAGAACATCTATCCATCTTCTGTGGGTGCTTTTGAGGGCTCTTTCCTCAGTGCAGCACTAAATGGCAGAAAAACAGTGGGGGAAAGTGTTTCTGATTTGGTTTGCATTTACACCAGAGAAACTCAATGTCCTTCATGTAACTTCTATTTTACAGCTGTAAAGCAAAGCAGCAAACACTTTGATATTTCCCTTCGTTTGAAAGAACCCCTGTTTTATAGGGAAACCTTCTATAGGCTTTGCTGGTTTCACTTTGCTGGTTCGTTGCTTTGTTTCACTTTGGCTCATAAAGGACAGAGTAGGATGATGCAAAAGAGGTCCAGAGTGGAGTAATCTTCAATGTGTGCAATTTCAATTTATAAAAAGTAAATTTGAATTCTAAAAATATGCATAAATAAATCCATAAAATAATACTAAAAATGTCCATATGCATTAAGCATGAAAGGTTTCTCTTTTCCCTCCATGACATCCATAGCTGTTGATGACCACGGTCCCATTGATAAAGAACCAATAATATCCTTATAGAATATTCAAATAAACCACAGCTTTTCTCCTGTTTTCCATGGAATGTGCAGTGACTTACCCAGCTGGTTTTGCAGAGCAGATCACCCTTGGATGGGGGAGGACACACTCCTTGGGAATTCTGGGGTCACAAACATTTGAAGGGGTCATTTGGACCCTCAGCCTCTTCACCAAGGGGAGAAACCTCCCAGGCACCAGGCAGGGAAGGAATGACAAATACAGAGTTTATTCCAAGGCCTTTTGCTCAGACTCATTTATGAAACACCTAAAAGAGCTTTGGACTGGGTACCAAGGATAAACCAAAGTTTCTCTGTGCACAGTTCTTCCCTTTGTCCCTGTGGAGAGGGAAATGAAGGAAATCATTCGCAATGAAACACCACCACATGTTCTGGTGTGAGCTGACAAAGACACAGTGCAGCTTAATTCCCAAAAAAGTAGGGCAGCCCAGGCAGGATCTGCCTCTGGGGGTTTGGGGAGGTCACCCATCACATCTGCACACCAAGGGAGAGGAGCAGTGGGGCAAGAGGAGAACAGAGGTCCCACCACCTCTGAGATGCATCAGGGAGGAGGGGGTTGAAAAGTTTGAGGGCACTGAGACAGCAGAAAAGGTGGATAACTCCTAACACAGAGGTCAGAGAGTGGGATCCTCCCAGGCACGGCTGCCAGAGGGGAATTTTAAGCCAATTCCTTTCCGAGGAGAGAGCAGAGGTAAATCCTTGTAGACAGGTCATTCATTTTTACCACCTCCTACAACTTCAAACCTCAATTTAAACCTTTATTAGATCAGGCTGGACATCAGCACTTGCTGAAACGTGTCACAAAAGGTGGGGGAGTATTTTTTTATAGTTTATTTTTGGCTCAGCTAATGGAATTGTTATAATCATGAGAAGTGAGATCATACTTTTCTTCTTCTCACAAAAGTACTGTAGGCAGAGCGGGGAACATACAAGGAGAATGTCTTTTTAGAAAGCCAAACCAAAAGAAAACAACTTGAAACAAACAACTGAGGATTTAAAAACCTTAACAAATGAAGTGGAGCTCACAAAGTAGAAAAGTCTAAAGATTAGTACATGAAAGAACAGTTAAGGTAATTCAAATAGTTAATACAAAAATGAGATTTTATTTTAAAAAAGGTGGTTTCTTTTGTGTTCTTTGGTTTTCTTCCTCTCCTTTCTTATGAGCCTGAAGTGAACTTTGGTTTGCCTTTCAAGAGAAAGTCGTGGTTGGATCTATTCACTTTTGTTGACAAAAGCACTCTGACAGCTCCAAGGAAGAGGAAAGGTTTGAAGGACAAGAGATGTCACTCACTTCCCCACAGTAACACTCAGTGAGGGAGAGAGACAACAGGCAGACTCTTTCTAGGAGGACTTGCCTCCTGAGAGGCAAAAAAGCTCTCAGGACTCCAGAGAAAGCAGAGCCCACGTGTTTGAGAAGAGCAAGCCTTGACTTGGGGGAATCCACGGGATGCTGTTCAATCCTGCTTTCAGCTGATAACAGCCATGCCCAGTTTCCGGGTGGTTTGTTTCATTTCGTAACAATCCCCCCAAATCCTCAATAAAAGAACATTTCTGCAGGAGAAATTTGTGCTGTCACCACTATTTCTGCATTTAGGCAATAAATGCTGCAATCAAATATGTAGATTATCACTGCATCTCCAGTCCATGGTGGCATTTTAGCTGCTCCAGATCTTTCAGTTATGAACATTTTGAATTTTATCAAAACAGCTTCCAATTTAGAAAAAAAAAATCCTTTCTCTAGCATTTTTTAATTACAAGGATATTTATTCAGGTTTCCCCTCGTGTTTCTTTTGTGTACCCCAGACAGGTTATTTTATGAATACCAGGGGACTGGTTCTATTTTTTGCTTGCCCCAGTGGGTTGTTATGGCAGTGGAGTTATTTTGAATAACCTTATTAAAAATAGGTCAGAATCAGGTATTTTAGTGGATGAGAGGGCTGTTATTACCCCTTATTAAAATTTCTCATTGAGCTTTATAAACTTTCTCAATGCATCAGCAGAACTTGTGATGAAAGCTCTAAAACCAAAGCTTTAGTCATTATTATTATTTATATATTCAATATTTCAGTGTTATCCCTGCCATAGAAGTCTCATTTCATGGTCTTATCTAAAGGGTTAGTGGGCAGGCTGACACCTTTGCATGGTTTGCTTCCTTTGCTGGCCACTCCCAGCGTCTCCTCCACTGCAATTCTCCATCACCATCTTAATTATAATAAATAAATCATGTATACAGCCACAGACCTGGTTGCGTCAGGCACTGGAAAACTGGAAAAGAGACCTGACCCACAGCAACAAACCAAGAGGCAGTGGCAGGAAGGTCTCAGTCTGGACTGGATGGACAGCACCAAGGCTGGGACAGGGAGACGCAGAGGGAGCCAAGGGGCAGGACAGCCCCTTCTGCCATTCTTGGTTTATCTCACAGTGCTCTCAGAGGGGGCTCCAACAGGATTTAGCCACACCCAAAGCAAAACCAAAAAGGAGGGGAGGGCTCTTTCGAGCAGTCAGCCCGTTTAGGTGAAAAAATAGTCTAAAGGCAGCAGAGTTTTTGCATAGGTCCAGTTTGATGAATAACTCAAGCCCTGAGGGCAGCAGGGTTGTCTTAAATTGCTTTCTGCTCCTGCTTGCCCCTTCCCAAGCTACACCATTTCACTTTGCCTTCTCAGGATTCAATTTAGCAGTTCATTTTCTCATCTTTTTAAAGGTATTCCAAATTGTGGTATGTTAGTGGGCAATAAACATTCCATTTCAGACCCAGAGAGCATTTCCCATCCAAATTCCACACGTGGGGCCAGAGCTGTGTGCACAAAAACACTCATTTTTGCTGCTTCCGGAACAGGGAGGGAAATTCTCAGGCCGGGTGAGGAGGAAAACAGCAGCATGTGCTGGACCACCCTGTGCATCAGACAGGAGATACAGAGAATTATTGGCTACTTTGGGTTGGAAGGGACCTTAGAGGTCATTCTGTACCAGGAGGGAAGCACAGGGGACACGGAGCCTTCTTTCACCCCACCCCGTGTTTTGGAGGAGCTGTGGGTCTGACTCAGGGTGTTGCTTTAGTTGGGGAAAACCCATTATGAAAACTCTTCTCCATGGCCAGTTTCTGAAAGAACGACTAAACAAATAACCCCAGAAGATTGTTTCTATTTCAAACCTCTCCTGCAGGGCAATGGTTGATTGCCAGCTCAAGCCACGATACCCAAAATTACGAGGGGAGCATGTGCAGGAATGTGGCAAATAGAGCTTTTTTAAGACCTTATATTTCTTGCAGGGGGGATGACAAAGCTGGGTGTTCCCATTAAGGCAGGAGTGGGATGTTGGAAGACTCACTAAAAGTGTGGTGCTGCTGCCTGTGCTGACACTAGTCTGAAATAATTATTTTGCTAATGTCATTAATGAATTTATCCAGCCTGCTGCAGCAGTTCAATTCCATCATCAATCTGTTCTTCAGGAAAATTTTTAAAGCATAACCTAAAAGCCAAAAATATATATATATAAAAAATCAAACCAGTTTCCCAGCCAGAGAAAACTATTGCATCTAAATTGTACATTAACTGGGCTGTGTTCCACACAAAGGAACATGAACTTCTGCTGCACCACTTTTTTTTCATATTCAAGATAATTATGTATTTGTCCTTGCCTTACCTTGTTCCTTTTTTGCAGCTCTAGTTACTTTTTTTGTAATAAGAACTCATTTAAATGCTGGGATTAATAAAAGGACTGGTCAATGTGAGAGGTTATATGAACAAAATCCTGTGCTGAATCCCCCTCTGCTGTTACTGATGCAGCTCCCAGGGATCTAGCAGCAGCTCAGGGTCCAGCCCCACAGCTCTCTGAATGAAAAAAACACCTTTGGATCTCAGGGCTGTGTCCTCCCTGCATCATTTTTAAATGCTGATTATTGAGTTTGAATGCTGTGTATAGGGATAAAGGACATGGGAAAGGTGGGGTGGGCCCCAAGGACACTCAGAGACCTGGCCCTGACCAGCCTCACCTGGAGCTTCCACTCACCCCACCCTTGGGCCTCTATTTAAGCTCAACCTGGGGTTTGTTCTGGTTTGGGCTGTGCTGAAGGAGGGGTGTTCTCTGTCTTGGTGGTGGCCCTCATTCACCTGGACCCTGCCCTGGAGCTGGACTCTCTGGCATGGCTTTGGACCTGCTTTGTCATCACAAGCTTGTTTCAGCCTCTGGTTGCTCCTGGACTGCTCTGCTCCTTGTGCTCAGGTACTGTGGGTTCTGGGTGGTGACTTCTAACTTGGCTCCCTGGCAGGAATTCCCACCACCAGTGTGTTGGCAAGAACCCAGAGGTGCACTGGGATGGGCTGCTAAGGTGTGTGGATATTTTCCAAACTAAGTAATTCTGTATTGTGGAGGGATCTTGTATCAACGGGTTTTGAAATATATTTTACATGTTTTTTACTTACTTCTTAAATTATATGTAGGAGATGACATGGGTGTTATTGATTATTTTTTATACCTTCTCTCCATAGTTCCCCACAGATTTTAGAGGCACTTTAATGCCTGTAGGGTGCTCAGATGGTGATGATAAACCATACACAACTTCTGTTGACACCACTTTCATCACTGGAAGGCTTTTCCCCTTGTCAGACAGCATTTGAAATTAGCTTTTGGGCATCTTATTCTACCTCCCCCTGTCTACACCCCGTGGCCATGGCATTCCCTGTGCTCCTCTTCCTAAATCCCTTGTTGGAGTACAACCTCATTCCAGAGTGCTGCTTGTCAGCAATCAGCAGGGCTCTTGTGTCTCCAACAATACCTGACATGGAACCACAGTGAACACAGTTTTACGTGAAAGACTTTGTAAAAAGCGGATTATAAAGTACATAAACCATAATAATCTTAGTTCAATTCCACGAGGTAAATTTGCTTGCATCTCTAAAGGACAAAGGGATTGTCATGGCATATGGGGAAAATAAAAGCAACTCTAATATTGCATAAACTTCCTTCCTTTTTTCCTTCTGCTGGCTTGTCTTGAGACTGCTGCAACAAATCCTGTGTCTGAGCAAATCATCCAACATGATTAGACCTTGGATTCCTGCTTGTAGATGAGCCTAGAGGAGAATGTCCAAGATCTTTGAAGCTGAAAATTGAAAAATGAATAGCAGTGAGAAGCCAGATCTCTGAGCTCGTGTATAGCATTTCAGAATGCTTCACAAAACTTATATATAATTCCAGTTAGCATATCAGCTGCTCCCATGCTAATGTGCTGCCTTCCTTGGCTGTTACCTTGTCGCTGGTGAAGCAGGGAGGAAAAATCAAGTCATAAGCATGTTTTAACCTCTAAATTTCACTATACCTGTAAAACAAGAGGTTGCATTAACCTTTGCAGGAGGGAGTAATAGCTGGTAATTTATATGTGCAGTTTGAGGGAAGCACAGTTCCATGGGGTGATTACTGCAATAAATAACTGAAGTAGAACACCCTTGTCCTAACATAAACCCAACTTCATTTTTCCCAATCCTCTGCACGAAGAGTGGAGCTGGGAGGGTGTGGAGGTGGGAAGGAAGCCAGAAGGGAAGCAGATGTAACCTTCCCATGGAAGTCAAAGAGATCAGGAGGTAAGAATTGAAGATCCAATAGATGGGATCCCAGTTTTTCCTGCAGTAGCATCAGTGATGTTCCCATTGTGTTATGACAAGTGAAAATAGAGAGGCAGTAGCAAAGGCAATAAATGCTATTGTACAGGTAAGCTGGTTAGGGCAGGAACTGTCCTTTAGTTTTATGGCAACATTACCTGACACAACCTTGTTCAAGCCAATGAACAGAATTTCAGGGAGCTGCAAGCCAAAGTGATGGCAATGCTATTACACAGCTAATAATAATTTGATGACCTTTGATAAATATTTTTGGCTTAGCTTCATTTTAATTTAAGAATGTCTATATGCAGCAGAAACACCTATCAAGTTAAAACCTCCTTTCTAAACCAACTAATGTGTTAGTTCCTTTTACCAGCCCCTCAGTGTTTTGCTGCAGGAGCAATACTTGTTTTATCCCTTTACTGTGGCTTTTACAATTTATACTTTTCCCCACCCTGGTGTGTTGCTAAGCTTAATAAATAAACTATGGGGCAAACCAGTGGGGAAACACATTCCAGAGAAGAATTTGCTGGGGATGGGGAGAAGCAGTTGAAAGGTGGATGTAAGGAACAGTGGAGTGGAGCCCCTCACACAGGATGCCTTTTTGCACCCTGTTCTCTGTTCTGCAGCTGGCTGTGCTCACTCCAAGGTCTTTGTCTTTGGCTGCCCAAGCAGCAATGGGATGTGCACTGAACAAAAAGTTCTGCCCACCAGGCAGGTGGCCACTGTCTCTCCTCTCAAGGGCAGCCTTGAGTGGGTCCTGCTGCTGCACTCCAGAGTGGGGTCAGAGGAGGAATTACACCGCTTTTCTCAGCCAAAAATATTTCCTTTTGCTGCCTGGCCCAGCAAAAGCATTTGCAAACCTTCCCTTTGCCTTTGCTGCCAGCAGAGCATCCAGTAAATTCCCTGAACTCTCGGCTCAATCTACAAACCCCTGGCTTTGCACTCCCAGCCCCTCCATTTGTGAGTCCTGCCCTGCTCTGCTGCCAGCTCTGACCCAGCCAGGCCTCGTTATCCCTGCTGCTGTCATGGTAGGGCCTAGGTGGCTGTGATTGCTGTGATATTTTAATGTATTTTTTTATGGTTAAAGCCTAGCAATAGCTATCCAACAGACTTGTTCCACTGGACTGGTGCCTGTGGCCATAATGGACATCTCTAGCAGGGAATTACACCAGGCTGCAGATGAGGTATAGCCTGTGGTTCAGTCCTCATCAAGCTCCTGGGTGTATAATCAAAGAGAAGTTGACAGAGAAATTAGAGTCGAATGGAGAAATGTTTTATTGGTTTTCTGCCCACAGTGAAGTTGTGTTCTTTTTAACCTAAAATATTGTCTTTGCTGAAAACCAAAGCGTGTTGCTCATTTTTGAGTTTCCAACACCTTTTCAAACTCTGCACCGTGAGTTCTGGAAATATCCTAAATTAAGAAAATCAGAATCCAACTCTTGTGTTCTTTCTGTCCAATGACTATTACTCAGACATGACCCACCTGTCAAATACTTTGATTTTCTTCCCTAAAATTATTTTTTTTCAGTACATGAGCTCTCCAGCAAAAAGCCCACCCACCCCAATTGCCCACAGCCTTCTCTAACTCTGAAACAGTAACATTTAACTTAGAGGTGAGGAAAAGAACAGATACCTTAGTCCTCAGGGTGGAGATCCATATGCTTTTTCCAGTCAAGTATAATCAGCCTGGTCCTTTCAAGGGTTGGGGTTTTTTTGGTTGAATTTTGGATTCACAGGGAGACCATCACAAAAGCTGGAGGGCTGACATGGTGTGGATGTTCCAGCTTTGTTTAGATCCATGTGCTGAACCTTATGGGTGAAATAAGCTGTAAAGGTGGGGTTTGAGGC
Organism: Dendrocincla tyrannina; assembly: GCA_035047865.1. Classification (NCBI taxonomy): domain Eukaryota; kingdom Metazoa; phylum Chordata; class Aves; order Passeriformes; family Dendrocolaptidae; genus Dendrocincla; species Dendrocincla tyrannina. The sequence continues at coordinate 3,013,196 of JAWWMP010000023.1, read as the reverse complement.
AGGGGCTTTCTGAACTTGCACAACCTGCTGTTTGTGGCTGTGGCACATGGTATAGAAGATTTAAATCACTAACAGAATTGAGTCTTCAGGCCATAAAGGTAACTCATGTTCTATAGTCCTGTCCAATGTACCTGTTGGAAAGCATGAGCCACAGTGCCTGTTCTGAGGGAACAAATAGCTTGTGACAGGTGATTTTAGTGGAGCTGACAGTAATGTATGGGGAAAAAATACATCTGACCTTCTTGGATGCTGCCATCTACTTTCACAAGAAATAGAGTTCTCCTCCTGTGCTCATGGTTTTGCACTTCTCCATTTTGCAGCAATCCCAAACTTCATCTGCTAATTATCTGTTCCCTGGGTGTGCCTGCTTATCTCTGGTTATCCCATCTGTTTGCTGCAGGAATTGGAGGTATCAGAGTCAGGGGCTGATGAATCCAGCCATGGGAGGGGTAGTACAAGGTCCTGATTAATGAAAATTTCTGAGAAACAGGTTCATTTTCCTGAATTTTGTGAGACATTGCACAGATCTGGGAACTTTCAGATGCTGTGCAGAGTAGCTGGGAAGCCAAACATCAACCTAAATGCTTGGAAGGTTTTCCTCTAAATCCTTTTAACTGCCCATAAATGAGCAGCAAAGTGCTTTGTTGTTATTGCTGATCAGCTTCCATAAGCATCATCTAGGAACTAATCAGCAGAAGCTGTAAATGAGATCAGAACAAGTGCTTTGGTCATCCTCTACTATGGGAATGTTGTATCAGGAACAGCTCCATAAGCAAAGCTCTTGATTGGGACTGAAGAAATAAAGAAGGTTTCCTGGCTGTAGCTCAGAAGACAGCAATGCACTGAGTAGTTTAAAAATATATTAATTTTTTAAAATATTTACATGATCCTGCCATTTAAGCCCATCCTTGTGGGGAAGGCACAAACCCATTAGAATTAATCTGCTGTGTGAGTAATGATTGTAGGAGAGTTGCTGAGGGAGGAGCTGACCACTGGAGACAAGCACCTCCAGGTTCCTGTCCCCTGTGATGGGAAACACGGTGACATTGGTTAAATACACTGGACATCTTTTACTTAAAGCAGAAGGCCCCTGTTCCATGTGGAATTGTGACTCTTTCTTTGAGGAAGCCTTCTTTCCTTGGCTGAATCCCTATATTAAGATACCTGGACATATGCTGCTCCCAAGCCCCTACCAGGACATGCTGTCAGTCATTTCACCTTCTCTGCAAGAATAACTCAAGCTGATAAAATACTTCATCAAAGCCAGCAGGACCTGCATTAAAAACTATCATGATTGGATAATTTACCGCATTTACTTCTGGGGTTTTTTTCAAGGTCTTATGTAATGCATGTAACATCTTTGGAATTACTGATTATTTTTTTCCAACAGAAAAGGGATGTTCAGTACTACAGTGATCATGGAATCCTGGAGTGGTTTGTGTTGGGAGGGACCTTAAAGCCCATCCAGTACCACCCCCTGCCATGGGCAGGGACACCTTCCACCAGCCCAGGGTGCTCCAAGCTCTGTCCAGCCTGGCCTTGGACACTCCCAGGGATCCAGGGGTAGCTTCACTGGGCACCCCGTGCCAGGGCCTCCCAGGGAGGAATTATGCTTTACAGCAGAGATTCACATGAAAAGGCATCAGCTCCATTTGCTTCTCCTTAGTTTCCTATTAAAAAGCAAAATTACCAAGAAGTCAAATATTTCCTGGAAAGTTATTTTTTAGCATTTGGTTCTTGTTCTCGCTGGAGAGGTAAAACAGCCTTGTTTCCAATTGTGGGATAATTTGTGTAATATAACAGGATTTCTGGATTTATTGTCTAGTGTTTTGTTTAGCTCATGACAAAAACATTTTGCTGTGAGGAGAAATAAATGCTTGGTGATGCAGGCTTGATGTGGGTTGTTTGGGGTTTTTTTTTGTTGGCTGGATTTACATTTTGTGCACTGTTGAATACTTGCTCATGAAGGATTTAGAATTGAGGTATTAGAATAGCTGAGAAATGGGAGTGAGGGGGTGCTGGGGCACATGGGAATGTAACAGTTGGGTTTGCAGTGCTGAGGAGAAAACATTGGCTATTTTTTATTAAAAAGCTTTGTCCAGGTGACAGGCTGCATGTGCTCAAATGCTGAATATTTCCTTCTGTTCACTTGACACAATACTTTCACAACTGGTTCTTTTTTTTTTTCTTTTGCCCAATCCCATAAATACAGCATGTTTTTTTAATGCAAGTTGTTATATAAAGCTAAAATTAGTTTAGAGACTGTCATACTTTTGGAAAGAAATCTGAATGCCATTCAGTAGAAGTGACATTGGGCTATATTGGAGCGACTGAATAGATGATGGTTTAAATGCCCCTCTGGAACATAAATGCAGACATTTTGATTAATGTCTTTGTCATGAGCAAAGATTATTTAGTTAATGATTTGCAGTTTTCTTTGCCTGGCTCTAGGAAAGCTTGCCAAATCCCAGGGTGCAAGGGAGGCACCAAGCAGCTTGAAGCCATTGGGTTATTCATGTGCTTTCAGCACGTGCCCAAAAGCTCTTCTGGATCAGGCTTGAGGCTTGCAGGAAAATAAACCTCATAAAATACTAGAAATAAAAATATCTCTTATTCATACTTTGATTTGGAGGATTCAGAAGCTTCAAAGAACGGTGAGGGTGGGTGGATGGGGTACAATTTGGTGCCTTTCCTGGACAGCCCTGCTGGGAAGGAGCTGTGGTGCTCCTTCCAGGCTGGGGTACCTGCGGCTGCCGAGTGTGGCACTGAGCTCAGCCTACAGGCACGGCACAAGGCTCAGTTTAATTAGCTTTGCAAAGCTGTGCTGGCTTGTGAGAGCAGCTCCAGTGTGTTTGCTCAGTGCAGGGAGGGCAGGAGGTGGTGTTGTGCCAGTGGGATGGGGCAGCAGTGGCCTTGTGATGGGTGGTGTCATGGTTTCACCCCAGCTGTCCCTGAGCACCACACACCTGCTTGTTCTCTCCCCTGTGAGTGGGATGAGGGAGAGAATCAGGAGAGTAAAAGTGGAAGAACTGTGTGGGTCGGGAGAAAGACAGTTTAAAGCAAAAGCTGTGCGTGCAAGCAAAGCAAAATAAGTAATCAATTCCCCCCCTTGCCATGGGCAGGCAGGTGTTCAGCCATTCCCGGCAAAGCACGGCTCCATCATGTGTAGGGGTGACTTGGGAAGACAAATGCCATAACTAGGATTGTCCTCCTCTTCTTCCTTCTCCCCCCTGCTTTATAACCTGTGATGCCCTTTGCTCTGGAACATCCCTTTGGTCAGTTGGGGTCAGCTGTCCCAGCTGTGTCCCCTCCCAGCTTCCCATGCACCCCTTTCCAGGGGGGCAGCACCAAGGACAGCAGGACCCTGGCTCTGTGCTCAGAGCAACAAAAACCTGCTGCTTCCCTCCAAAGGCTCAGAAAGAACAGCAACAGGTTGGGGGCTGTAATGCTAAATGCCTTTATCAGCAGGGATCTCAATGCTCACTTTTATCAGTAAAGCCAGCTGCGATAATTCTGTGTATGTGAAAGAGCAGCCCTGTGCATGGTGCCGTTTTTAGTTGCAAAGCTAATGTCGAAGGAAACATTTCCCTGTTTACATGTGAAGTTCTCTGTAAGCAAATTTGGTTTTCCGGTCCTGGTGTGTACAGCCTGTCCCCTTCTGTTCTAGGTGCACATTATATTTTTCCTCTCCTCCCTCTTCATTCTTAGCTTTCAGAATGGAAGAAGCCATTCAAGGTTTAAACAACTTAAGCAGTTACTTTGAAATTATCTTAACATGTTCAAAAACCTTGCCAGATTTACCCCTTGGAAGGTAATAAAATAATTTTGAATAGAATGTGATCAGATAAAATGAATATGATTTTATTATTCATGAATACTTTAACCTGAATGCTTTAGTGCCTACATCTCTCTATTATATTAAATTATGGTGAAACATAAAACTGTCACACTGGGGTTTGTAGATTGATATTCCCTATGGATTCCTTATGCTTTTCTATAGTTATCCCTGCTGTTGCTAATGGAACTGGCCCTTTGATGCCTTGTCCCTTCTGGTTCCCTTCTCCCTCTGTTGAATCCTTTGAAGCACCTTTGTGTCTGGTTGGGAGGTTATCCCTCCTTTCCCAGGGAACACACAAATAACCTTATGTATTCCCACCCACGTGTGTACTTTGGTATCTGACTTGCTCTTTTACATTTCTCTTTTTTTTTATGTGTTCTCTCTGGGCATCTTTTCCCCCAGACATCACATTTTAGGGTATAGTTTTGGAGCAATGTTCAGATATTTAGGAGAGATTCCCATTAAAGTTAATGAGACATGTGGCTAAATGCCTGTGCCCTGCATTAACAATACCCTTTACTGTTTATTGTCTGGCTTAGAGAAAAGGTCACATTGGCTCCTTGCTCCTGGTCCTGGATCTTTACCTTCTCTTTTAGACTTTGGAGGGCACTGAAAGAGAAGAATGTGAGGCACAGGGCCTTGCAGGGCTCCCATAATTGTTCCTTTAGCTCCACTTCTTTTGAAAAGGAGCTACAGGAACTACAAACCTAAGCAGAGCTTTTATCCCAAGTTGTCAAAAGCACAGTGATGACAAGTTATTGCTGAAGCACCACAAGATCCACTCTGGTGTTTTGTACAGAAAATTCCAGCAGATCTTCAGAGAAGGGACTTTTATCACTCTGTCCTCGCAGGGGCTGGCACAGGAAGGTGCTGGCTCTTGGCTTGGGATGGCCTGCTTATCCCAATATAGACAACATGTATTAATAATCAATATTTGCTGAGGTGATCACACAGGACACACCTTCACCTGTGTCTTTGCCTGAGCATTTTTTCATTAGGAATTCTGCTGCCATAGGGGGAGAAGGAGATGGTGAGCACAGGCCTGAGCTAAGACAGGAGAGAGGAAAAGGGGAAGAACTACAATTCCCAGCTGTTTCCCCTGGAATGCCAGTGTAATTCCAGCCCCTCCACCCGGGCTTGGGTCACAGTGGCATCTGATTGATCAGGAAATTGGTATTTCTAAACCATGTTCTAAAGAGTAAATGTTATTTAATTTCCTTGTGCCTCGGTCTTCTCACGGGGATTATGATATTTAAGTCTTGGTAAACATGAGCTGAGAGCCTCAGGTGAAACATGCAGTAAATGTAATCTCAGTAATGTGAGCAAGAGTCCAGATTTAGATCCTTTTTTTCATTCATTTTATTAGCCCAAAGGTAATCTCTGTACTCTATTATAATGGAACCTCTGTGGTATAATGAGAGCCAGCTATTCAATACAGTCCTCATCAACATTGTACTTTTTTTCTTGCTCCTAAACCTCAGTAGAAAATGGCATTAACCATTGTATTGAGCCAAGGAGCTGAAGTACAGCAAGGTTAAAGACAGCTTCTGCACTAAATGGGAAAATGAGCCCGAGATGAAAATTCTGAAGTAAAAAAGAAAATAAATACATTGGGTGAAATGAAACATTAAAATTAAATGGCTAACATGGGTGGGTGAAGTTCAATATAAGTAGGAGTGTTTAAGATGAGAAGGTTTTTATCCAACAGTGAATTGGCTAATGATGTTGCTAATGTGGGATCCTACAGCTGGCAGTTTGTTTCTGAAGGCTCTGTCCTGATGTTGCTGCTTGGAGAGCTACAATTATAGATAAAAAAATGCCATTTGTCTGTGCATGCCATCGACCATTACAGAGCCCCTTTTGCTTCTCATCTTTATGTTGGGAGCAATCTTTGGGAGGGGAAAGGGACTGTGTGTGTATGGAAGGCAGGCTCAGAGATGCACACAGCTCAGAATCAGACCAGTGCTTTCCTTTTGATGTTCCTTTGAGGAAAAAAGAGTGGGGAAAAAACCCCAAAAGAGCTGCCAAATAAAGCCAAGCCCCTGATCCAAAGGTTTTCCAAGCAGAGAGCCATGTTTGCTACGTTTCCCTGGCAGCAAGGTAAACTGGGATATTAGCCTGTGTGGACAGGAGTGTTTTTGCTCTTTATCCAGGGAAAGTGCAAGTATTCTGGTGCAGAAGGCAGGAACTAATTAATTGGTTAATAATGGTGTCATTAATATGCTTATTACTCATTTCCTCTGCGGTATCACACAGGTGTTCAGTCGTAAATAGCTGATGCGCTGGGCTCTGTGCATGCATGGAATGAGAAGTGTTTTGCAGGAAAGGAGTGATCACTGAATTCGGTGCCCTCCAAGGGCTCTGTTCTTCCCTTCCCAGCAGCTCTCCGGGAGGAGCTGCCCTGTCTGTGGGAAGGGCCATCCTGCACCTTCTCACGAGGCTGTGTCTTCCTCACATTGTTCAACATCTGTGTGAAACAGTGTAAATTAAATTAACATCCAGCTTTAGGTCCTTGACACGCAAAAAAAAGCAACTGTAAAGCATCTGTTTCATGTTTCCAGCCTTGCAGAGCCCCTGTTTGGGGACTGGGCAGGCATCCTGCACACTGGGAGGCAAAATTCCTGATATTTGCTTATGCAATAAGGGAGATGCTTTCAGATCCATCAAGGTGACTTGGAAACCCATGTCCTGATGTGAGAAGGGATATGGGGAATTACAGCTGGGCAGGTAAAGGGTTGTGAACTGAATATTTCTTTTCAACACTTACAGAGGTTCGCTGTAGCTGTAGTAACATTTTATTTTTATAAGGATTTATATTTCCAGGCAAACCAACGTGTTTTGACCATTCTGAAACTGAAGCCTGGTGTGTAAGAAGCCATTGCAAGTGATCTTAACATGCAAGATGTTCTAAATTATCTGCAGGAACCTGAAAATCAATTCTTTTGGAGCAGGTGGAGATGGAAATGGGGATTGAAGGAAAAGTTTCAAACCAGCTGTATCAGGAATGTAAGAGACCAGTCCCACTGAAAATTGACGGCAGGTAAGCTCTTGGTTATCTGTGTGTCTAATTCTTATCAGAAGCAAAAGGAGCTGCAGCCCCCTATTTTCCAAGTGTATTAATGAAATTCAGAGAGAAGACTGATCTGCAAAGCTGACTTGGGCTTTGGATATTTCATTGACTTTGTGCCTTCTTGTCTGGGGTCACCTGTTAGACCGCAGTGAGGAGATGGAACCTGGAGGGGGCTTGAGAAACTGCTGGAAATGGGTTTACTGGGCAAGTTTCTTAATTCCCTTGGTCTGACTCTTTTCTCAAGTACCAAAAATGATTATTTTGCCTTTTCTACTTTGTAATGAATGTAAATTTGCTGCATTGGAAGCTTTCATATGTCCCAAAAAGTAAAACCAGGACACACCTGCTACACAATAATAATAATAACAATAATTGCATGACTAATGCAAAAGGATTGTTGATGAGTCCTCAGTGGAGTTAACAAATGATGAGGATGCTCAAATGAGTGGCTCTATTTGCTTACGTACCCCAGTTCTCCCACTTCTGCATTTCAGCAGTTGTTGGAGTGTTCCATGGGAGTTTGGGAAGCATTTTTGGACTCTCAAATGGTAGGTAAAATGGCAGGTGTGTTGAAAGGTATCCCAGCTCCTCACTTGAGAAGACTTAGAATTGATTGATACTCATTTAGATATGTATTCCATGTGTTGTATTTCTTTTCCAGTCGATATTTTTTCCAATTTGGCTTTGGGCCACAGTCAAACTGTAGCCCAGCATTCCCATGTTGGCACAGAAGTGCAGCTTTGGCTTTAATTGTCAAGAGCATCTGGCCCTCTCTACCTTCTGCTCACCCCACCTGAGGCACATCCCTGGGCTGGTGATAGGGAGCCTTAAATTTGATGGAGAAATTGGCTACAATGCAGTCCAGCAGCTTAAATGCCATGACATTTTCTAGGTATTAACATAAGAACATTAAATTAAAGTTATGTTCCACGGGGACTGTAGCTTTGTGTGGCTGGGGAGAATTCCCGTGCTTGTTCAATGAGTTTAAGCTGATTGCATTTACAGTTAATACATTCCTGCCAGGGGTACCACTCTGACACACAACCAGGAGTCAAAATTTGGCCCCAAGATGCTCTGACATGTCTCAGAGCCAGGGAAATCAGCTGAGTAAGGACTCTGGGGCTGCCTCTTCAACCAGCCAAGCACCCATCGTGGTCAGTGTAAATTTGCCTTGGCCTCATTGCTTTTCATGCAGCTCTGACAATTGACATCAGCCTGGCTGTGCCCTGTTGAGTCCTGAATGGCTTGAAAATGAGGGAAAATGGCAGCTCGGCTGAGGGGGGGTGGTTGAAGGTACGGATGGCACTCACTGCTCTGATTAAAGCTCATTGCAATTAAACAAACATGCCCTCTCCTGCCTTTCCTGTGCAGTGATTCATGCCCCGCAAACAGCAGCGCTGCCTTTAGTTATTTGTTATCCAGCTCATCTAAGTGCTGCTAAAACTGGTGTGCTGTTCCCAGAGTTATTATGAAATAGGATCTGTTGTTTCGCAGTAAATTGGAAACCATAACTTGGGCTTTGATTAATCTTTCCCCCAAACACGGAGGTCATCCCTAACTTCCAGATATTTCTATACTCCATGGATATTAATTTCTAGTAGCCTGGGGTTTAATACATATTTCTCTGTTTCATTTCCACAATTAATGGCTGTAAGACAACGCAGATAAAAATGCAAATGAGCAACTTATCTTTATGCTTTTCAACAGGATGTTTACAATTGCAGTTACAGTGAGCTTTTAAAACTGCCCAAACAGCTTTTCCTGCAGATATGAAAATTATAAAGATACTGATATAAGAAAGTCATTTATGTATTAGAATATATTAATTATTAAGCTCATTTATATACTTGATATAAGTAATCC
>JAWWMP010000023.1:2891990-3004325 GCA_035047865.1 Dendrocincla tyrannina | reverse complement strand
TAATAAACAAATACCTGCTACTCAAAGATGAAAACATATCTCTGAGTGGGTTTTTACTAGCCAGGTTTTTGGCATCAATACCCTTATAAATTACAGATTTAAAAACTGCTGTCATTTTAAATAGCTGCATTTTTTATGTTTATTGAGACTATTTTGAGTATAAATGCAACACGGTTTTTCTGTTTTGTAATTCAGAGTAATACATATTAGCATAAAGAGAAGCCTAAAGACATATAAATATGTATACATATATTTTTTTCTTTTCCTCTGTGAAGATTTGAGAGTAGAGACCCATAAAAGTGAGCGTTTCTTGCAATGGTTGCCTCTAAATTCTCCTCCTGGATGCACTGCTGTGACAACATCCTGGAATCAAACATGGAAAAGAAAGTGCAAGGAAATTGTGGATCTTGACGAAACCACGGGGCTGTTCCAGCTGCAGCATGATGGGGGCACTGGGAAATTAAAACTTTCCAGTTTTCCCTGAGCTGCATTTCTACAGCTGGTAGTGAAAACTTAATTTCTGATTATGTGTTAGTTAAAGAGCTAATGCAGTTGGGAAGAGCCTGTTCCAACAAAGCAGATAAAGTTTTCATTCACCTTCTCCCAGCTAAAACAAGAACTGAACCAGGACAAATGGGAAAGGAGACCATGAACATTGGAAATCTCTGCCTTAAATGCACTGTTTTCAAAGGGCTTTTGCCCTGACCTTTCTGAACATTTTATTGATAAAAGGGTTTTCTTTTAAATAGTACCAGGTTACTACTTCACTAGGTCTTGTGGCTCCATCTGAAGAGCAGGCGAAATGTGAACCCTTGGCACTCCTGCCCATGGCAAGGGTTGGAACAAAACAGTCTTTGAGGTCCCTCCCAGCCCAAACCAGTCTGTGATTCCATGATTCACCCAACTCGGTGTCTGCAGTGCCTCAGGTGCTCTCTGGGGCCAAATACCTCCTATGAGAATGCACAGGTAGGTGACGCTGACAGCCTGAATCCTTCACAGTCCTCCTGCTTTGTCATTTTTTTCCATCCTCAGTGTGAGGAAAATGAAGCCAAGTGGGTGGCAAAGATTTACACAGTGGGCTATTAGACAAGGATAAGAGCTGGAACTTCAGAAGTGACATCTGCGAGCCAAGGGCTGGCAGCAATGGATCTCTGAATGTGGCGTGTGGATTGCAGTGCAGTTCTGCACATCTGAGGAGTTTTGCTACAATAATGTAATAATTCCTCAGTGCACAGTGCGGATATATCAGCCAAAAGTTGCGTGGTTTCTATCGGAATGGGTTTTGCAGGAAGTTACATTGTTACTCTCAGTCTTTCCAGGTGATTAATGACTCTGTTACATATTCCTGCATGTCTGTTTGCTCATTTTATCTGTCAGTCCGAGTTCCTCGTGCTTGCTCAGCTCGTCAGTGCAGTATTTGGAAACAGTTACATCTTGGGCTGCCTGCTGGGTGCCTTGTAGCTGTGAGTATAAATTGGGAGACCAGATATTCATAAATTATTTCACATTGGGGAGCATGAATGGGTATAGCCAAGAGTGTGGCATGAAGAGAGAGGAGCATCTGACACCCCATAACCTCACCATCTCCTCACACCCCTCTGACTTGGTTGTTTTATACCCAAATTGAGTCCTCATCACTGGTGCTCTGACCACAATGGTAATGTCAAAAGTTGAGCTGAAGGTAGAAAGAAATAAAAGCACACTGGGAGTGTTTTCAGGTCAGCAAAGGGGCAAGGAAAGTAACAATGCAGAAAGAAATGTTGGCTGGGGCAAACAATTCCTGCCCAGGGTGTTTTAGGTGAGGGGAAAGAGGCAGGGAATGCCTCTGGAGTGCTGCATGTCTGTGTGTGGAGCAGGGCATCCAGCACCCAGGGAGACCAAATCAAAGCCAGCATTGCATCCGTTTTATTTGCCTTCAAATATTAGTAGTAAATGGTGCCTGAACTGGCATAAAGGCAGCAGAGAGGGTGGCCTCTCTTTGAGGTTGTTTCCTGTCATTTTAGGGGGATATTTCCATGCAGGCTTCCACTGCTGGTGCTGGCAAGGATCATAGCCCAGAGTGGAGCTGCCACTGAGTTATCCCCATTTGCCTGCGATTCCATTCGTGTTGCAAGATGTATGTTAGAGCTCTGCATGATAACAAACAGAGTTCTGCAGGATTTTTGGTACAGGTTTCTCATCATCTTTTGTGGCAGCTTCAGCTGAGCACTGAAAGCTGCATTAAGCATGTGGCTCACAGCCACAGTGGAGAGCCTAAATCTTCTCTCTCTCTTCTGATCATATCTTTCTGACTGTAATTATATTTCTAAGTTATGCCCTACTATCAACTCCTACCCACCTGCCTAGAAGAGGGTATGTTTTATCCTTTATATTTGGCTATTTTATGTAGTGGGCTTGGCAATGTCCCTCTGATGTTTGATCTCATATTATAGTCAAGATTTGATAACTGTTAATTAATGACTTTCATTTGTAGTTTTTGTTATTTTACTTCCCTGTTGCTTCCACAAAGTATAGTTCTTGTGTTTTGAACTCTTGTTCTTTCATCTCTATTCTCACAAATGAAAATATGCTCAAGCTAAGTTTATCTCTGCACTACAGGGTTGCCTTTGTCAACAGAACTTTTGAGGGAGCATTGGATGGATTTGTGACAAGTTTCTCTTTATTGTAGCAGTGCTGCAAGAGGCTCCACCACCGTGCTGGGAGGGGAATGCCCTGGTGGCAAAGCTCTCCTCCCACCCTCCAAAACTCAGAGCTGTCTCTTGACATGGTTGGCTTTGAAGGTCCATCATTTGTTTGGTGTTTATCACTGGGGTACCAGGTTTCCTACCCAAGACCTGGCCAGGCTCTGGGCTGCTCTTTGCTGAGATAAAGCAGATTCAACTCATGACTAAGCTTCTAAAATGCAGGCTCTCTGCTGCCAGTGATTAACTCCAAAAGGCTTGGAGACCCCTTTTCAGCACCAAGGGATGCCCAATGGAACAGTAACCTCTGCTTTTCTGAGCCTGGTAAAACCCTGGAACTCTGTTGCTGAGTTTCTGGTTGTCAAGGAGGGAGAAGGGGAAAACTTTAAGCCCTAAACTTGTGGCAATTCACCTCAATACATGTAGATATTCAGTGACTGTTGCAAGGTGGGAGAGAGGGAACAAGGAACAGAAACAGACTTGCTTTTTTAAGAAGGCTTTATCAGTAAAGGAATCTAAAGTCTTTTATTGTGAAAGAATGGATAGGGATCCCCAAAATGGGGAGTTATTGTATTTACTATGGTATTTACCACATATTATGCTTTCCTTTCTATCTCTGAGTTTAACAGGACCATCTGTCAAAAATATTAGTAATGGAGAAGTACACTGGATAAGGCAAAAGCAATTACTCACTTTCCTTTGGTCCAATTTACAACAGCTTAAGAAAAAAAAAATCAAATAATAAAGTTCCCAGGCAAAATCTGAGGGTTTTTTTTGGTGTCATCTTTCCCCTCGTATCCTTTGCAGAATATAATTAAATCTGCCCTTGGTAGAAGTGAAAGAGCAGTGTTGTTTTGTATCATACATCTGTGTGCATTTTGTTTTCCCAGTGTTGTTTTTTGGAGTCTGCAAGGGGAGGTGGCTGCTGCCTGTGCTCCCAACAGCCCTTGGGTTGGTGCTGACACCCAGCCCCAGCTGGAGAGGGTACACAGCCCTCTCGGCTGTCAGCGCCTCCTTCCCCCCATCTGTTTGCCAGCCCAAAAGGCTGCCAAGGTTCTGGGGGCTCTGCACAGGAAGATTCTGTACCGCTTGCTCATCGGCTCTGCAATTAGCTCCAAGATTGTTTGTGTCGTTGGGTTTCTCTCTGAAGCGCTTTTGGATGGGAGGGCAGGAGGCAATTCTCTGTTCCTCAGCCCTGCTGCAGTTCCAGGTCTTTGCAGGGGGGTTTTGTGCTGGTACAAGCAGAGTGTTCCCATCCAATGCAGTCGCTGCAGAAGTTTAGAGAGATGCCCAGATTCTGGAACGAGATGAGTTTGTTGGGAGCAAACAATGAAGCAAAAAATAGATCGTCTTCCCAGGCTGCTTTTGGCTTGGGCTCCGAGTTGCTTGGCAATGAGCTTTGCTGGAGCAGCACTGAAATTCTCTCTTAAGCCCAGCCTATGGCCCAAACTCACACAGCTCCCCCTTATTGGGAGGTTTAGGTTTTTAAACTTGCACTCTGAGTCTATGAGGAAATTTTACCTCCTTGGGTTGACTTTTGGAAGTCTGGAATTAAGTCCAGCAGAGTTTATGCCTGAACACTGCTTTCTGTTTCTGCCTCTTGCTGGATGTGAATGTTTGGGATGTATTTTGCGTGCAGATTTGAGGTATTGGACAACATAACACAACTACTAAAATACATACTTTGCTCATTACTCCACCCACCCCATCATTTATATCACCTGTATTTATATACCTTAGTTATATAAATATATAACAGTGTGTGGGCACTAAGCAGGAAAATTCAAAGCCACTGATACAATGGAAGATATTTGTATTTAGTGTTTCTTTTCTGTCAATAGAACATGGTGGAGACCAATTTAATGATCTTTCTTTGTAAGTAACCTAATTATCTCAACAAACTGACTTTCTGAACAGAACTATTTTTGTCTGGGGGAGTGGAAAGGAAATCAGAAGAACAGGAAAGAGAATATTAAGCTCATTTTAGGTACACACATCTATCTGGAATTTTATTGGTCCATCCTCAATTTTTTTATTTGATTCTTGTGCAGCAATTGGTCTCTCACTCTTCCAGTTGCTGTTTGTATCTGTCCTTATTTTTCCTGACTCAGAATGGCAAAATAAGTGGGTTTTTTTCTGTTTCCAGTAAGGGTTTTAACTTATAAATTTATGGACTATCATTACAATTTAGTGTAGGAAGCAAGTTCACCCTCATTGTTCTTTCTAAATAGTGTTTAACCTCAAAATCCCCTACAATTTGGATCTTTCATGAAGCCTGCTGGAGACATTGTGGCTGTTCCACAAATTATGTGCTCACCAGTGGCTTGACTCTTCAATAATGTCATAATGTAGTCAGGAAAGGTTTTCTTATTTGGATGTGACAGAATTCAGTCCCTGTCAGTGAAAGGGACAGTTTATGGTGGTGTCCAGTGATTTAATAATGGGATTTTTTTCTGTATGAACACAGTAATTTTTCAATCAGAAACTGTAATCAAAATGATAGAGAAAAATGAATCATTTGAGTTAGGGAAGTGCATAAATATTTTGAAGTCTCTGCCCACCCTTTTTAATCTTAATAAGTTGAGGAGCTACTTCAGATTGGGGTATTTGAGAGATCTGCCCCTGCTTTTAGGGGACCATCCTGGATTGGGAGGGTTTATCTGATGCAACAATGCAGGCAGATGTCCTCAATTTGAAGATAATTTTCCTTTAATGCTTTACCCCTGTGGTAAAAACAAGTAACACCAGTTTAAAAGTGGTGTTTTAGCTATTTTATTTCCCAGTGGTCACTGACAAAGATATTGCCTCCTGTCAGGCCTTCCTGTAAAAGCACTGAATGCCCAGATGAGCAGAGTGTCAGTTCAGGAGTGGGCATGGCCAATCCACTAAAGGACAAAGAGTGGCAGGCAGAGAGATAACAGGCCTTAAACCGTGAGATTAATGCTAAGTTTCTCAGGAAAAAGAAATAAACCTCCTAAGAGATCCATCTAACTTTGTTTTTCATCCACAAAAAGCCCCCACGTAAAAAGTAGGTGTTGCCACTACCTGAGTTAAAACACCACAGCCTGTCTGCCAGGCAAAAAAGGATATAATAAGGCAAAATAACACCCAAAATTATATTAATACACTTGTAAAAAAGAAAAGCATGCCAAGAAAAAGGAAATGAAAATACTCCAGAATAAATTTCTTGTGTAGGTGGGGTATTAGATTTAAAGAGAAGGTTTATACCTATTCAAGCCTGTTTAGAAATCAATTTTGAGATAAGGTATGGCTTAATAATAATAGATATGACATTGCTATTGTGGTAGAAGTAATATGAAATAACCTATATAATTTTAAAATATTTAGTTCATTTAATATTTAGAAATAAACTGTACATTTGGAAATATGTTTCATCCAATTTAATCCAGAGGCTTAAGCAGTTTTCCTGTCTCTATTTCTGCCAGTGAAATTCTGCATTATTATTAATGTATTATTCCCACAGTGCTTCAGGGTAAGTGGGAGCAGTTTCTGGAACCAGCCAGGTCTGGGTTCCCTCCTCTGGTGTCCAGGATTGACACTCATCATGTGTGTGCCACAGGGCCACTGCTCTCTTTCCTGCTGGATGTCTCCTGAGCTGGCTGTGACAGGAAAATTTCCTCTTTCATGATGAAAATCCCCTTTAAAATAAAAGACAGATGAAGAAAACAAAACTGACTTCATCATGAAAGCAGCAAAAGAAGATGTGCAGCAAGCTGTTTGCTGCAGAGTCAAAGCAGCCTGGAAAAAAGCCCCTTTTTATGCCCCCATCTAGCTCTTTTTAATTATCCTATTACTTTAATCACACCTGTCTGACATCTCACAGTGCAGCCCAGCATTGCCACACGGGGAAGTTTTTGACTTGAGCAAATAAAATGTGATTTCTGAGTGCTCTGGTGTTACCCATTGTCCTTGTGATACTGAGACACTGTTGAGCTGTCCCTGGGGAGAGGAAGGGGGGAGATAAAAAAAAAAGGCTCTTTTTTTTGCTATTTTTGATGTGATCTTGGTGTTCTTTAAAGTGACAGATTCAAAATCTATAGAAACCCTGAAGCTTTTTTCTTACTGAACCAACAACAGAGAGGCACTCTCAATTAAACTGGGGTGGTTGGGTTGGGTTCTTTTTTTAACTACAGCAATAACATCCAGCAAGTTCTCTCTAAAAGATACTCAATTTCACCTAAATCCCCAACAGATCATTCAGGCTTTAGGGACTTGACTTGGGCAAGCTACTTATGATCTCTATCCATCCTTTGGTAAGTGGGAATAACATTTCAGGGATTTCTGGGTTTTTTTGAGGGGAGGTGGAAGCAGAGATGTCCCACATTGCTGTCCTAACCTGCTTTACAAATCATTAACCTCTCTGGGAGGGTAAATGGAATTCAGGCATCCTCCCAGCTGTTTGCTGCAATCAAAAATCAAGCAACTTTTGGTGTATAAGAGTTGAACTCCAACGACAGAGCTCAGGGCAGAGAAACAAACTTTTATTTGCACAGCTCCACCAAAGAACCCGAGTTACAGAAGCATTCCTCTGTAATCACTCTGGTCTGTATTTCACTCAAAACCAACAGAGTTTCCTTTTAATTTATTATTTCTGCTTTGGGGCTGAAGTTTTCTGGTGCTTTCAAAGCTCTGTAATGGTGCAGTGAGGACAAGAGGAGGAATCAGAGAAAAACCCAAAGGATTGTGTAGTGCCAACTTAGGAGGCTGGAAGGGACTTGTCAACAAGGCCAGACCTGATATTTGCCTCTAGAAAATAGTGTTTGATCTGCTCACTCTGCCATGGGAGACAGACAGAATAATATTCACAGCTGAAATGAGGGAGCTGGGTGCTCAGTGTGTTAATTTTAATGGTCTGATGTGATATTCTGTATTCCTTAACTCCAGTATTTTTGCTTCAGACATAAACAATATTGCACCAGATACAGGTAAAAGAAGGGAAGGTCTCTATATGAAGCCAGACTGCTTAATTAAGGCAGATCATTAGGGAAGGGGTGGAGAACTAAGAGTAAATAATTGGAGTGATGGATTCAGAGAGCCAGTTGCAGTCATTTGGCTTGAATTCTATGGATGTCAGAAAGTTCTTTCTTTCCCTAACAGTGAACAATCTATTTTGACTCATTTTTCACTGCTGTGATTAGGGTGGTCAGGAGAAGACTTTATTGTTGTAAACTACAGAAAATATCACCCTTTAAACAAGTTAGCGAGGGAGAACAGAACAAATGTAACACGCATGATCTGAAATTGTGAAGTAAATCAAGAGAGGTCTATGAATTACATGAATATATGTATAGATTTTAGCACTCCTATAAAAAAAAGGTTGAAAAGAAGATAATAGCACCTTGGTTAATGTGCACAAGTCTTAACTCCACTTTGCTAAACAGCCTCAATTATTTCCAATGTGCCTGGATGTTTAAAAAGGAACAGCTTTACAAACCTGGAATATATAGAAGAGTAAATGTTACAAACAACCTGAAATGCTCCTGAATTCTTGCTGGGGCAATAACAACTGATCAAATCTATAACTGCAATGTTTCCATACAGTGCTGCCCCTGTGGGATACTTCTGAATGTGCTTATTTGAAACCGTCTGGAAACAGCCTTGGCAGTGCTTTCAGTAGGTAGTGCAAATTCACTTCATTCTTCTCCTCCATCCCTTCTGCACCACTAAATTTTGCATTTTAAAGGTAACATTTTGACTCTGGGCTAAGGTTTTAGCGCAGAATGCAAAGGAAAATGACTCAGATTGGAATGCTGTACCCTCCTTCTTTCCAGGCTGCTGACTTTGGTATTTTACACGATCTCATTAGCTCAGAAAAGCCTCCTTTTGGTGTCTACTTTCTGCTCAAGGCTCCTTATTTCTCTGCCCTTGCCCAACAGCAGGAAAGGAACCAGCGAATCCCTGGAGGGAGTGGGACAACACAAAAGAAACAAAAGCTCCTTGTTTGTCCTGGCTGTGCCACCTGCAGGATTGGGAGCCTGCCTTGCTGATCCAGAGCAGTGCTACAGACACACCTCAGCTGAATCACCAGGGCATCCCAAAGGCTTTAGGCCCACAACATTTGCATATTTAATAGTTCCATGAAATTAGCACAGACCTCGAAACAGCGGAAAGGGAATTAAAAATCGCCTCCAAAAATTATGGGGCAAATTGGCTGATCCTCTGACTATCCAGGCATAATTAGAAACCAATAACAGCTATAAAACAAATGTCAGCCTCAGCTGGAGGTGTCAGGAGCGAGTCAGCAGCGAGCACTCCTCTCCTTCCCACAATGTGCACAGCAGCTGAGGTTATCCCAAAAATAAACAGAGCCCATCTGCTCTCCTCAAATTCAGCAAAGAGGGGAGGTGGGACCTGCCACCGATCAGGTTTGGGTGGCAGGGAAGGCACTACCTACCAGGAGCTGGGAGAAAGATGTCGAATCAAGAAGCTGTTTGGGCCCTGGATTTGTTCCCTTTCCCAGTTCCAGCAGTGGAATTTTGGTTGCAGCACCACTGTGGTCCACCTTGTTCCATGTGTGCTGTAAACTCCACAGCCGGCAGGGAAAAGGAGGAGCAGAGCTTCTCTAGGAGCTCCAGGGTCTCCCTGGACATCAAGGGACTCTTGTCCTTTGGGACCTGAAGCCTCTCCATGTCCTAATGACAGCAGAGGAACTGCTGAGAGTGGAAACTCAGCTGATATTCCAGAACATCCATGGGCTAAAATGGTGCTGAGGAATCATCTGACTGGTGAACAAACCCTAAAAATGAGGCAGATTTAAAGCACATGTAAATTCGACACGGAATTGAAGGGGGACTTTTTAGTCTGGTTAGAATTACATCAATATCTAACCACAGATTTTATTCTTTAATAAAGAACAATTATTTAGAGAGAAGTTTAATTGTAAAATTAAATTTCATGGTCGGAAGTTTTGCACCACAAAAAAATAAAAAACCCAACCAACCAAAAAAACCCTTCTAATCCCAGCTTCCCAAAAAACACCCCCAAAACAGAGCTGGAGGGAAAAAAAAGATGAGGTACCAAGTTTCAGGAAACTGAATTGATAGCCTGAATTTGTGAGATATTCACAGTGGTTTAATGTCTTGGAAAATTTCACATGATAACCTGCCTTTTGTGAACGCTTTCCCCCAAAATGCATCATCTTTCAGATTTGTCTCCCAGCAGGAGCCTTGATCAAAACCACAGCCCTTGCTGTGGCAACTGCACAAGTAGAAGGAATTAATTTCCCTCCAGGATCTGTTGGTCCCCTGAAAAAACTTATTTTGGGGAAATTATGCAGGACTTGGGAATTCCACAATGGAAACCCATCACAGAGCTGTCATGTTTGGCACCTGCAGAGGTTTGGACTGATATTACATGACAAAAAGAATCATTGCTTACCTGGAGAACTCTTGACCCAGACTCTGAGTTTATAAAAGGAACAAAATATCCTTTAATTTACAATATGGAATGTAGGTCATACGGGATGGTTGATGGTAATAGGGGAAACAAAGTGCTTTAAAAGCTGCAATGTTAGTTATTAGATGGCATCTGTAAAATAATCCATCAGGATTTAATCTTGCAGAAATCCTTCAGGTAAATTATGATAGAAATTCTCGCCTGGAAGATGTTGCCATTCTTAACTTCTGAAGAAAGGGTTTCAATTCATCATGCTCAGTGCTCCTGTTCAGTCTTGTAAGGTTCCATTTGAACTGTGCTGAACATTTCTTGTTCCACCCACTAATGATTTGCAAGGGTTAGAGAGGGATTCTTCTGTTCCTGAGTTTGTTTCTCCCCTCTCAATGCCCATCTCAGACACTGCTGATAATGGCATTTAATGGGCTGTCCTAACCACGAGCAAAGCTAAGCAAACTCTTCTAAACCCACAAATACTTTTCCTATGATTTCAACAAGACTCAAAAGAAAAGGACCCCCCCCACACACACTTTTTCTGACCTCCTGGAAGCAGATATTCTTCTTCCTTTCAAATTTGACAGATCAGACACCATCAGTGGAGTTTGTGCTGCTTAAAAGCTTGCCAAGCCCTGAGCGAGGGTGGACAGAAACACACAGACAGAAAGAATTACAGCCCTCTCTATATTTTACTTCTGTTTCTTAGGACATTCAGCTTCATTGATTCACTTTTCCAGCACTGGAGTTGTACCCTGGACTCTCTGACTTTAATAGCAAAACAATTTAACTCCTTCATTTGAAGCTTCGTTTTTCATTAATGAGAAATGTCGTATTTTTCCCATCCACAAAAAAACACCCCAAAACCTCCCAGTTTTGAATTTCACCTGGAAAATCTGATCAATATTTTCAAATTTCTCATAATTCACTTAGTTAAGTGTCCATATGGATTTTTTTTTAATTTATTTAAAACCTGGATTAAGCTTTTAGAGCTTTATTTCAATGCAATTGTTCATGTTTTGTGATTCAATGACTTTTCTTCTCAGGAATCACAAAACTATTCTTGCAATTTCTCTTCTTTCTCTTCTTGCAAAGCTCAAATTCCACGTGAAATGTTTCAAATTGAGGCAGATAATGGGAGGCTGTGTCTACATCTGATTCCTCATAAAAATCTGATCGATTCTGGCAGATCTGCTTCATTTCACTCGTCAGTAATTTTTGCAGCTGGGTAATTGCAAAAGTTTCTACACAATCTTATGTCAAAAAAAAAATCATGCTTTTTATTTATTGAGTGCTTAGTTATATTTATAGTATTTTACTTTTCTAACAGAAATTTTATATACGCTTCAAGATTTTGAAATACATATTTTTTTCCTCTCTTTTCATAAATGTAGAGCTGCATTTTCCCCCCACTGATGTGTGTGTTTCATTGGGGCATAGTAAGGACAAATCAATGAGGCAGGTGGGCACAGTGAATCACCAGGGGTTTTAAACTGCCTAAAGATATATTAACTCAGAGTGACTTATGCATTAAAATACCACTTTGACTAAATATCTGTCAGCGTGATTTCTGGATAATGGAAAATTACCAATTCTCTATTCCTTATTCCATAAAGCACCATCGGGGCCAAATTTATGAAGTCCTGTTGAGTTTTAGGGCAACCCTTTGTGCCAAAAACGTGTAGAACTTTCAAAAATATCTGCTGGGAAAGCCTCTTCTGGAAACCAAACAGACAAATGTCAACTTTGCTGCAGCAGTGAGGGAGGCAGAGCTCCAAAAATATCCATATCCATGAGCCCTGATTGCTGCATGTCACTGGATTCCCACATGGAGATCAGCAAAGCCCCATTGACACCCATTTATATGTACAAGGACAGCCAAGAAGTTCTGATTATTTAAACCATTTTTGGTGTGATTTTCCTCCTATTATTAGACTCCTACAGTATTTTACACAACGGATTTTGTAAAATCATAGAATCAAGGAGTGGTTTGGGTCGGGAAGGACCTTAAGGATCATCTCATTCTACGCTCTGCTACGGGCAGGGTCACCTTCCCCTAGCCCAGGGTGCTCCAACCTGGCCTTGGACACTCCCAGGGCTGGGGCAGCCACAGCTTCTCTGGGCACCCTGTGCCAGGGCCTGCCCACCCTCCCAGTCATTAATTTCTTCTCAAAATCCAATCTAAATCTCCAAGTTTGAACTTGGCTACAAGTGAAAGAACTTCCCCACCCCGCTACGAAATATTTTCTGCACTTGTCTCCCTCTGCTTTGTGCTCAAGATGAAATAATTTTTCTCTCTGAAATGCTCTGAGGGTTTTTCCTGGGAGCTGCACGAACAAGCACCATAATTCTTCATTAGCATCAGGACTGAGAACCCAGAGCATTTCAGGCAGGAGCAGCTCTGCTGTGCCATCCTACAGGGAGGCCCCACACATTCCATTTAAGTCGAGGAGCCCAGATCTGACTGCAATATTTTTTTCCTGTCCTTGAAGGAAAAGACATCACCATCTGCTCTATCTACAAAACTGCTAGTTAGGAACTTGCAGAGTTCTGAAAATAAGCCTAAAAAGGATTAAATTCAGGAGCCACCTAAAGGTTAACTTCAAGCCTATGGAAGGAAGAAGTGGGAGAAACATTTCTTGCCTTAAGTGCATTTAAAGTCCTTGAAATGTAACTGTAGTGGGATTTAATGCACAGACCTTATAAGGCTCCAGGATAAACGGGAGTTCCAGCTCTTGTAGGAACCTGCATTTCTCAACTGTTCCATAAGAATGTGGGGAATTTGGTCCAAACCCTGAAAAGCAATGACAGCTGAGGGGAATAATGAGTTGAGTGAATGATGTTTCATCATCAGCCAAGGAGAGGGAAAGGGACCTGGAGGGTTAATCCAGCACTCAACCCTGTCCCCAAGTGCCACATCCACTTTTTAACACTTCCAGGGGTGGTGATTCCACCTGTCCCAAATCCTGACCACTCTTTCAGTGAGGACATTTTTCCTAACATCCACCTAAATCTCCCCTGGGCCAACTTCTGCAGGCAAATCCCAAAGCTTATTGCTGTTGGAAGTGTCTGTGGTACTGCGGGTGTGTGTGGTTTTCCTGGAGGGAACAGCAGCTGGAAGTGAGCCCTGGAGAGCCTCCAGCCTTCCAGGAGGCCACTGGGGCTCCTTCAAGCTCCCTGTCCAGCAAGTGTGTCATTAATGGAAAATCTATGAAGAGGGGAGGGTGAAACTCTTGCTGTCTGGTGGTGATTCCCCACTTCAGAGCACTGGTGGAAGGAGGGGGGAGTTAGTCCTGGCTCAACCAGGTGGAGTAAAACTCTTCCCAAAACTGTCCTTGGACCATAAGGGGTGGGCAGGTGAATTATTTAATTGCAGCACCTGCATATTGCAAAAATTACCTAACTTCCCAATGTTAACTTACTTTTCAAGCATCACACCTTGAAGCTCCAAAGAAGGAGAGAGGCTGATATTAGTTGTTTGAAACAATGAATTTCCCATGGTGTGAATGGTGGCAGAAGTGCAACCTTAAAAAGCAGGGATCTCACCCTGCCCTCTCTGAGTGTTTGGGTAAAATCCTGGGTTTTTCCAAGATACTCATTATGGTTGCATATTTTCAACTATAGTTTCAGGGAAAATATAGCTGATGTAACTCGAACCAAAGCAAATCCTAAAGGAAATCCTACAGAGGGTGCAAAAGAACAATTGAGCTTTTCTTAAAAATCAGCTTTTGTGTTCATAACGTGATAAAAGAACGTGTTGGTGGTGAAAGTTTTGTTTTAAGAATACGCAGATTCTAAAATAATATTTTAAAAGCCAGAAGGAATACTCAATGGGAATGCTGTTCCAGCTCTTTGGAGGGCAAACACGACTCATGAAAGTAAGCAGATAATTTACAAATTTAGAGAAGAAGGAGTTTTACGTGAAAGTAGTATTTTTAGCTGGACTTTGGAATTAATATGTTATGTTAAGTTATCAAAGTCCTTAAAGTATTGACAGTGTAAGAAAATATTATTTTGTGTGTTTTAAGATTTCATGTATATGAGTCACACTCATAGGATTTTTGCCTTTTGTGCCCATAATTTTGAGTAGCTTTAAGGATTTGTGATTAACACAGGGTGTGACTGTCATCCCTTTTCTCCTCGGAGAAAAATCTGTATTTATATTTTTAAAGTGTGTTTTGAAAATTTGTTCTACATTTTACCCTCGTTTTACCCCAAGTATCTTTTCTCTGCAGTTGCTCAGAGTTTTATTTCCAATCATCTAATAAAGAGCAGAGTCAAGATTCCCACGCTGTAGCAATATTAGACTTTAAGCAAATGTTTTTATCACCATTTTGCAGTCAGTGTTCAACTAAATGAGTGGATATTTGATCCAGTGTTAAATTAAAAAAATATTTGTAATTCTTTATAATGTATTCCCTTCCCTATCCCAAGTGCCATGAAAAACAATTTGGATTTCAAGAGAGCCAGGAATAAAAGTGTGAAGAATATTATGCAAATATGTGCATAAATATGAATCTTCTTTAATATTTGCAGTCCTGATGTTTGTGATTTTAGCCACTGAGGGAAGAAATACAGCCTGGCTGTGGTCTTGGCTGTCTTCATTACTCTAAATCCTACTGTGATAAAGTGAGTGATCCAGCAATAAAAACTACCTCTTCCTCTTACTTTTTTCTATCTGAATTATAAATAATTATTGTCATTTTTTTTTTCTGATTCGGTTTGTCCTTAAAATGAGGGTGGTTGTCACTGCAGCCCTGCTGCTGCTGGAGGCCTTTGCTCAGGGTGCTGCATCCCGGCGGTGCTCCTGGTATGCTGTTGGAACCCACAATTTCCTTGGCAAAACCCGAAATCTTCATTTTGCTGGAGCCAGAGGACGTTTCTTGGGCTACCAGGAAGAGACCTGAGGACAGGCTGTGAGAAATGACAATATTATGGAACACGTGGGGTCTGCAGCTGCTTCAGGGCGACCTGGTGAAGTCAAACCAGCAAGTTGTGGTGGTTTCCCTTCCTGCCACGGGTCAGGATTCTGGATATTCAGAACCTCAGCACCTTCCTCCTGCTGCCGGACGCTTGAGCAGCACGTGAGCTGGGTGAAACACGAGGCGTTGCTGAGCTCTTGCACAAGTGCTCAAGAGCTACTGATCCATGGGCTCCAGAGATAGTCCCAAAAATCCACAAGATGTCTGGAAGGATTCACCTGTCTGCTCCTTGGATAGGCCTTGCATTTCTGCAGGCACAAAGCTGCATCTTTTCCATGCCTAAAACAGTCACAGCTGACAGGTGAAATCCAATGGACTTGGATGTTAAAGAGCTGTTGGATACAAGCTCTTCTATTCTTCATTTTCCTCCTCCTTGTCACGGCTTGAAGCGTTTCTCAGCCGCCAGGAGGAGGTGATCCCACTGGGAACAGCTTCGTGTGGAAGTGTTGATCTGGTGACGGTGACTGTGACTTCTCCAGCATTTTATTAAGCATCCATATGTCATTTCCCTCATTCCTCTCCAGGCTCAGTGCACAGTGTCTGACACATGCTACAATCCTGTGCTGAAAGCTGTTATTACCAAAATCACATTTCTGATTATTGTGGAATAGAGAGGCATCTTATGAGTCTTTTTGCATGTGTTTTCTTGCCTTAAATGATGAAATATTGCAGATCATCTGGATACTCTGCATTCCAGAGTTACCTTGGCCAAGAATAGCCTGTGAGCTGCCCAAAAATTCTGCACATTTTAATGTGTGCAAACCCCACAGATATACCCTAGTTTATATATACATAAATTTGCCTCATCTCTGCTTTGAGTTTAGACTCACATTGTTTATGATATTGCTACAAACATAAGCAGATAACTTTGACAAGGTGATAGATCATCATCTTGGGTTTATTCTCCTGCCTCTCTCCTCAACGCTTTGGTGAGAACCCTTCTGCTTTTCTCTCAATGCTCCCATCAAAGCAGTCTGACAGCAGCTTCCAAAGCCTTCAAAAAGTAGTGAACCAGGAAGATGCATTAAAACTCTGACACAGCTACCTTGCTTTCATTTGATTGCTCCCTCTCCAAGAATCAGCACATGGAAAAACTGGAGTATGCTGAGCTGGGAGGGACCCCCAAGGATCATCAAATCCAGCTCTTGGCCTTGCACAGACACCCCAACAATCCCTCCCTGTCCCATTGTCCAACCCTCCTGGAGGTGTGGCAGCCTTGGGGCTGTGCCCACTGCCCTGGGGAGCCTGGGCAGTGCCCACCACCCTCGGGGGGAAGAGCCTTTCCCTGAGAACCAACCTGAGCCTGCCCTGGCACAACTTCGAGCTGTTCCCTCAGAAGTGTCCACAGAAGTGTTCCTTTTCTACTGGCAATCCTTTTAGCAAAGGATGTTCCACTGTTTGTTTGTGCCCTTTGTAAGAAAAGTCCTTTAGGTCACGGCCAGCTCGTTGTTCCAAGCTGTAAATCAAGAGGAAGATGCTCTGCAGTAGGAACTCCCCAGCCCAGCTCTGTGAGGTGTTGGAGTAGTTTATCTGAGCTGCCCCTGCTTTGCTTGTGCCAAACCATGCAGAGGAAACGAGTCCAGCTCAGGCTTAGACTTTTAAAATGCAGTTGGTAAGTCTTCACACATCCTCGGCAGAAGCTCTGGCCTTATTTCCCCTCAGCAAGGATCATCACTCAGATGATATCTGTGGTCCAGGGCGATGCTTTACTGCCCTGTCTTCACTGGCACGTTGCTTTCCGGGCTCCTTGATATTCTGCTCTCCAGAGGCATTACACAGAATGTCTCATAACCCCTTCTCACTCTTCTTCCAGTGGTCTTGAGAATCAGACCGAGTCCACAGAATATTTAAAGTCCTTAGCCCAGTGCAGTCTGCACCTTCCTCACTGGTGTGAGGGGCAGGCCCTGATCTCTGCTCCGTGGGGACCATGGACAGCACCCAGGCAAGGGCTGGAGCTGTGTCAGGGCAGAGTCAGGGTGGATCTCAGGGAAAGGTTCTTCCCCCAGAGGGTGAGCACTCTCAGCACTTTTCCTATGAAATTAGCTCTGCTGGAAATGCTGTGGTGCCACAGGGGCAGTACCTGTGGCGAGAGAGGAGCGGTGCTATGGAAAGCTTTGTTATAACTTCAACATCCAAAAGAATAATGATTTCATTCTCCTTGTAGGTGAAGATGATTTACAAGCATCTCTTCAATTAACAAAGAGCTCCTCCCTTTAGTGAAGACCCTCCCCTGTGCTTGCAAACACAATGTGCCGTTTGCCTCAGAAGCTCATAATGGAAGGGGAACCTGTTATGAATTCAGTCAATGATCCAACAGGAAATTAAAACTTTTAGAAATGGATGAACCAATGGACCAAGAGTAATGGAAGAAAATGCACAAAATAGGAAGAGTGAGTCATTAATTTGATTTGAATATGATTTTTTATTTTTTGGCAGTACGGCGCCAAGGTCTGACATGATTTCCTTTTTCAAAAATGCAGCCAGATGACAACAGAGTTGGCACTAAACATTGAAAGGACACATTTTTTCTTTTCATTAGAAATAAAGATCCGTGTCACACTGGGCAGGAGAAAAATACCAGAAAATATTTAAACCTGTGAATCTCAGTTTAATATAAAGTTACCCTTTCCTATGACTTTCTGAGGAGGGAAGGAGTTGTTCTTGTTCTATAATATTTAATTTACTGCATGATTCCCAATCCCAGACCACACCACTGGGATCTGATTTCCAGAACCTCGCTGTCATCATGATTAAAGATGATGGTGCTCTTATCACAGATAATACCACATTTTTGAAAGAAAAAAGTGCAATTGTTGTTTGTAGATGAGATGTCAAGTCCTTCCCATGAACACACACAGCCCTGTAGGGTAAAACTCTCCTTTGTGGGTGCCTGGACACTTTCACGGGAAATATCCACAATTATTTGATGGAAATCAGTACTTTGGAGGCAGTTTTGCACCTCAGGGTGTGTTAAACTCCTCCCTAAGCCCCTGATTTCATTGCTGCTGGAGCAAAGGGAGTTCAGCCAAGCTGACAAGTGAGGAAAGATGATGTGAGAAAACATCAAAGGTCCCTTCTTGTTTTCCTGACCTTTCCGTTGCTAAATGGATCAAAAACTCATCAGTACCAAAAATAAAGGAGCTTCCAGGTACCTAATGCCAGTCATATTACAGAATCTTGCTGGGACTTCTCTTTCATGGTTCTGCATTGATTTAATCTCATCCACAAGTGGTTCACATTGATGTTGCTCATTAAGTCATGAAAATTTTGAAGATAATGGTTTAAGTTTTCCTTTCCTTTTTGTCTTTGTCTTGTCCACACCCCATTTTCTCTGCTCCTGTAAAATCACCTTTGTGAAGGCTTTTCCTCCTCCATTGAAAGCCTTGCATTATTGCCTTTTTAGGGAGGTAGGAGTGCAAGAAAGAAGCTAAAGCACCATCTGTGTGCCCTTGAGGGCAGTGGTCCTGGCCAGAGGAGCAGGTGAACAGAAAAACTTCCCTGCTCGGGATCTTTAAAATCTGCTGATGGGGATAAAAATGGTTTAAAAAAAGCAGTTGTGGTCAGTGGAAGTGCAACTAGAGGGAGAAAAGCTCATTTTGTGAATGTTCTATGTGCATGTTTTGTGATGTCTTCTTTGGCACTTATTTAGATGAAAATCTGTGGGCAACATGTTCCTATTAATGTAGCACTTCACATTTTATCACCCCCCCCAAACTGGTGAGAACATAGCTGGAACGATTAGAAAACTGCCCTTTAAGGGGGAGACTTTTTAACCACCTCTTTGCCCATAATGCTGATAAATTCACTGATAAAAGCATGAAGGGTGGGGTCGTCCCAGTAAATACAGGAACCAAGGA
Source organism: Dendrocincla tyrannina (assembly GCA_035047865.1). NCBI lineage: Eukaryota > Metazoa > Chordata > Aves > Passeriformes > Dendrocolaptidae > Dendrocincla > Dendrocincla tyrannina. The sequence goes on along the minus strand of JAWWMP010000023.1, from coordinate 2,985,398 downwards.
AGCTCTTGGTCACTTGGGAGTTTAATCCCAAGGTCGTGTTCCCTCCTGGTGCCACCTGTGGAGGCAGACACAGCCCAGCTCCCGTTGGAGCTGTGGGCTTATTCTCTAAATGAGGTCCAGCGATGCCTTCTCGAGGCAATGAACAGAGGGATGCAGACAAATCCTATTAACAGATAACAGGATTTGTGCCTGCACTGTTCCTCCTCCTCAGCACCTTGAAAATGTACCCCCTGCTGCCTGAGCCGTTGTTCTGCATGAAATCAAGTGAATTAAAGCCCATTTAAAATTAAGCTAAAAACCCCCATCGGATTCCACTGGAGTGTGAATAATGATTCCACACTCATCAGCTGTGGTTGCCATAAGAAACAAGATTTCATAAATCTATAAAGTGGGGAAGAGACAGAAATGCCACAAGCAACGTTAATCTACTAAAATGATAACGAAAATGGGATCTTATTTTCAGTGCTGGGACTTTTTTTTTTTATTATTTTTTTTTCTCCCAGCTCCTGTAGTTTCTCAACAAATCAACAAAAGCAGCTGTCTGCATTCCAGCTGTAAAACTAAACAGTTTTCAGAAGCCTGGAGGCTCAATCTGATTGACTGTATTATCCACCCTTTGTTAATAGTCATAAATGAGTTGTTTCTTTTTTGAGGAAACCAAGGAGAAATACAAATAAAGGAATTTTATCTGACTCATGAGTCACTTCATATCACATTCTGCTGTTACACAGTCAAAAATACCATGCAGAAGACAAACTTTGCTCTGAATATTTGCAGTGTTTAATATTTTAAAGGCCCTGGCATATCATTTTGGGAGAGATGTGTGTAAATTAGCATGAACAGAGAAAATGTTTATTTTATTAATAAAAAGCAGATCAGGCAAGTAGAGTGGTGCCGCTCCTAAGAAGTAACTCGCTGAATTTTAAGCAGAAATCTCTATTTTCTACACTTTAATTCTGATGAGTGTGATCAGTATAAATTACCAGAGCCCAAGCAGGTCACTGGGTGATCCAGGCATGAAGACAAAGTGCTGTGTGACACATTGTCAAGAGCTAAAAAAAAACGGTCGACAAACATTGGGAGACATAAACTTTGAAATGCCACCTAAATTGTCAGGAAAGAAGCAAAAAGAGGGGTGTTTTCTGCAGGCTCTGACAGGCACAGCCTTCAGGCAAACATTGTGTTTAGATCTGCATAATGGTGGGAGCAGAGCAGAGCGTAACCAGGGCAGGGATGTGATGAACTGCTTGGCAGATTCCTCTGGAAGTGTTTGGATAGGGAGAAAGATTGCTCTGGAGTAAAGGATAACCCACGGAGCTCTCTTCTCTTTTGAAGTTATATTTTCATGTTTCACTTCAAATGTGCTTCCTGATGTTTGCCATCCTTCTAATGACATTGGGCGTAGGTGTGATGTGGGCTCCCAACAATGCTCAGAAGAAAATAGAACCATCCAAACTTTCTTTTCACTTTAGTAAATGAAAAAGGGCTGCAATTAAGTAAAATCATCTTCTCTGCTTGTACACACGTAGCCCTGTAATAAATTTAAGACAATGTCTCAAACCCTTGTTGTTAGGGCTTCAGGTAAAAAGGCACAGAGACACTTCCTCAAATGCAGTAACAAATTGAGAGTGAAGAAATTTGGAACACAGTTTTATCTCACTTGTTTGATTTAATTTCCATTATTTTCATACTTAATTTTTGGATTTCCACAGGGCTGGATGACACATATTCAAATGTTGTGTTCGGGTAGCCTACATCTCACCCCTGCAGTTTTCTCCTGGTCTTCTCCACCTGCCCCTCTTAATTCTCCAGCTCCCTTCTTCTTTCACACTGTGTGAAATTAGAGTAAAGAGTATCTAGGGATGAGAAGTGCCCTTCTCTGACTGTAAATTCCATAGAGTGTGCTTGGCAGAGCAAGAGAAATAAGGATAAGGCAATGTAAGGGCACATATAGGGGCTTGATTTTTAATGGCAGGCTCTTACAGACACCTGATGCACACCTGTCCTGGTTATTTTGTAAGATAAATTGCATAATCAGATCTACCAAGGAACTAATATTTATAAGAAATGTGAACTTGGGAAGTTTGGGTAGGCTGATAATGTTGAGAAACTCAGAGACTTTCAGTTGCTAAAGGCTCTGTTGACTATTTTCTGTTCTCTAGTGTCCAGTTGTAATAAAGGGAATCCTCCTGCAGTCATTCTGTGTCTACTCTACAGCAAATCATGATCCTGCCCAGTAACTTGGAAACCTAATTTATGTATGTTCATTAGATGTTTGTCAAAAAATATAAGTACTATCCATAAAGCTTAGCTTTTGTCCACGATTAGCTCAGATGATCAGACATTCATTATGTTATAAGAAATAAATCCTTTTAAAGACTTAGACCCAGTGCTCTTCAGATCCAAATTATTAATTCTCCTACTTATAGAACTAGAGCTTTCATTAAGCTTGTGTGAATGCCACAGATAAATGATTAACATTGCCTTTTGCATAATTGCACGGCCAGGTGAAATGCTCATATATATATATGTATATATTTCATTTCTATCCAATGTGTCTGAATCTATATATTGCATTTAAAAGGTAAAAACAAATGAGAGCTCTGGCAGTCTTGCACAGAACGAATTCTGCTTTGCATTTTGGAAGGGCTGTAAATCACTGGAGCTGTGTAGTCAGAGTTTATGATTTCCATCAAGGAGCACGAGGGACATATTTCACGGTGGTCTATCCATTATTCTGCACATACTTGAAAAGAGAAACTCAAACAAAGCTCTCATTAGGAAACATTGACATAAGACCAGCAGAGAATTCATTTATTTGTACATGGAGATACAGCAAAGCAGTCGGTGAGAGCCATATATTACCCTGCCAGGGGATGGGCTGGGGAGGAGATGTGCATCTACACAGGTATTTTTGTACAGCTCTTCCAAGGTTTGTCTTTGTTCTTATTCCTGGTAGACTGAAAGCAAGGAAAATTTATGGCTGGAGTGTCAGGGGGCTGGGAAAGCTGGCTGCTCCTTGAGCACAAGGAGTTGGTGGTGCCAGGGCAGGAGAGCAGGTCCAACCCCATGGCACCATAAGGACACTCCCAAAGGGCGCTCAGAAGGGTGGGTTTGTAGGGATGGGGCAACTCAGAGAGGATTCAGGGCAGGGACAGGTCGAGTGACGATAACCAGGGTCAGGGTAAGGACCTGAGGGACGCTGGTGTCTGTCTCAAAGTGCTGTCAGGGCCACAGAAGGGACTTTGCCAGAAGATCAGCCACCTCATCAGGAACTTGAGATAAGCACAGAGGGGAGGAATTTGAACAGGAAGGCATTAATTCCAAGCTCGATGGAGACAAGATCTGGTGAGCACATCCCAGTTAATGCATCCAGACAAAAATTCCCCACTGTGTCAAACTGTGGGAAAGGAATCAACTGCTGATACACATCAATCCAAGTCTTGGGAACATCTGCAACCGTGCCATGGATATGTGGAATTTGGATTGTATAAAGGTGGTACCCCCAGAACAACCCCAGGACCCCTCACCACCAGGAAGTCCAGGGTGAAAGAAGGACCAGCTGCTGGATCCACGGGTGGTGACCATCCTCTGCTTCCCTCTCACTCTCTTTCTGCTTCCCCTCCCTTTTCTATTTCTTCCTTTCTCTTTCTATTTCACATTTACTATTAAATAAAATCCATGCTCTTGATATCAGCACATGGTTTTGTTTGCACCTTCAGTAGGGCAGAGGCATCTCCCACTACTGAGGTCATAACAGGGTCACCGGGTGGGTCCACAGGGACAAAGGGAAGGTGACACTGGGATATCAGAGCCCTGGGTTGGGAACTGGATGGACAGCATGGGCAGGCACAGGGGTGACCCTGGGGTGCAGCTCAGGGCAAGGCTGACAACTCACACCTGAGCTGGAATGGGACGTGGAGGACCCAGGTGAGTCTGCCCAGGGCAGTTAAACCCTATTAGTGCCCCAAGGGCCCTGACATAAAGCAGGGAAAGAGGCCCTGAGCCACTCCTGGTGGGACAAGAGCAGTTCTCCCAGCAGAAGTGGTGAGTGTTTTCCAGAGTACACACACCAAGGGTGTTACAGAGGTTCTTTGGACCTGTATTGCCCTGTTTCAAGAATTCCATGTCTCTGAGGCTTAAGGTTGGTGCTGCTGTTTGGGTTAAACTCCTGCTGAAGCAGCAGTGTGAGCATCACTGGGGGACAGTTCATGGGTTGGCCAGAAAAAATAGAGAAGAGACAAGAAAAATCTTGTCTCAGCTCTACTTATGATGGTTTGGGTGCTGGGATGATTTGGGGGTTTTTATTTTGGAAGTTTGAGAAACTTCAGAAAATGCTGTAAGAAATCTCTGATGTGTGTTTTGTGGGGGAACTTTTTTTTTAATGCATCTTGTTGAATATTTATTCTAGTTTTGCAGGTATTAATCAAAATATGTACAGCCTGATTAGTAGTTAAACTTTAAATTGCACTAAATGAAGTCAGTCTTGTTGCTCTGTAGTCACTGGGATTTGCTCTTTTATATTATTAGAGTAATGTGATATATTCATTTGGTTTCTTTATAGTAATGATCATTACATAGGTTCTTGCTGGTATCACAGCCTGTGTGATGCCTTTGGACATGGAGGTATCAATAAGTGGAAAATTGAAGTTATTTGTTGTGGACAGTGCATCAGAAAACCTGTGTTGTAAGGACCTGTGGAAATAAATGCACAGTTTAGAGGCAGACTTCCTAAAGCAGCACAAAATGACCAGTCTGCTTGAGTTAATGTGACGTAAGTTAATTCCTCCCTCTATTGGAATGCTGAGTGGATGGGGGAAGAAGCTGGGATAGAAAAAGATACACCAAGAGGGCAAATGTGTCCTACTTTGTTATTCAGTCTGCAAGTGACAGCTTAGCTGTGGCTCAGTTTTGATTGCTGCCACGATTCCAGCCCTGCTTCAGAAATGGGTCTGAAAGCTTTTCCATCAAAGCACCTGTTTGAAAGTAGTTAAATGCTGTAGAGTGCACGTAGGAAACACTCCAAAGGCTTCTGTCTGGATCAGCTGCAGCTGTTCCATTTTAGATCTGGTTTATAGGAGATTTGTCTTCTGACCACTTTTTCCCTCCCAGCCAAGTCGAGGCTTTGTCTGGGGCTGAAATGATTAGTGCTGTTTCAGAGGGGGTGGGCACAAGATCCCTCCATGGCAGCGTGTGCTACTGGTGGGCATTTCAAAAGTGAACTGAGAATATTTGTTGGCTTTAATTGTGTTCTCTGCAAGCAAATGTAAAACTTTTTTGGAGTAAAAGGTCAGTAGGAACTGAATTTGTTCTATATGGGCTGAACTAAAGCACAAACTTTTCCCAAGGACTTGTAGTGATGGGAGAATGGCCTTAGGCTGAAGGAGGGCAGATTTAGATGGGATATTGGGAAGAAATTCTTTACTTCAAGGCTGCTGGGGCACTGGGTCAGCTTGCCCAGAGAAGCTGTGGCTGCCCCAGCCCTGGAAGTGTCCAAGGCCGGGTTGGAGGGGGCTTGGAGCAACCTGGGACAGTGGAAGGTGTCCCTGCCCATGGCAAGTGGTGGCACTGGGTGGGCTTTAAGGTTCCTTCCAACCCAAATCACTCTATGATCTTATGAGAAATTCCAGGAAGCTGGAAAGTGTTCCTTTGTCCAGCACAAATGCCAAAAGCATAAATTTATAATATTTGTGGCTTAGTCTAAGACTTTTTGATCAAACTTGTCTTGATGCAGGATTAGAAGATGACTTTGCTGCCACGTGTGTGGGTGTGCTGGTGTTACTGTCGGGATTTATGCCACGGAAAATTCAACCACAGAGCTAAAGATTTATGAAGGAAAGGAGGAAAAGGTGTATGGGAGCCATTGTGTCTGGACAGAGGACCTGGCCTGGGAGCTGGATGTGATTGTGGCAGTGTTCTTGGTCACGTGTATGGACCATATTAGATACACGTGGTGTGGGGGGTAGAGACCCAAAATGAATATTCTGCTCATTGTGAAGTGAATCCTGATGGTGATGAAGGAATGCGCAATTCCTTGTCTCGTTTCCATCCCCTGTTATGTCTGAACACACATATGAAGAGCATTTCTCTTCTAAACAAACTCAATGGAATTAGGAAACAAGATTATGATGTACTTTGAGTACACATCAGTGTTCCAATTGCCTATTATTAAATAAGGGATTAAAACATACTACATGGGAACGCTGTTCTGCACGTTTAGCATTCTGGTAGGTTCTGAGAGAAGCTATTTTGAGAAGGAATTCTCTCTCAGAACTCCTCTGGACCAATAAATGAATGAGCACAAAGTGCCACTTAGGACACTGCTGGCTGGTTGCTGCCTTCTGACTGACAGCAGAGGTGAGGGTGAGGGGCTGCAAAGGGAGACCGAGTTATGCTGAGAGTGATTTATGAATTTCAAATAATTGATGTTTCAAACCAGTGTTCAGCTCTTCATCAGTGAGAAGCGCAGCTTGTTTGTCACGTTTTCAAATGGATGAAAGGAAATATGTGCATATTAATGTCCAAAAATGCTTTATAAACGGTTGAGCAGGAACTTTTCAAACAACCCTTAATGAGGAGAGATAATAACATGGATATTTTCTAGCTAAATTTAAACTGGATTTCAATCCTACCCAGAAGGGACACTTAGTTGAAGTCTTGCTTGTACTTTTTGTGCAGTTATTTTCAAGAGTAATCTCAAAATCTGCTAGGTGGGAATGCAATGCATCTCTGGCTGCTTTCTCAGCTGGCTGACCAAGGTTAATGACATATGTCTGGCCTAGGAAATATTTCCCTTTACACAAAATACTTAGGATTGAACAGTTCCCTCTTTCCTATCTCTATACCAGAACATCTTGAGCTTCACTTTTCTCTCAGGCCAAGCTACAAAGTGACCTTTAGCTCGTGCTGTATGTGAGCTGGTTTGTACTGTCTACAAATAAAATCTTGGGTAACTTTATGATTTTAAGAAGTTACTGACAGTGGTCTGAGGATGTTTGCAGCATTTGTGCAATGGGATTATTTTTTGTTAGCAGGGAATGCAATTATTCCTGTGTACTTTTCCTAACAATAAGGAAACTGCATGGCAGGCTACTGGTAGTTGGTTCAGTTCCCAGTCTGCCAAGGATATTTATTTTTACTGAAGATATTGCTCCCTGGGATATAAGGATTATGTTGGATTAAGGTTTGGGTGTAAAAGGTGCTTGATTCTAAACTGATCTGAAATTCCAGCCCGTTTTCTGGATCCTGTAGTTGCTCTGGAGTTAGGAAAATGCTCAGTGTGAAGGAGGACTAACACTTGATGATGTTTAATTGTGGAGTGGCATCCTGAAAGGCAGGGAATGGGAAGAAGTTGATGTGCAACAGGAGAAGAAGAGGGAGCTTCTGCCTAATGGATGTTAAAGTAGTTGGGGTCTGAAACTCTCACACACAGTATTTAATATATGAGCAGTAGCTGCAGCTGTCACACTCTATAGTGGAATAGCACTATTATTATTTTATTACCTTTGATTAGTTGAAATTGTATCTTATAGCAAGCAAACGAACTATAAATGCGTTTTGCAGCAGCTGTAGAGATGCCAGTCACGAGGAGATGCTGCATTAGAGAGACACCATTCATCACACTTTGGGTTTGAAGCAATATCCTCTCCTAAATTAACGTCATCACCTTCTAACAGCTGTGACCACCAGCTCAGTGGTGGTTGATGAGCTTGTCAGTGTTTCCAATATAAATTCTGCCTCTAATAGATTTATTTATAAGTTAGATCTACTTAGCTATAAAAATCTGCTCAGGGTTGGAACTTGGCATGTAGGGCTCTCCCTGGATGATTTTCTTCACAGTCCTTCTGTGCTTGATTGAAAACTTTTTGCCAAATCCAGTCAACCATAATAAACTTCTGGAAATAGTAATTAAGCATCTTGATGGCTGTGGTTTTAGTCAAATGGTCCCTTCTGTGGCGAGCAGGCATAATCTATTTATTGATGTGATGTTGTGTATCCAAAGGGTGCTTGAATATCATCCTGCCCTAAATGGTTCATTGAGCAATTTTGGCCTCCCATCTTTCTTTTTTAATTCCCAAGAATATCAGAAGCTGGGATAAGAAAATTTCCTACTGGATTTAACAAAAATACAGTCCTGCATGTTTATTTTTAGTTTAATGTGTGAAACCTTCAAATGTAATAGCAGTGCTAAAAGAAGCTGAAATGATTCACTTATACCCAAAATGAGGAAATTCTTCCAATTTCCTCCCCTTGTTTCTTGGGTGAAGCTGCACCTAGAAAATTCAACCCATTAACATGCAGGTTTGTTTAGCTGGAAATGCATTTCTGCTAAATTAATGTTTCTTTGAAAAAACTAAATAGCCCTTTTTAGTCTTCAGATGATACTCTATCACCTGTTAACAGAAAATTCATCCAACAATGCCCCAAAATAAAAGCTGGTAACAACCATTCACTCAACATGTAATTATCAGCAAAAATTTAAATATGAACATCTGATGGCCAGGTGTTTCCATTGGCGTTGCAAGATAAGACATTTCAACAATCTTTGTATTTGGGAAGCAGGCAGTTCATCAGTTGATTTGGGGAGTTTTCATCTTGGTGAAGGAAAACTTCAGAGAACAAGGGGTTGGGATTACATGCAGACTGTACAGAAAATAGAAGGTAGAAATATTGTGTTCTGGCTGATGTTCCTGTAGAGCCCTGAGGAATAACACAGGGGCTCTCACTTGGGGAGGGCAGGGCCTTGTAGCAAGGTGGGGTTTGGCCTCTTCTGCCAGGGGAGAGTCAGTTTGGACATCAAGGAGAATTTCTTCATGGAAAGGGTGGTCAGGCATTGGTGGTGGAGTCTCCATCCTTGGAGGAGCCCAAGGAATAATGGGATGTGGCACTCAGTGCTCTGGGCTGGGGGACAAGGTGGGCATTGTGTTGGACTCAATAGTCTTGGACAGCTTCTCCAACCTGAAAGATTCTGTGTGATGTTTTTTGGGGCAGTTCTTGATTGAGCAGACTCATAAAACTTTTTGTTGTTCCCACTGTGCACTTCTCCTTGTGGGACTGGAAAAAGAACCACACCTTGCAGCACATGCAGAGGGAGCAATGAGCTTGTTCCAAGTCTTCTCCGGGTCTCCCTGGCTCCAGCAAGAGGTCATCATTTCTGTGACAGGAGCTCTCTTAGGACAGATTATCCTGTCTGTGGATACAAAACCAAGGTCGTGGAAGAGACTTGTATTCCTCTTCTCATCCATGATCAAATCTTGTGGCAGTTTTATCATGTGGAAAGCTCACTTCATTAATTCCTAAATATATTAACTGAAATAATATATTACTAAATTTCATGGAAGGAAAATTATTTTGATATTTTACAGCTTAAATACGTGCATGAGATCTTTCTGCCATTGTAGCTGAAGAAAAATTTTCCCTGAAGCCAAGAAGGTTGTTCCCTTCTAGGGACACAAATAGAAGCAGCAGTGTTGCTGGCCAGCTGCAGGTACAGCAGGGCAGCTTTGCTCCCTGCGTTTATCAGCGTGCTGTGCTGTCACAGAATGATCAAAGGATCTTGCTGTAGCTCTTTTTGCCTTGTGGGAAGGTCCAGTAGATGCCAACCAACCCAAGTGTGGTCTGTGCATGTTCTTCACCTTTTCCTGGTTTGTGTTGTGGTTATTCCATGGCAGGGAAGTGATCAAGCTTTCAATGGAAACAGGAAAAACTGCCAAGGCAGCGTTCAGCACAGCATCTCGTTCCCAGATATCTGTCTATTGTAATCTGTAATTAGCTACAGTTTACTCACATGCTCCTGGCACAAATACCTTCACATGCGCTTTGAACTCTGCGTCATTAAAGCATCATAAAAAGCAGTACCTTGACATGCTTCCTATCTATAATTAAAGCTGTTCTTTATTCATTCACAAAGTTCTTCTGCACATGCACCTGGAGGGATGAACAGTGCCCAAGGCTTTAGGGTGACCTCTGAGATCAGGCTGGCATAAAGGCTGGGGTTTGTAGCAGTGTAAATCCAGCCTCCCCTCTGCTCTGTGGGGTTGGCTTTAATGACTTCACAATCTGTTAGTGATGGAAGAAGGAGGAAGACATAATTCAAATGGCCTTGGAATACAAAGGGAAAGTGAGAAATGGTGAGCTTTTACAGGGCAGTGACACCATGTGCTATCAGCTTTCTTGAAGCCTGGCAAACCTGTCAGAAACATTTTTACTAATCGTTCATAGTTCCTTGTTGTAGGAGAAGTAATCAGTGCTTTCTGATCCAAAGTGACAATTCAGAAATGAGTCATTGCTCCCATTGATTTTTATTTTTCTTTAATGTGGTTGGCATCTGTGTCAGGCAATACAGTAACAGTGTTCCCATCCCATTGTCACAGCCACAATAGATGTTTCAAACAACGAGGCACGACTTTGACCTATTCCTATGCAAATTTTCTCCTAATGTGTTTTGATAGTGTAGCAAAACATGTTTTGACTAAGACCTGAAAGAAAGGCTACTATTAAAAAGCTATAAGTAAGCCATTTAGGGCTGAAACTAATAATTGGTTAGGAGTTCCTTTCAAGACCTGCTTTGAAAAATTTTCTATTAAGAATACAGACTTTGGGTCTAAAGGAACTTATATTTTCAGTAAACATGATGTTTAATACAGACAATGCAAGACCATTACAGGATGTGTACATGGCTGGAGATGAGAAATATTGTGAGTTGTTATGGATGTCCTCCATGAGTTTGGAGTGGCATCCAAGGCACTGAGTCAGCTGTCACAGCATCACTGAGGTTGGACAAGATGCCCAAGGTCACCAAGCCCACTCTGTGCCCGATGCCCACCTTGTCCCCTACCCAGAGCACTGAGTGCCACTGCCACTCCTGCCTTGGGCACCTCCAGGGCTGGGCACGCCAAACCACCCTGGGCAGCCCCTTCCATTGCCTGACCACCCTTTCCAGGGAGAAATTCCTCCTCCGGTCCCACCTGCCCTGTCCCAGCTTGAAGCCGTTCCCTCTCCTCCTGTCCCTGTTCCCTGGGAGCAGAGCCCAACCCCACCTGGATCCAACATCCTTCCAGGGAATTCTGGAGAGGCAGAAGATCCTCCTTGAGCCTCCTTTTCTCCAGGCTGAGCTCCCTCAGCTGCTCCAGCTCCTTCCCATCCCTGTTCCCTTCCTTGGGCACACTCCAGCCCCTCAGTGTCCTTCCACATCCCTGCAAAGCTTCACCCAGCTCTAACGTGGTGTTTCTCAAGTCTTATGTTGTTTCCTCCTTTCAGCATCAGCGAGAAAATTTGAAATTTTACAGCCCCCAACCCTGGGCACTGACAGTGTTGTGATTGTGAGTTATAGCCCAGGTCTCAGGTTTTGTGACTTGAGTGCCTGGAAGGGAGAAATCAAAGCCAGGAATGCTCTGGGTCACGAGTGGGTGAGACAGGGCGTTATTCTGCACCATGTTGACTCTCCTACCAGTGCTGTAGGGACATGAGCAAGGGTAGGAATTGTGTTATAGGTTTATTTTCTAAACCCATTTGCCTTGGTTAAACTCAGGACATAGAAACATTTTCTTGTAAAGGCTTAAAAAAGGCTTCATAAGGATTTCGTGCTCTCCACCACCAGTTCGACTGAGAAAATCCAGTCAGTGTCAATATTTGCAGAGCTGAGAGTTGACCAGATCTCAGAGATGGTCTCTTAAATGTTTGCAGTCTGAAACCAAACAGGAAACTCCCAGATCTAAAACTGTAATGATAAAGGAAAACATTCCTGCAGGTACATGCCAGGGAACAGGTGAAACAGAATAAGTGGTCACAATTTTTATTTTGACCCAAATGAAAGTGATTATGGAAATAGATGATAATTGCAAAATATAATCATTGGATCTAAAAGTAACAGTTGTGTGGCCCTGTACTGAAAAAGATGTCATGAGTCTGCTTAATGAAAGGAAATATTGTTAATTTTCTTTGCTTAGGATTAGTTTCTGGGGGAATACATGACACATTAAATTCCACCTTGAATCATAGTATTCCTGTGCTGCCTTTTGTGACTGTAGAAATGCACCTCTCTCTCAGTATAACAAATTAGTTATTTATTTTCCCCTCTAACACTGAATTGCAAACTACAAAAAGTGATAGAAGATTAAATGGTTTTTCTTCTTGGTGATTTAGGAGTTAGTGGGTATTTATTTGGTATCCTGTAGATTGTTAACAGTTGGAGAGGGAGCTCCAAAAAAGGACAAGAAATAAAAAAGGGAGTAGATATTAAATAAAAAACTTCTCCCCTTGAGATATTCCAGGAAATTCCCATATCTTAATTCTGGTTTCTTTAATATAAATTTTCAGAAGGCTTGATATTTCTCTGTATAAAGGAATTACCTTTCATTAATACACCCTATTAAGTTGTGTGTATTGAGTTGTTCATACTGGTGACATTTCCTAAACTTTTACAACAATTCCTGAAATAGCTCTTCCTTTAAATACATGGCACATCCATAACACACAACCATGTAGTGTGGCAGGAAGGTTTTAACTGGGTTTTAGTTTGCATCATCTGGGTGAGTTACTCTTCAAGGCATAATTTTCTAACTCTGTTCCTGAATCTTGTGTGCTCTCTCTTAAGGGTGTGTTAACACACCATGGAAAGAAAATAGGTTTGCTGTTTTATCAGAGAGTTAGGAATTAACTCCTCCCTATGTTCCCCACACAATTATCAGCTTTTTCATGTCCCATTTTCCTCCCCCCAGTGTTTGGGCTCCAATATGTGAAAAACCTGGACTGGGAGTCCAGAGTGTGCTTTGAATCCTCGGGGACTCCCACATAAATAAAGCACATTAAAAGCTGTCAGGACCAACCCCCAAGGAGAAATCCAGAAGCTTGGAAGAGGAAAAGAGAAGTTCTGCTGGAAGCACTGTGTTTGTGCCAGCATAGCCAGCTGGAGATAAGGTCTGCAATGATACCAGCAGATAGGATCGGACCACAGTGTGAACCTGCAACAAATTTATCGGAAATAGATGTTTCATATACACAGAAACACTCCCATAAATCGGCAGGGAACGTCCTAATCACAGCTCCAGAATTGAAAGTGTAATTTTTTTATCTGATTCTCCCATTTCTTTTTTCTTCTGAAATATAATTTCCTGATATAAGGAGGGGGGGGGGGGGGGGACTCTTTCCTCTTTAATTAGGTTTTTTTACTACTTATTTTTTAATTAGCTTTCTGACTTAATTAGCTTTCCCAAATCACTCTCAGCAGTATCAGCATATTTGTGGAACAATCTGAACTCCCTCTGGTGGTCAGACAATACTTTTGGAGCCTTTTATGTCTTAAAGCATCAGTTCAGTGTTTTTCCAGGAGTGGGTGGTTGTACCAACAGTTATATAGTGAGCTGTGAATTTTATTATATCTGTTTTCTAATCCTGAGATAAAGGTTGCATTTACAAATTTAATATGACATAGAGAAAATAACTTTAAGCAGGAATTAACTGGCTTCTAAATCTTAATTAAATTCATAAACCCACTCTGCTCTAGAGAAATCCCTTTTGGAGGTGGAAGGGGGAACCTCTGGAAGATTTTTTTTTTTAATTTTCACATGCATTTCTATAAACAGTAAGAAATGCTTTGTCATTGGCCATTGTAAATGTGTATCCCATAAAATCCTGCATTGCCTGGGCACTCTCCTTTCAAATGGCTGCTGTTCTTAAAGCAAATTATTAAAAGGAGCCTGGAGTGGCAGGACAAGGGGAATGGTTTTAATCTGAAAGAGAGTGGGTTTAAATGGCATATTGAGAAAGAATCCTTCCCTGTGAGGGTGGGGAGGGACTGGAATGGATTTCCCAGAGAAGCTGTGGCTGCTCCATCCCTGGAAGTGTCCAAGACCAGATTGGACCGGGCTTGGAGCAACCTGGGACAGTGGAAGGTGTCCCTGCCCATGGCAGGGGGTGGCACTGGATGTGTCTAACCCCAGGTGCTCAGCAGGAGCAAGGGAAACATGAAGGGAGCTTGTTACAGCCAAGAGCAGTGAATTGGATGATGTGTAATAATCTCTTCCACTTGAATCAGTGTCCAAAGACAGTTGTTTTCTACTGTGGTACCTGGTACCAAACTAGTCCTTGCATGTGCACAATCCTCACTTGCTCTATGAGGTATTTCTGGGATGGCTGAAGGAACAAACACCACAATTTAGGGGAAAGATTTCACGCAAGCAGCTAAAAAAAGTCCTAACAACACATGTCTGGTCAATGCTGTGGATGTGAGTGGTCTCACAGCTTTCCTGTCAGGAGGTTAATGAACTGGCAAATGAAACGAGCTACAGTTTTGCCTGGAATATGGAATTTGGGAGGAGAGAAGAGAACTGTCTTGGGCACAATCCTGGCAGTGAGAGCAGCAGCTCCATAGCTGTGTGTGCTGTTACTGCCTCTCACCCCTCTGCAGGATGTAAAATCCCCTCTCGGATAACCCTGGTGATGACCCAGAATGAAAACACATCACAGACTCTACAGATACTGATGAGTCACCAGAACAGCCACAACCACATCGTCCCACGCTGCATATCAAAACCTGGGCGAGCCTGAAGTGCAGCAAACAACCACATCAGGGTTTGCTGTTGCTTGGTGAACGCCGAGTGTTGTCTTCTCCAAGTGTGTGCTTTAAAGGTGCCTTAAATGAAAGTGGTTCCTCAACTTCTACTGAAGGACCTGCACAAACTGCACCCACCGTTATCTGTGCTGAGAGGGACTGAATAGCTTAAACCGATCATAAAATTGTGTTTTGACCTGTTTGAATGTGACTTTACCAACAATCTTTAAGCATAAGTTAAGGCGTTCAGAGCCAAGGAATGCCAGTGCTACATTATTAGAACCACAGGTTCATTAAGTCTGTCATTGCATATCAATAATATCACATACTGTGCTAACAGATGAAAAAGGCTTCTGGGAATATCTTTATCCTCGCTGACATTTTCAAGCCATTCCTAGTCGCTAGCTCCCTCTTCAGTCTTGCAGAAGAGATCAGCGTTCATTTGTCTCGGCGAATAAAGTCGGTTGTTTTATATGAATAATGGCAAACACATCCATTAGCTTTTGCAAAGACATTTACTCCAAAAAAGCTAAACAAAATAATGTGCTGAGCAGTGTAAGCTTCATGACAAACATAATTTGCAGCTCTTGGACTCTGCTTCTCCTCCTTGGGGTATTTTGTTTTGACTAATTTGTCTGGGGTTGAAGATCTCTGGCCTAGGAACTGATTATGTGATGTTAGGAAAAGAATTGAACTGGAGAAAATAGAGGTGATGTAAAATACTAATACACTGAACAGCATAGTTTGTATTAAACTAGCAGTAGCAAAACAATTAGAAAGTGCACTCATGCAGTAGGTAAACATAAAAACATCTGCATAGCGAAACATCCAGAGCAGGGTGATCATAGTGAAGAACAAATCTAATTCAATGTTAAGAATGATAATTTAAGCCATTTTATGAGCTCATCCTCTTGTTGTTCGACTAATATCAGCAGTTTGCTCCCAGAAGTACAAAATGATGTTGAATTCTAATGGCCACTTAAGTGATGAAAACAATATAATTAGAGTAATAAATACAACTTCATGTTTTCATAATTAGAGCAATAAATACAATGTCGTGGTTCTATAATTTACCTGATTGTTATCTGCAAGTTATTTTTGTTATACCCTGGCACTTAAAGGCCCAGGAGTTTGGGTAGTGAGTAAGTCAGAATATAATCCATGCCCTCAAAGTTATCCTGATTCTGGAGGGGGAAGATAAGTGGGATTGGGCTGGGAATGTCTGTGAAATTCGTGGTGTCCATCCTGTGTCAGATGCTGCAGTAATGACAGCAAGTGAAATAACCATTGAATTCCAGAATGGTTTGGGTTGGAAGGGATCTTGAGGATCATTCTGTGCCACCCCCTGCCATGGGCAGGGCCACCTTCCACTAGCCCAGGTTGCTCCAAGCCCTGTCCAGCCTGAGGGGTTGGAATATAAAATAGAAATATTAGTGGTAGTTGAGGAAAACTGCAAACCTTGTGAATTTCATTGCACACATTAAGATGGTTGCATAGGGTTACATAAGGTTAATAATTCTCAGGAAGAATTGGGTATCCTTTTAACACATCCCTCGGAGTTCCCATGCTGTGGCCAGTGTACCCCTTGGAAACCCACAGCAGCTGCTGTGGCCCTTCCAAAAAATAAGGGACCAAAAAGGGCAAAGAGCCACGGGAGCACTGAACTCCCATGGCTCTTGGGATGGCATTGCCTCAGTTTGTTATATTTTCTTAATGATATTTTTCAATGTAGTGTGA
This sequence comes from Dendrocincla tyrannina, assembly GCA_035047865.1. Lineage (NCBI taxonomy): Eukaryota > Metazoa > Chordata > Aves > Passeriformes > Dendrocolaptidae > Dendrocincla > Dendrocincla tyrannina. Next base: position 2,969,110 of record JAWWMP010000023.1, on the reverse strand, counting down.
GGTCACTATCAGCTGAGGTTGGTGTTTCTGTAACATGTGTGAGGAAAGACAGGTCTGTGTGTGATGCCAGAGCAGATACAGAGCAGTTGGGAATTCAGACCAGATCAATGAAGGCACCACATTTAAGGAGCTGCTCTTTCCCTCTGCTTCTGCCTTATTTTAAAGGACAGATGTCCTACAACACTGTCACCCTTCATATTCTAGAGCTGTGGGAACATCCCTCATTGTATTTATTGAGGCACATTAGAGTAATGTAAATAAGGGATGCTGGGCTAACAGTGAATATAAAACTCACTTTATAATGCTCTAAATGGATTGGTTTATTTTTCTTTCAATTCACCTTAAATACTGTACTGAAGTACTTGCCTCTCCTTGAGGCATGTTAGGCACTCCCAATAAACAGACTAACATGATCTGGGTATAAAAGTGGAACTTCCAGGGTAAAATCTAAATGCTCCAGATGTGCTCAAGCTGTCCACACTAATTCAGATAATTTATGAAGTGGGAGCCTGCCAGCCTTGATCTGCAGCACTGTTTTGTAGCAGTGGCTTTGCACCTGCTGCTGGGCTGCTGGGAGGCAGCAACAGATTTATTAGGAAGCCGTGTGACTATTTTTATTTTCCTTTTTGTGCTGAATAAATTACTTTCTCTACATTCATAAGCATATTAAGCAGTGGGGTATGGATTTCTTCTATAGGTGTTATATTTTTGCTCTTAAAAGTTACAGAGTCCCACTCACCCTTTTCTTGATGCCCTTAAAGTCAGGAAATGATTCAGCAATGCTGCTGCTGAAGCCAAACTTCGTTTAAGGAATGACAAATCAGATGCTTTTTGGGTTTTGTTTGAATTTTTTTTTCCTTCTTCGTTAACAGTTTGGTTGAATTTTTTCCCACCATCAGGGTAAATCCATTGGTAATCTGTTTAAAGAAAACTATGAAATCACAGGGCAAACCCATCAGGCATTTGTTTAAAGAAATGATGAAGTAACAGGCCTCCCAGGCAGGTAAATGTCTGTATTAGTTGCATAAAGGTGGTGTCAGTGTCCCCCAGACCAGGGAGAACCTCCATGCAGAACAGAGCAGGCCAATTCATGCACACAATTATTCAAACCAAAATTATTCACTAGCTGCTGGAAAAAGAGTAAATAATTTACTCAGTGTGTACTATTTGAAAATCTAAACAGTAGCAAAGTAGCATGAAAACGTTATTGTCAAAAAATTTATGAGATCACTAGTGGGGAAGAAATTATTCATATAAATCCTGTATGACTCACTTCAGCAGTTTAATTCAAGTTTCCTAAGCTTTTAAACTGGTTACACTGATTGATTAACCTTTGATAACTGCTTGTCTCAGGCCATGGATGTGGTGGGACCCAGCTGAGCTGCCAGTGCTCAACATTTATGGGTCATTGGCCTTGTTTGCCGGGAGCTCCAAGGGCACTGATCCACAGGAATTGGTGCACAAAAGTCCCTCAGGTCTGATCTTTCCACAGATCTCCACTCTTAGAAATGGAGAATCCTATGGAAGGGCAAGAGATTTCAGCTCTGCTTCAGGCAAAAGCTAAAATAAAAAAAAAAGGCCATTAATAAAATCAGTGTCACAAAAATACAAAGATATTCAGTGTTGGGATCAGTTTTAATAAAACTCTGATTTGTCACCGCGTATCTGGGGTGATCTAAACAACAGCAATTGGGATTTACCTTCCATTTATTTTTCTCACTTGCTGTACAGAGACTGGTTGGGGTTTGTTTTTTTGTTTGTTTGGGTTTTTTTTCCATGGGATTTATTTCTTGGGAGTTGTTCCAAATTATATTAGATGATCAATATCTTGAGAATGTCAAGAAATGCATCAAGTCAGTGTTCCTTGTGCTTACAGGTAGCGAGTAAATCCAGGTCGTAAATTAACAAACGCTGCTCAGTCTTTATTTGTATCCATCTATTCCCCACAATACAACTCTGCCTCCCTCTTGCTGTTCTGTTTTTGGCCAAAATGTCTCAAATGACAGATTCTCCCGTGATTTAAGGCTGATTTATAAAGTCTTTCTAAGGCTAGCAGGTGATAGATCTCCAGCTCAGCTGGATGATGGTCATCCCCTCCTCCAAAACTCATTGGGGTTGTCATGGAGAGAGGGGAGAAACCTCCCCAAAAGCCCCTTGAACCCTCCTGCTCTGTTTGTAAGGGATGTGTCCTCTTAGGAATGGGGCTTTACCAGCCTTTCTTCTCTCTCTAGGACCAATGATAAAGGCATTGTGGAAAATACCCCCTCAATGTGTTTGTGGCAGATCTTTATTTTAAAACTAGGCTTGCACATGGCACAGAAATACAAATCATGGACCTTGGTACATGTAAAATATCGGTAATATTTTAAATAGGTGGTCTAGATTGGTATTTAATTTGAATTTTAAAAGCATTTATTACTGGTTAATGAATCAATTGATTGCTCAAAGAGCACTTAATGAGATTTATTGCTTTATAAAAGAGAAAGTTAGTAGCTAAATAACAGAGAATGTAATTGTCACTGCAAGTGTCATTGTGCCTGTATCGGCTCAGGAATGGCTTTTAGAGAGGGCAGGTGTTGTGGGGCTGGTTGATGGATGAATATTGACAGGAACCTCTTGAAATTAAGCAAGACAATTGTCTATAGATAGAATAATGGCAAACACAGATGTCTGATGATCCTCTGGTAAGAGACCTTATTGCACAGTGGGTTTGGGATCAGTGTGAGAAGAAGAAATGAGTACAGGAGAACTTTCTGCACAAAACTCCCTCAAAACTTCAATCTAATCTTGGCAAAAGGAAATCCAACAAGGGCTACGAAAGACTTACCAGTTGTGCAATGTCTAAGCAAATGTCTAGTAATTCTTTTACTGTAGAGATATATGTTGTTCTATAGAGAGCTCTGCTCAGTATTCCAGTTCCTACTCCCCTCATGATTGTGTTGTCTCTTGAAAGGAGTTTGTCTTTTCCTCTCCATGTTTAAAAAAAAGAAGTGAATTCCTTTCAAGGCCTGATAAGTAACCTATTAAAAATTCTGCCTCTTGCTTTCTGAACTCTTCTCCGGCTTTGTAATTCCAGAACTGGCTTTGAATGTTGCTGAGGCTGGAAGAGCAGCTCAGCTGTGCCTCAGCCCTTGCTGAGCCTGCTGCCTCCCAGAAATCTTTGTAGGGAAAACTGCTCTCTGAGTTTGCTTCTTTGTTTTCCTCCAAGAAATACGAGACAGTTTGCTTTACTCTTCTTTAGCAGAACTCAGCTGAAATGACATAAGAAATTAGTATTTTACTTCTGTTTGAATGCAGGGGCTTTCTTGTTCCTTTTGCCACATCTGCTTCTTTGCATTTCTGTTTTCTCTTGCTCTGCCATCTGTTTTTAACAATAGCAAGATTATGATTTTCAATATTCTGTTAAATAAAATGCCTCAGGTGTTAATTCATGCTTCACTGGTATCATGCTCTGGTTTATCAGTGCTAAATATGGATCATTGTCTGACTCTGCATCCTTTTTCATTAGACAGTTTAGTATTCTGGCATGATTTGATCCACCTTATTGGGCTGGAAATAATGGCCACAGTCTGATTTCTGTCTAAACCAACACTACAGGGAAAACTGCTTGAACTTCTGCATCCTAATTTGGATCCTGGAAAGATTACTTGGCCATGTCTAGTGTTTTCAAATTGTGAACTTAATTTCCGTTTGGAACGGTTCATTTTCAGTGGAATAGAAATACCGTTTCTCCTCATTATTCCTTTCTTATATTTTGCAGATGAGTTTCCAAGTTTTGGAATAAGATAGGGAGTTTATTCTGTTTCTTATGTTGCAGAACTAACTCCTTTTATTGAGTGATTGCCATGGGCTGCCCCCAGTAGTATTTTCTATTAATGCTGCATGCTTTGATGCACCTTAAGTTATACTGTGCATTGTGCTGCAATTATTTTACACCTTGTGTTGCTGCAGTACATGAAGTGGGTAAGCAAGCATGGGCAGGTCCTGAAGAGGTACCAGACTTTGATTTATTGAAGGGAAGTAGTAAAAACTTGCTAGCATTACAATCAAGGCATCTTATAAATACCAAACTTGTTGGAAATAAAACAGGAATGTTTTTAGGGAACTGTGTGGTTTTTTTCACAGATTAGTACTAAGGTTATGCAGACTCTTATTCCAGTTTTGACTCTGATATTGGAAGTGTTTGAACAGAAAGAGCGATTTTATTCAGTACTAAGTTCAAAAGTTACTGATAATTTTTAGATATTGGGGAAAAAATTCTTTCCTCTGGGGGTGGGCAGGCCCTGGCACAGGGTGCCCAGAGAAGCTGGGGCTGCCCCTGGATCCCTGGGAGTGTCCAAGGCCATGTTGGAGCACCCTGGGTTGATGGAAGGTGTCCCTGCCCATGGCAGGGGTGGCACTGGGTGGGCTTTAATGTCCCTTCCATCCACATCATTCTATGACTGTTTTTTTACTGTAAAAAGATATTCTGAATACATGTGGAATAAATAGCTCTTTACTTTAAGGAAAGGTGTGAGCATCAAGATTTTCCCTCAAGTCACGGCCCATGTACAAGAATATATGAGGTTTTGGAAGAAAACAGACAGGTTCTTAGTAGAGACATTTCTGGTAACAAGCTTTTCCAATACACTCTCCAAAACTGAGGACATGAAGGAATCTGACTATTTTCCAAAACTCAGGACACCCATATACGCATTCCCTTCTCTGGAAATGCTCAAGTATTCCCATAGCTCTGCCTTCTTCCATCCCATATTTCTGTGCTGGAACACAGGTGGCCCTTTGGGACAAAGGTGGCATCTGAGGTGGCATTTCCAGGAGGGACTTCATTGCTGTAATTCCTGCAGAGCTGGAGAGAAGCCAGTATGGAATACCTCACATCCTTAGGGTGCATAGGGAGCCCTCAGAGTCTTGTTGTATTTCATGGAGAGTATTGTTATTTTTAGGTATTTATATTGTTGTCATTAGAGGTATCTGTATGATAACGCTGCTACACTGATTGGTAAATACAGGGGTTTGTAATAATAATTACAGAACAATACTAATATTGCTCCTGAGCACATCCTGCGCTGCAGATTGTACCCAACAGCCACTCCAACAAACCTGTCCCTTCTTTTTTCCCAATTTTCAGGCAGCAGTGAATGCCTGTGCTGCAGTTCCAGGCCATAATTACCTCCCATCCACTTTGCCTACTGGGCCCAGTGTCAGACAACAAGTGTGAGACCACAGAGAGAGTGTCACCCTCCCAGGTGCTCCGATGGTGCTCTTTGTGCTGGGGCTGATGTGTTCCTGCTCTGTTAATTCCTTGGGAGCTGTAATAGCTTTTGTGAAGCAGCTAAAAGAGATGTCTTTGTGTGTGTGTGGAGCTGCAGCTGACAGGATAATTTAGAGGCAAATGGGTCACGTATCAACTGCTGTGCCAGTCAAATCCTTATTATGACCACACTCAGTGTCAGAATGAAATACCTTTAGTTCTATCCCACACAGAAGTGTGTCCTCTTCTGCATTTTCCTTTGGCTTTGTTCAGTTTGTTCTGCAGGTTTTTTTGGGGGGTTTATCCTCTCATGCTTTATGTTCCCTGTCTCTTTAGGTGATGCCATGCAATTTATACAGACACCACAAAAGGAGTCCACAAAAAAATGAATGTATTCTTGGCTTATAGCAGAGATAAGACTCTGTTAAGGCAAAGTGCAAAAAGAGCATGGGATGGATTTGAGGATGAGATATTGTGGTGCTGTCATTGCTCATCCTTCAGTGGAGTGTTCAGAGATGAGATATCTGCCCTAGTGGTTCAGGTAGCTGGGCAAGGCTACACTTCTCCAGAGATGACAACCAGAAAATGTGCATAAGGAAGCAGATAAAACTGTTCCAGAAAGCCTAAACCCCTTCCCAGGCTCCAATGAGGTCTCTGCTCAGTGCCCTGAGCAGTGTCAGTGCTCTGGGGCTTTGCCTTGGAATTGGGGCCACACGTGCAGCTCCCACCACCTCCTGCACATGGCTGAGTCCTCTCTCTGCTCCTGGACACCCCCACCCTGGGAGACCAGACTGCTTTAAACAGCAAACTCAGAAGTTGGGAAGCTTTGGTTTCACTGGCAATAGCGAAAGGTGGAGGTGTTCAAGACCAGGAAAGGTCTAGTGGAAGGTGTCCCTGCCCATGGAACGAGATGGTCTTTAAGGTCCCTTTCGACCCAAACCATTCTGGGATTCTCTGATTTGAAGCATCTGCTGACTTAGAAACAACCACGGGTTGCTGCCTGAGACATTAATTAATTTTCCAGATTTTTTTAAGTACCTGTACTCCTTCCTGCTTTCAGCAGCTCCACCTGCAGCTGCCTGAGCTCTGTAAGTGCAGCTCAAATGCAGAGAATACAAACCTTGGCTGTCCATGCTGCTGTCTGAGAGTCCAGATATCCAATGTAGCCTGCATGGAGCTCTGGACTATGAGGCTTGATCCTTGATTTTCATATTTACCACAGAAAAACTGTTGTTTCCTGCACTCCAACCTGTGAAAGGATTTCCTGGAGGAATGAAATGCTTCAGATCCAGGAGACAACCCCAGCCCTGACCAAGGTCCTGAAAACATCAATTAAAGCCCCGTTTCAGGCTCAGCTTTTACAGCAGCTTTGGCAGTCGCTTCCTCAGGTACAAAAGGAAACCTGAGACAGTCTCATTCCTAAGTAACTTTTCTCTCACACTCTATAATTTTAGATTTTGGGGTCTGGATTCTGATGGGACAACGACCTCTAAAGGGAGGGAATCAGTTCTTTCCAGTGAACTTCCATACAATGGCACATAATTTTATGATATTGCATAATCTTTAAGGGATGCTTTAAAAGACAACACTGTTAATGTCAGTACAGACTGTTTTTAATTCTTTTTACAGGAGAAATACACTGTGCTAAATCTGGACAAACTGCCTTCCAGAAATGCTTTTAATAACCAAGATAAAGAGCCTGCTAGTTAATAAAAAAAAAACAAACCTGGAAAACTGTTGAACATGAATGTCAACGTTTTTAATGGATTGCCTTTTTTATTGTGTGCTGCATGTTTTTGTCAGGGGAATGTGATAATTATAAACTAGCACCAATAATGAGGGTTTGAATATTCATAGGCAATTAAAATATGTCTCTGTGCATTTTGTCGGTGCCCGCTGGGAAATGTTGTTCATTTTTTAGAAATAACTGGTTCACAATCCTTGGCTGGAAAATCCAGGATGGAAATCAAAACACCAAGCAGGGCAGAACTAACAAAGTTCAATTGATGGGGAAGGAAAACCAAATGTTACTGCATTGATCAAAAACATAGAGATGTAGTCCTGTCTTCCCATTGTCATTGAATCCTCCCAGAATCATGGAATATCCTGAGCTGGAAGCACCCACAAGGATCAACAAGAGTATTGTGATGTAGATTTTAGAGAGTATAAGGACACTTTTCACAAACTCTTCTCTGAATGTTAAATATCTCTTTAGGATTAAGGAATAAGTGCAAAAGAAACCCCTGCAAAGAAACACAGAAAAAAAGAGATAACCCAGTAGCAGGTAAGAAAATAACAGGGAGTTTTAACTAAATAGCTGGTGGATGTAGGTACTAAAACCCTCTGAAGCAGCATTTAAAGCTTTTCCTCAGAGTTTTGCCTTAGGTCAGTTAAAAATTATTGGATTCATCACATTAAATGGACAGTTTGGCTTTTACGGCTTGCCAGATTATCAGCAGAGGATAAGGATGGGTTTGCTGTTGAAGATGAACGAGCCCATGCTTTTCATGGATGTACCTCCATTTTTCAGGAGCTTTTTATAATATTGTACTTGTTTCTGAAACTTAAACAGGGATTACTTCCGAGCCCCTTCCTCCTTGGAAGTGGATTTCTCATGAGACCCTTATTTTTTGTGATTCAGTGTACAGGAAACCTTCCTGGAGTGTTCATGTGCTGTGACATGGAGTGTCACGAGACCAATCTTGTTGTCATGCATTTCAGGGCATGAGGAGAACCTTCAGCAGCTCCATTAGCAACTTTCCAGGAGGATCCTGGGGGAAGAAGGCAGCATCAGCGTGTCCATTTTGGCAGCAATGTGCCCAGGCTGACAGTCCCTGTTGAAAAGACACTGCGAGTTCTCCTGCAAAACAATTCCTAAATGGCAAAAAAAGCAAAGGAAAGGTTAAGCATGAAATTAGCCCGGGCTCAGGTTTGATTGATGAGTTGCAGAATATGCTGGAGAAGAGGTTTTTTTTTTTCCCTAGCAGTTGCTCTAATCCACTTTTGAGGGCTCTATTCCATTGAGGTGGGTTTCAAAGCTGTGTCCTTGCCAACAGAAAGGTGACTGCAATGGAACTTTGGGCATGCAGAAAAATAAGAGGTGTCTGGGAAAATGGATCATAAGAAACATTCAAGTTTCTGAAGATAATTAGAAAAAAATTTGCCATTACTCCAAAAGAGTGAATTTGGTAGCTTTGTCTTGGCTTTGCAGCTCAGGAAGGTCGGGTAGAACTTGCTCTCAATGATTCCGAGGTGATTTTAATTAGGCTCATTTGATTATAGGCAGCTCAGTGGCAGCATTATGAGGCAAGAAACAAATGTAAAATGACAAAGAATTTAAACCCACCACATTTTCCTCTGTATTTCTGCCATAGGTTCACATTCCCATTTGATGCCCCAGTGTCCCTGCAGGACAGGGGCATCTCCCTGTTAAGAGCTGTGGCTGCAGCACCTGTAATTCACTACCTGGGACAATCAGGACGGTCTCAGGTGTTTGGGAAGAGTTTTATCTTAGTATTTGAAGGGGTTTTCCCCTTAGGTAAATCCACTTGTTAAAATGAGGTGGGAAGAGATAAATGATTCGTTTTGTGTGCCAAAAGAGTGTGATCCTGTCCTTCCAGGAACTGGATTTAATGTCTTTCCCACTGGACTCTTCAGGCTGGGGCCAGGTCCAGTTCTTCTCCAGCTGACTGAGTGTAGCTATGAGTTTCTTAATCCATGATAGACTCTTGCCTGAAGTTTTTCCTTTTCCTTTCTTGCTTTCACCCATTCTGAAACAAAGATGTGATTTTTTTGGACTTGTGTTTGTGGTGCTGTGACAGGAGGGAAGTGAAACGTGTCTTTTCAGTCTGTGCAGCTTTTCAGTCACACAGCTGAGGCTTTTATTTGTCTCCACTTTATGGTCAGGTTCACTCCTTGCAGGGAGTGTGTGTGACAATGACAAACCTCTGCCAGGGGAGAGCAAATGCTGGTCCAGCAAACTGCTCCAATATTTGTGGTTCATACATTAACCCCGATTTAAAATGTGGATCCAGGGAATTAAGGATGGAACTATGTTATCTTTATATCACCTTCATTTTCTTTGGTACCTTTTATTTGGATATATAGTCGACAAAGTAATATATTGAATTTTATAATTAGTGAATTAGAATTCAAGCAGAAAAACATGCAAATAAATATCCTTGACCCCCCCAAGAAAAATAAAAAAGCATTGGCAGGGAGGATGAAAGATTTTTGTTTTCTTATGCCAGTTTAATATAGCACAATAATTATCCTTAGAACCCCAGAGATATTTTAATTCAAGAATTTTATTTAGGAAATAGTAAATCTGAAGGCTTCAATATTTGTGGTACTTTGAGGGGTTTTAAATCAGCAGATTGGTCAAAATCAAGGCACATCTGAGATATTTTGGCACTGCCAAATTTACATTTCTTGATTCAGAAATGATCAGTAGGAAGGTGTTCTCAGTTGACTGTAAAGCCAACACAGCAACATTAGCAGGGTTTGGTTTTTTCACGTAGCCAGTTGTAGGTTTGTGTGCAAAATAAGTATTTCTATGTACTGTTTGTGTCTATATTTGGGCTTCCCAGCAGTCCCTTTAGCTTGAAATCAGGAATAAAAAGAACTGTATGCAGGAACCTCTGACCTGAGAACTGGGAGGGGGTGAAAACCAACCAGAGACAGAAATTTAACCAACCCAAGCAATTCAGATCTGCATTTAGGTTTAGACGGACTGTATTTTTTCCTAGAGATGCCAGAAAAAAAAGAGGGAAATGCATTATCTGCGTAGTGTTTTCAGCTTTCCTTCTTAATGTACGAGATATATAAAGGAATGATTTAAAAAAAAATCAGCCAGGTCCAAACCCTGACAAACTGGTTTAATTTTGTCCTCTCCCATGGTTTCCATCATATATAAATAATAAGCCTAAAAGCTGGAGCCATTTGCTTCACAACTTCTGGGAAGGAATTTTCCAGCTCACCTTCCTTTGCCTACCACGAGCCTGAAATCTTTTGCAGAGTCAAACCTTTTCCGTCTTCCTTCCAACTTTCTCCTTGGCAAGGCAGCTCTGGAGAAAACTCTCCTTCCGTCAGCAAAAATGGTCTTGGCTCTCCGAGGAAAGAAGAACGTACTTAGAAACTCACCGGGGACTAATTTCTTTAATATATTATAATACATTTTTACATGCCACACTATTACATTGTTCTTTGATGTCCCAGCATGGAGCAAATGATTATAGTTGCATTGTGGCTGTTTGCAAGATGATGAGTGATAAGGTAAGCTGGGTGCTTTCACTTCTCTGCTTCTGCTTCATGGGCCTTTATAAATAATTCATGGAGCAAAATTACTGTCCCAGAAAAATGCAGTCTGTTTCATCAGCCCTTTCACACTTTATTGATCAACACATATAATTTTTTAATGTGCAACATCGCTGGAGTTTTGAAGAATAGGGGAGTTTGTTTCTCCCTTTCACAGCAAAGACTTCAGGAGAAGTAGGGCAGCCACGCAAAGAGTCTTTTAGGCCAAAAAAGAGTACACCCAGTGGGATCAAGGATGCTGCTGAGGATAAATTTAAAGTTTCACCAGGTAATAGAAGAGCACATGAAATGGGAAAAGAATGATGGAGGGAAAATTGAGCTATTTTGAAATGGAAGTGCTAGACCTGTAGCTCTTGTAAATCTTCACACTTCCTTCATACTCAGCAGCCCGATGCTGATTTTTGCCAGCTGTAAATTTGCCCAACTGATGTGCAAAAGGAGTGTGATCCGTGATGGAAGCACGAGGAAAATGCAGGAAACATCCTGAAGTCCAGCAGGTCCGCAAGGCTTAAAAGGCATTTCAAGAGGCTGTTCTGAAAAGCTGTTTTAAGGCAGAGGTTCAATAAACCATCAGTTTTGGAACTTTGCTCCTCAACTCGCCTCTTAAAGCCATGCTGTGTTTTTTTCCACCACATTCAGGTTGTCCGAGGCTCTGTGTCTCCTAAATGGAATTTTAAATGCAGCTTGTGGTTTATATCAAAGAATCAGAGCGCGTTGGGTTGGCAGAGACCTTGAGCATCAGCCTGTGCCAGGGGCACCTTCCCCTAGCCCAGGTTGCTCCAAGCCCTGTCCAACTTGGCCTTGGACCTTTCCAGGGAAGGATTTTTTCCCCAAATATATTGATTTTTCTTATTTACTGGGTAGATTTGTATTGTGGCTCAAATTCTCCCACCTTTCACCTCTTCTGTGGTTCTTCACCCCCAAATCCTTCAACTATTGCCAGTGGCACCAAGTTTGTTTTTATTAAAAGAAGAAAATCGACTCGTTTGGGCTTCCTGGGATGGAACATTGGAGGAAAAAATGTAACCCACTTTCAAATTGTTGCATTGTGTGAGAAATGCTGGAATTTGTTCTCCTGGGGGTTAATGTTACCACTCCAGCGTTGGTTTAGAGGGTTGGAAGATGCCTGGAAGGAGATTTCAAACACTCCAGTGTGACAGGGAGCAGGTTCAGTGTAAACCTGGTTAGGGATGTTTCAACTTGGTGTTTCATCAGGCAGGAAAGGGAATTTTTGAAAGGCAGAGTTCATTTTGTCAAATATACAATGCAAACATTAGCAACGTTTTGGAAGTGGCAGAGTAAGTGTTTCTAGAATTCTCAGCATGAAAAGAATCCAGATCTGTTCTGGAACTGGTTTTATTTAAAAATCAAACCCACATTATTATGTTTTCTTAGAAAATGAGGTTGTCAAGAAAAGAGTTGAAAGAGTTCAAGTACTTTTTTCTCTGTTTCAGTGTTAGTTTTTATTCCTTCTGACAGAATGTTTTAGAATTTCTATTTCAGTAGAAATACAATAATTTTAAACCTATCAACATTTTTTGTTGATAGAAATATTTCTCCTCAAATACATAAACAGGCTTGAATTTCTGAAGCTATTTTACTGTTTACATTTTGCCTGATGAACATTCAGAATATGGATTATTCCTTTACTAAAGTAACTACACTGAGAGAAAAATCTAAAAACTGAGGTATTTTTTCCTGTTCAAAATAGGATTTAAACCTGAATAACTCTGCCACTCTGCTCTCTCTGTTAATATCTCTATTATGGAACCAGCTGTAAATCTTTACATCAGTTTGCAGCAAAGGGGGAAATGATGAAATTTTTATGATGGCTGGTGTAAAAATGTTACAGGAGCAATAATGGAATGCTCTTGGAAGTGGCTTCTACTGAGAGAAGGGAAGGTGTTCCTCTCCCTAATATATTCCTTCCTGGAATGAAAAGGGAAGATATTCCTAATAAAGGCCAGGGACCAGTGCTGAGCAGTTGATGGTTGCCCTCTAACTGCAGACCACGTTTTCCTTCTGGGAAGTTTCCAGGCCCACAATGTCTTGGAACAGCTGGAAAGAATAATAATTAGCTAAGGAAGACTCGAGGTGAGACAGGCAATGCGTGTTGTCCCTGTATGTTTGGTGTGGGATGCTGCCAAGAGGGGAAATTCCCTCTACCAGGAACCCTTGGCAATGTGCAATTGGGAATTAGGGAATGCCAGTTGTTCTGTGGTTTTCTCCTCAAGAGCCAAGAAGGATGGAATGGTTTGGGTTGGGAGGGGCCGCAAAGATTATTTATTTCCAACTCCTTGCCGTGGGCAGGGACACCTTCCACCAGCCCAGGGTGCTCCAAGCCCTGTCCAACCTGGCCTTGATATTTATTTAGAAGAAAGGCATTGACTTCAGGATGTGTTCCACTTTATGGAAAGGAATTAATGCAATTTGGAAGGCTAGAGAAAATAGCTGTAATTGCACAGTGCGTGTAATAGGATCCCCATGGCAAAGCCTCTGCCAGGTGATGCCCAACCCTGTAGAAATGGGGATTTTTCTGAAATTCCTGGTTCCATTTTGCTGCACTGGTTTTACCCAATTCCCCAGTTCCAGCCCAGTTCTAACACTGCAAGAACGAGGAGTAGCTGTTCTACATATGCCTTATGTTGCTTTTGTGATTCTGGGATAATTTTTTCGTGGTTGATGGTTTTGGAAGCATCTGCCCCACTTCGCCTCCCATAAAATTTGTTCTCCTGAACATTTGGACAGCTGTTTGATTGCTGATTTAGTAATAACAATTTATGTTATCTGTGTTTTCTCTGTTATCTACTTGGGTCTTCACCCGTTATTTTGGTGATGTGAGGGGTCTTTAGTTTGTGCCTCTGGAGATTTCTACAGTAATTAATTTGTGCACTGCAAATTTATTTTTAATCATGTCAGGACAAGAAGCAGATTAATGGTCTTTGCTGGCAAACATCTGTATGCCATGGTTGGGCTGGCAGGATCTCCCCTCAGCAGCACCTGCATGCTGTTGTTTGCTAGAAAGTGCTGCTATTTTATTCCATCCTCTTAAAATAACTCCAAATTCAACAAGTTTTAAATGTTTTGGTAATTTTGATTATCTTGCATTAACTAGAAGTGTTACAAAACTTCAGCAGGCCTTTGAAGAGCAGGGGTTGGGTGCTGTGCACCACTTGTTTGTTGTTTTGTGTGACTTTGATCAGGCTCTAAAGGTGTAATGGAATGAAATATGAATAAGCTGCATTAAAGGAACAAATATTCGACATTGTGAAGCTCAGCTTGAAGCATTTGGGAACTCTCAGTGGGGAGGAGAGGCAGGGTGGGAGCTCTGACCACAGAGAGCTCTGCACTCTGTGGTGCTGCCTTAACACCCTGCTCGGAATTAACCCTTCAAGTAGCTGTTTCAAGGATAAGCTCATCTTAAAAATGAATTGTTAATATTTTTATATTTAATATGCATATATGATCCAAAATACAAATTTGTATTCTTCCACTAACCATTTCACCAACTTGTTACTCTAACGAGCTATTACAGCTTTCTTTAAGAAAAGAAATCTGATATTTGGGAGCCTTTTGGTATTCCAATCATAATTTTGTGTTGTAATGACTGTAATATGTACCAAGAGGGTTTGGGGTTCAAAGATGTTTTTACTTTGAGTTTCATACTTCTTTTGGGCTTAGTAAATGTGAGTGATTTTTATTTCAAGGGTTTGAAAAGTTAGGAAGTCACTTGAAGATGGGAAATGCTCTGGAACTGGCTCTGTGTGTTGCTTACATCTTCCTTTATCAGAAAATCAATGGAATAATTGAAATCACACACTGAACAGGGGACCTGATTGAAAACCAAATCTTGCACTTGGTCAAACCTGATCAAATAACAGATCCTGACCTAAAGCTGGCCAGGAAATTCTCTTATAATGAGTGTCATTCTCAAGAGACACTTTTTGAGGTTCAGGAAAGCATCACGGGTATTCAAACATAATAACAAATGTGTATTTTATGAAGGGACATTTTCCTGAACATCTGGGTTGGACACCAAAGCAGCTCTATGGGCCTCTTATCCCACCAGAGCTGAGAGAGGGCGTGGAATGTCTGGAGAAGATGGTTCAAAGTCCTTGTAAATACGTGGATTCAGAAGAGAAGTTTGGGTGAGTGATTGCTCTTCTTTTATTTTCATTTTGCAGGGGTTTTTATCTCAACCTGATTTGACAAGGCAAATTCCTATTTTGTAATTATGTCTATGCTAAACTCATTTTCCACTGATCAAAACCCTTTTGGGAAATCAACTGTGTCAGAAGGAGTTTTCTGGTCAACAGATATAACTAGAGCTCATCTTGAAATGTGTGAAATGTTTCAATCCAAAAACAAATTAAGTGCATTGTGATCACATATTCAAGTAACACATTTTGCATCACATTTCATGAAGAGTTCGGGTATGAAATCTACTGTCACTTCCAAAGGAAGATGTAAAAGAATGAGAAAACATCTTTGGCATCAGACAGTTGTATTTAAATAACTAATTTTATCTTAAATACATGAAGATTATAATTTACAATCTGTCATGGGCTCATCTGTGTAACCGAGGAACTTCTTTGGCTCCCGAAAAGCAACGCAATAGAAATATTCCATTACAGCTCGTAACGACCTGCTTTTTCAGAGCAGCAACTCAGGAGGTTTTTCTGGCCTTAATTGCAATTTTGATCAATCAAATCCTGGCCTGTTGTCACCAGGGACCTGGCAGAGCGTCTGTGACTTTGTCATCCTTCACCTCAGCTGGTGTGACTTTCTGGGCTTTTCTCCTCTCTTCTCATCTTCCAGCATCACTTACTCTCATCTCTTACTGCTGGAGCCCTGCCCCAAAATCTAATTCCTAAGAACCTAGCAGGGAGGGTTGATTTTATATATTGATTTATATATCAATGCTCATACATTAACTTAATTTCATATCTGATACAAATGGAAAAGGATTACATAAATTTTACCCCTGATTTAATTTTCTCCTGCTACCCTATTCATTCTTGATGTTCTTCTGAATATGTCAAGCCAGCAAATGGAATAGTTTTTTTCAGGGGTCAGAAACATCTTTAGAGAAGTTTTAGCGCTGAAACCCTGGACAATGTTTCCTGCATTTGTGAGTCAAGAGAGCTCTGCAGGCTCCAGGATGGGGTGAAGGAAAGGCTCTCTGAGCCATTCCCAGGGCTGTGCCATCTCTCCACACCTCCTTTCAGGGCTGAAAATCTCCAGAGCTCTTTTGCCTTCACTTGGATGTATTTTGAGAGTGTTTTATACCAGGTGTAAAGCACTCTGCAGTGGCAATAACCTGCTCAGCTGTCAGTGGCTTGCTCTATCACAGGGCTTTAAGGTGACCATAACTGTTCAGCCATAAGTGATAAAATAGTGCTGGATGTAAGTGCAGGTCATATATTGGCTCAGTATTTCTAGATGGTTAAGAAATTAATGCTTTATCCAGGCAAAACTACATGACAACCATTGTCATCTGCTGGATTTCTTGCTGTTCTTGTGAAATCTTGGCATTTTTCCTAAGTGTCAGCACTAACTTTATAGTTAAATCAACTATCAAGAAAATCCCCTTTTTTCTTACTCTAAAAGTAATGAGAGAGAGAAATCAGTTCAAACTGAGAGGGTTTTGGACAGAACACAAATATTTTGAAAGAAATGGAAGTCGAATTCCTTTGTGTTTTCTCATTTATCATACCCCAATGTTGAATTCTTTATGGCTGGTGGTGTGGCCATCAGAATGTTCAGTCAGTGTGGGGAGGGATAAAGTCCTTTTTGGGAGCTGAGTAAATCCAGGTAAGCAGAGTGCACATATTTATGGGCAAGGCAACATAAATTGAAATACCTTGAAATACTTGCAGGGCTTGAAACAGCAAATGGATGGTTTAGACACTTTAGTTTTGAGGGATGCAGCTTACATATTTTTAGATCTACTGTTTCATCATTGTGTGAACCACAGAAGATTGTCAGTGTCTAGACTACATCTCCTACAGAATCGTGTCTCTCTTGATTAATGACTCAAATCTGCTGATGAATTGTTGGAGTTTTGTCCTTGAAAGCTGCAAGAGGAAAGCTGCCAGCAGGAAACACTATTTCTTCCTGTTAGACATGTTACTTGAAAAAACTGATCTTCTCCTGTAGTTACCAAAACAATATTTCTTTTGATTTTATTGCCCATTTATGCCTTTTCCTTGAATAAATGTGTCCAGTTCACATTTTTCAAGGAGAAGGCGTAAATAGGGGTAGTGGCACTTTGAGTAACACCTACCTAAGGATGGCCCATCTCATCACTGGACCTTCCCTGTGCTCACCTCAGCCAGGCAGAGTAATCAAGGCAGCTATCAAATCTAATGATTAGAACTCGGGACATAATCTTTCAAAAAGCTCAAGATTTATTGGAGAATAAAATCCCTGAAGCTTCAACCATATTAGAAACTGGTACTGCCAAGGCGTGAAATGGCTGAAAATCGTGTTGCCATTCCCATCCCATAAATTACTGTAAGGAATAGACCCTTCCTTGCAAGTCTCACTTAATCAGGTTGCTTTTTTAACCATTGCTTTCTCAATATTCGAAGCTTTTCCAGGATGAATATAAATCATTCTCCCAATACAAGCAGATTTCAGGTAAATGTCAAGTTTTGATGAATTATAACGATCAGTAAAAAAAAACACACCACGGGAAGAAAGGTCTGGAGAGGAAAATTCAGGTAATGAATTCATACCAAGCTCGTGTTTGGAAATTAGATGACAAAGGAGGAAATATGAAAGTTAACCTGTTCTCCACGACTAGTGTTGTGCCAGGAGACCCCGGTGGAGATGGTAAATATAAATCACTGAGTTTCTAAACTTCCCTGCAAGGAGGGGATGTCGGTAATTCTGCCACCCCTGTTGTTAAGCAGCACTCCAGGGATGCCTTGAATTAGCCTTGTCCTCAGCAAAGAAGCAATTAGAGTTGTTTCTCTTGGTGAAATTACCAGGCAGAGATGAGTAGTGTTCAAGGGCTTTGGGCATGCTTGATTTTTGTAATTGTGTAGCCTAAAACTCTTTCTGGATAAGAGATATTGGAGAGTGCAAGTAGAAATACTCATCACTTTTGACAAGGAATTAATTTATAGCTCTTTACGTGCACTCTGCTCATTTATCACTGCAATGTCTAGTTAAGAGACTTGTAATTCATTGTATTGAACCCGTGTAGCTGAGGGGGAAATAGCAGAGCTGCTGGTTTCTCTCTGCATATGTTGTGTTTCTGGAGGAGAACAGCTCCTAGAACACTGCTGGGAGAGAAGTGGAGCACAAATGTGGCATCTTCTCTCAGCTAAGAAGTAGTTGCAGGTATTTTTTTCCAGATAGATTTGTTTTGAATAATTTCCTTGCTAACAAATATGGGTAGAATGTTATTTGCTTGTTGATTCCAGTGAGGAAACACCATCCCACATTTCAGACATGAATATTGTATATAATGCTAGAGATTTAATATCTCTCTGATCAAGGGGGGCCCAGGCAGATCAACACAGGTATTTGTACAGATGCTTTGGTGTCAAATATGACTTAATATGAGACCCAGCACAAACTACAATTGTACCATTGCTCTGCTCTCATTTATGGCATCTTTATGATATCAATTCCCACCTAGCAAACAGTGCTAAAGCTTTCAGATGGAAGATTAATGAGCATAATTCCTGCACTGGTGGACTGGAAATGTGACACAAGCCTGGCATTTGGGCATTGCAATTACAGAAAGGAGAAGTTGTAAATGCTCTTAAAAATGCACTTTTTTCCTGACAAACTTTTACCAGAGTTGTTGCTCTTTCAAAAATAAATCCAATTTGAAATACTTCAAAATTTCTTCTCATGGATGATGTAGGTTGTAATTCTCTTAGTTATACATGGAGGTTATGTGTGTGAATAAGTGGGATAGTTGTGCCTGTCAGTTCATTCCCTGGAGCTCCAACCTTCCAGTCCTTGCAGGACTGCTTGGCTCCCAATCAAACCTTAATGAAGCAAATCACTGCTCTGGAACTGCTTATCAGCTCTGCTTTCCACTATTTCAGAGTAAAAATGGACCAGAAAGGCATTTCCCACGCTCCTTAATGATGTTTTCCCTCATTGCTCCTTATTTAGAGTAAAAGTTAGAACTCTAATAATGTCATTTTGAATTTTCAGGGTAAAATGTTGAACGTGGGGATGTTTCCCCCTTACATCACCTGATCCCAACCACAGCTCTGCACCCAGAGGATTGATCTCCAGCATCCCCAGTGCCACTTCTGGGTTTGTAGCTCTTCCCAAGACCTCCTTTTTTCTCCTTACTGTCATCATTAACAACTAATTATCCTCTTAGATGCCACTCATCTTTAAAAATATTCAAGGGTGTGGTTGAGCATGTTCAGAACTTCTTAAACCTTTTTTTAGCATGTCTGTATGTGAGGAGGGAGAGAGAATAAATGGGGGCAGGGGGGGAAATTCTGTCATTAGGGCTTAAGAAAAGTGACTTTGCTTGCCTTGATCCATCTGTGCTTGTCTTGGTGTGCAACCCGTGGGCAGGTTGGACTTTCCCTGGCAGTTCCAAGGCAGGAATTCAGGGGATAATTCCCACAGCAGAGCTGGGACTAACAGGCTAAATCTGGAACCCTCCCCCCCACCCCGGGAAGGCAGGAACATTTGTCCTTTATTACAGGACTTCTGTGGATAGCATTCTGCATTGTGACAGCTTATTTTCTTTTGATTCTTTTTATAAATATTCTGTCAAAAATATTTAAGAACCTTATCAAGGTTCAGTGGGTTCCATAATCCCATTATACGGGAATCATTACTTAGTAATAACCAGACAAGC
Source organism: Dendrocincla tyrannina (assembly GCA_035047865.1). Classification (NCBI taxonomy): domain Eukaryota; kingdom Metazoa; phylum Chordata; class Aves; order Passeriformes; family Dendrocolaptidae; genus Dendrocincla; species Dendrocincla tyrannina. The sequence continues at coordinate 2,949,695 of JAWWMP010000023.1, read as the reverse complement.
AATAGAGAAATCAATAACTATTCCAAAAGCACAGTCTGTGCTAGGAAAATAAGCTTTCCCCTCTCATAACGTTAATAAGATTGGTGGGGCTGATTTTGGTAGTTTTGTCCTACACATCAATTACAAATTCTGTGAAAGGTAAACCCACCAGGAAGCTGAACTGAAGAGGCAAGATGGGCAAAGGGGGAGTTGTGCTGCTGTGAGCCCCTCCCTGGTTAATTAACATTTGAAAATACGTGTTAGAAACCATCATGTTTTAAAGGATATATAATTTGAACTTCTTAGTAATCAAATAAAAATGCTGTGATTATTTTGTTAATTTTTTTGTGTGTGTTGTTCTCATTCAAAGTGACTTCTTGCTTGGTACTTTTATGTTAATTTATGATTAATACTGATAGGGATGAAGTCTTCCCCTTGTCAACATAAAATCTTTCAAATGATAATAAGATTGTCACTTTTCCTATTTTCCCTTTGTTTCCTCTTCTGTTTCTCCTAAATTAATGTTTTCTGATACTATTGTTAGATAGAAAATTGAGCACACGGGGAAACAAAAATCAGTCTCATTAATTACATGACAGCTTTGTCTGGAATTCATTAACATTAATATCCTATTTTTCTTTTGTGCCTTTTACAGGGGTTATTTGCATTCCTAAAGATTCCTCAACAAGTGGTGACTGAGGTGGGACATGTAATAGAAGTGACTCTGACCTCAGAGAGAACAGAATTCACAGCAAGAAATGGTGAAGCAACCCTGTAATGGGAAAACTGATCTCAGGCTCCCTGTTCCCAAGAGGCAAGAGATCTCATCACCTTTTTTACAGCTTTTAAAGAGTCATTTAAAGGAACCTCTTTGGATTCTTCTGAGAAATTCATTCAGCAAAGAATTAATTAATTTGCTTTTCTGGTCTCGTTGAGGGGGTTTTTTTGGTGGGGTTTTTTTGTAGGTCTGGTTTTTAGCACTGATTCTGCCCTTTCCAACAAACAAACAGCACTTGAAAGTCCTAATTAGTTTTTTGTGTGATCAGAGGCAGTTTCATTTGAATGGAGGTGCCAGCACATTGTCCCCAGTGTCACAGTCAGAGCAGAGGAGCCAACACTTCAAATGTGACCCCAAATGGATTACCCTGTCTCTCTTAGGTCAGCCCAGAAGGCAGAACGGGGAGTTGGTGGCTGAAGTTTGTTATTTGTAAGGTTGAGGACTCAGCTCAAGGGTGGTCTTTCAGCTTTTCCTAATTTAAGGGATGTGTTGTGGCACAGGAGGACACAAAGCTGGTATCATCCCTTTACAGGACTCCAGGAGGAAAATCTAAGGAGCTGCAGAAGGCTCAGCCTTAGCTGCCTGCTCATCGTGCCCCACTTAACCTGCCAGCTCTAAATACATGGATGGGCATGAACTGACAGGTGCTTGAGTCGAGAGTCAGAGCAAACTGTTCTCCAGAGCTTGTGGAACCTACACCATGGATCCCCTTCTGGCAGAAATGTCAAGCAAAAAAATCACTTTTGTGTTAGGTTTGGGAGGTTTTAAAATATTCAAGGTGAACTAAAGCAAAGCCCTGTCTTGTGTTTGTTTCTCCCCAAGCTCAGGTGCCATTGTATCAGATTTTGTACTTCTGCCCATGGTCTGTGGTCCCTTTTTTACTGTTTCTTGATGTTTACTGTCCCTCTCATGTCCTGTTTAAATCAATACATTTTAAATGTGCACTTTCCCCAGATATATCCACAATTAAAACCCAGTAGGCAGATTTATTTTTGCTTTAGTGGTAATATGATTGTCACATAAATGCTACAGAACCTGCAACATCTTCCATCTTGAGAAACCAAGTTCTATGAAAAAAACACTGAAAACATGTTTGGTAGAGCCTTTTGGAAAATATCTCCAGGCACTGCATGTGCTGTGCTTCCTTTAAACACTTCCAAGGAGGACAGAATTTGTATTTTCATGCAAAGGTGAGGTTTTAGGTAATAATAATGGTCGCTATTAATGGTCTCACTTGTCCTTTCTTAAAATGATTCGTGTGGATTTAGACGCCTTCAAGTCCTTTGATCTCCTGATTTACCCAACAGCGAGCAAGGTTAATGCTTAATAAAGTAAGATGCCCTTTTTATAATCACTTCATTAAAAGTGAGTAGCAAGAGGTACATTAAATTAAAGTGTTTGTGATATGGGATCAATTTGGTGGAATCCCAGAGGTCTCTCTGTGCCTCATAAAGAGCTCTCCACTTTGAACATATCTATAAGTGACCCATTGAGGATTTCTGTTCTCTTTAATTTGAGGAATTTAAATTGCTTTTATTACCTGTAATGGTGTTAAGTACTGAATGAGGGATAAATTGTCCTGGAAAGGAAGTAGAGTGCAGGTCTACAGCTTTAATAATTCATACCCTCTCAGCATTTATAAAATAAACTACATGTTACTGGGAATAAAATTAATAACGATATTCCTCAGGAAAAAGTTTCCTTTCACCTCTTGTAAGGGGTTGGGTCTTACAGGGAGGCTGTTGAGGCAGGAATGAGCATGTTCTGGATTATCCATGAATTGAGGAGAAATATAGAAGTCCTGGTTTCTTGGCCCATGCTGAATCCTTACACCTTGTTACTCTTTGAGCCCAAGTTCTGAAACCTCTTTGCTGAGCAGGCACTCTGGTTGCCTCCAGAAGTTCCAGTGGTTTTTCTACTTCTTAAGAGAAACAAAATGCAGCCCCCAAAACATTTCACATGCCTATGGTGATGTTGTGGCTCCTGATGCTTTTTTCCAAAGTAATCCGAAGATGATTGCAAACCTTTAATGGGCTCAATGTCTGTCTTCATAGCTCTATTGTCAATAAAAGATGGTTTTTTTCCTTGCAGCTGGACCACTTCTGGCACGTGGAGCATTACAAGAAAAAGCCAAAGTACAAAAGCATGCCTTTATGCATAGTTTTGTGAACCAGGGTTTGACATCCCTGTGCCTTGAGCATGACGTTTGACAGCAAGAGTTTGGAAAGTAAGTGAGAAACAGAGGGCTGTGATTACTCCACAGATCCTCTCCCAGCTGCTTTGGACCATTCCAGGCTCTGCTGCTCCCACGAGGAACAGCCACGATCGCCCTGCTGTAATTAGTGGTGTTGGGCACAGGGACAGTGTGGGGTGTTCTCCATTCCCAGAGATCTCTCTCTTCTGTTGTCATGATATCATGTACGACACTTCATCCCTATTTCTGTAATTAAAATCACGTCAGGTGCTGCTGAGCTTTTTTGGATATTTATTATTGGAAGACTCCGATAAGCAGACCTTGCTTTGGCCTTTTATATTTTCCACTCTCTCATTTCAGTTATGACTCTAAGCTGTAATTCATCAAATGCACAATGAGAGGTTATCAAAGCCTTGTTTCAGTAAAAGAAAGAGGAACATTACCCTCCAGAGATAAATCTTTCATTAAACTTTACAAAGACCTTAAGCAGTTTCTACCCTATTTATCTTCTCCTGTCTTTCTTCATGCTCCAGCTGCCAGTGTTTAGAAAGCAGCACAGGGCACACAGCCAAAACAAGAGCTGGTTTCCCAGCCAAATGGAGAAACTTCCTCTTCCATAACCAACATTTGACTTCACCTTAGGAAAATGCTTTTGAAATTGCCTAAGTTTCAGAATTTAATTTTGTCCATGTCGTGATTAACTAAATGACTGGTCCTCTATAGGGCCAATGTTGTTTGGACACAGAAAAGGTCAAAGAAAATATTCATAGGAGGCAGAAAATGAATTTGGTGAGGAGTAAACTCATCTGGTTTCTTTTTTAATTCTCTTTTTAATTTATTGCACTTGGCTGTCAATGCTTTAGGAGCTTAATATCTTTTGCTATTTTTACAGTAGGTGTTTTCCAAGGAATTTTATCAATTGGAATTACAGGAGCAGCCTCAGTAAGTATTGAAAATAAAAACCTCCTTACCTCTTCAGCTTCTGTGAGAAGCCAGTTGTATTTTTATTATAGATGCTTTCTGAATGGCAATGCTTTTTCCCCATCCTTGCTTTATAAAAGGTGTTATTGAATATAAAGTATAGCCAAACTAGACAAAAGTAAGGATGGCAGAGGAAACAATATGATAGTTTTGACTTATTCAATTCCGTGGTTGTGATTAAATATGAGTTTAGTTCTCTGTAGAGGAAAAAAGAGAGAAAATATTTGCTAAGTCCTGACTCAGGCAGCACCAAAAAGCAAATTTTCTTTCAGGTCAGTAAGCTTTGTGTCCCCTCTGTTTTGGAGGAGGTTTGCAAAGTCTCTTTGCTGTTCTTTATACACTTTGGAGAATTTTGGAGCTGTGGTTCCTCCAAGCCCTGTCCTGCCTTGTCTGGAGCAGCTCCAAGGATGGGCAGTGCCCACACTCTCTGGACAACCTATGCCAGTGAGGAGCAGGATAGAAACAGGTTAAAGACATTTTCAGTAGAAAAAAACCCACAAAATAAGACTGAGATGTGGGATGAGATCTGTTTTCACTGACCACAACGACTGGTTTTGATTTCCCATCAGGAACAGGACTCTGTGCAGTTCTCCTGGTCCTCCTTGGTGTTTGATCCAGGGTGATGATGCTGGTGGGAATTGCAGGGAGCACCCTCTCCTCTGCTGCACCTCTGCCTTGTCTGACTGGATACCTGATATGGACAATTCCCTAATGAGCTTTCTTTGCAAAATTTATTTGCTGTGTTCCCACAGAATGATGAAATACTTCGTGGATCTGACTCTTCTGCCTCCTGTCTGGGTTCTCTGACAAGTGTCTGAAATTACAGCCAGTGGATTAATTGCTCCTGTCAGGAAGTTGTATGGAATTAGGGTTCTTTTCCAAGTCTCCCCTTTTTCTCTCAAAAACAAAAAAAATCTCTTAAACAGTGATTTATTAAATAGCAGTAACGTACTCCAGCCAAAGCCATTTGAGGTTCTAATATCTATATTGAAATTCTCTAATTTAGTCAGAAAAAAGAAGACCCTCTCCCCTTTTCAAGGATTTCAGTCAGAAGGCAAGTGAAGCTTTGACCTCTGCTTCTGCATTGAGCCTTTTCAAGATTTAGAGTAAATGTCAGTATTGAAATTCAGAAACATTAACTAATCTAGTAATGGTTGAAAATTAATAACTGATATTAAGTGATTTTTCAGGGCATACCACACTCATTTCAGCAGGAGGAATTCCAAGGCTCACAAGCATCAGTTCCTGAAAAATAAATCTCAGGAAGCTTTTAAAGTGAGGGCTGTTCAGTGGGATTTCTCTTATGGCATTTTGGGAAAATAAATGATATATAGTTCAGTTATAAACTTGCATTAACAGAAGATTCCTCTCTTTGAACAGCACAGGGTGGTGGCACAGTGTCCCCTTGTCACTGCTGAAGCAGCAGAAGCTCCCAGTGCGAACTGGGAGGGAATTGCTGGTTCTTGCTCTGCTGAATGTTTTGCCACTGACTTGGGAATTTGGGGAGCTGAGCTGGAAACTGGGTTTGGAGTGGCACAGATTTGGTGCAGGATTCAGTGGGAATAGTGTTTGCTTTATCTTTGGTGATCCAGAGCAATGGGAGTGACAAAACAATCCTGAGTTTTACACCCAGCAGCTGCAAAGATGGTTGAGATGAAGTCCCTGTCCCTTTCCCTCTTTAATGCATTTGTAAAGTGTCCTTACATTAAAATAACTTCCAAAATAGCATTTCTACCCTGACTCTGCTCTCCCTGCACTTGTCAGAATATTTTGAGGGTTTTTTTTCATCTTCTCCTCTAGCTTGCCATGTTCACTGGGCAATGCTTACCTCCTGAATGGCACTGTGAAATCCTTTCCTTGTCAGTTGTCATTGTGGGTGTTCCAGAGAGACTCCCAGAACAAATGCAGGTAGGGATGGGAGTTTCTCTGGTGGTGCTCCCAGTGACACGTTTGGGAGCAGACACAACAGGGGTGTAATTTGAGTTACGTTCCTGTGCCTTTCCATCACCAGATGGTGTTTGATTATTATTACCGTGTTGCTTTTATTCTCAGGGAGCAGGACTGAGGTTCTCGATGGAGAATCAGGAAATCCCTGGAAAGAGAACATCGTCTGCAAAGGGCTCAGGACTGGGGAGTGTTGCTGTTGTGGCAGAGGATGCAACAGTCCCAACATCCTGGGAATCTGCTTTTTTTGCCATCCCAGGAGAGGAGAACACACCATTAATGGGAAAGGTGCACCTGGGGCTCAGAGGAGAGAGCTCTGAGGTTTGGATTGCAGAAAACACTAAGAAATTTCTATTTGAATGCTTTTCCACTCCTTCCCTGTAGGAAATCAGGGGCAAAACAGCCCGGACTCCACCAGAAGTCACAGACCAGGGCTCTGTTTTTGAAGGTTTTCCCTGAAGAGCCCAAGGCAAGTGTAACTCATCAAAGGCAACTTTGTAGTTGCCCCTTGTGGATCATTTGCACCTATTTTCAAGTGTGACCTGGGTAGCTTTGGCTGGCAGTCATTTCTGTAGCCACAATTCCTTTTCCTAATGAACCCCACACAGGCACATTGAGCTAATTCAAAGCCTAATGACATTAAGAGAAGTATTATGTTAAACTTCAGTGTGCTCCGAACCTTGTCCAGTGATGTTTTGCTTGGAAATTTGGTACTTGGAAATATTTTTACTTGGGAAATGTAGGTATAAAAGCTCAATTTAAAGCTATAAGTCACCACTTTTCAAAATGAAGGCAACAAACTTTGTATTTTTTTCTTTCTTTAACTGTGGAGTAGTTTTTTAACTTAAGCCCTTCTTGTCCTGATGCTTCTGCCATGCAGAGTTCCCAAATAAGCTGAGAACAACTTTATTAACTTCTGATTAGACAGCCAGCTCTTTAGTTTGCACCAAAAAGGCAGTAAAAACTTCAGCTGAGCTCAGAGAACAAGCCCAGTGCTTCCCCTAATGACCTGCTTAAATAAAGCCATGGATCTGGCCATTGTCAAATTAGTCTTTTTCTCCAGACCTTATTTCATTTGCAGGTATCTCAGATACTGAAGGTTCCACTTACTGAGCCCTTTTCATACGGTTTTTCTTAAAAATTGAGGATGATCTCCCTAACACAGGGTTAAAGATCACTAGAAGTTTAAAGGTCACTGAAAGGCTAAAGGCTACACAGCAGGTTGGAATTTCATTTATATGAACCAAACCTGTCTGACTGTTCAAAACATTTATAGCTCATTTACTCCAACTCACAGCCTGGCTTTGTGTTTTATTAAATAATAATGTGTGTTGGGATTTCAGACTCAGGGTTTGTTTGCTCTGTTTTAGTTCTCTGAGGTTTGGATTTGCTTCAAGGAAGGGACAGAAGGGTAGGGATCAGTGCTGCCCATTTTTATGAGCAAGTAGGAAGTGGAGGTGAACCCCCAAAATGTGTAAACAGTCTCAACCCTGTTCTTCATTTGGGGCTTCCTGGATTGCATCAATGTGCTGCAGAGACGTGATGCTGCAAACATTGCAACTGTGTGGTTTGTTCTCCCTCTTGTGTTCGTTCCCCACTCCTATTGCAGGCAGAGCAAGGGAGCTCATTGGGAAGGAAGTGCTGGTCCCACTCCATCATTTCAAAACCCTTCTTGGCATGGGTGAGAAAAACAGGGTCAAGTTCTTGGTGAGTTGCTTAAATAAGTTTTCAAAATGGGATGTGGAAAACTTATAGTCGGTTTCTATATTTTTATATTTCTTTGCTGAAGGAAAATACCGGAGAGAAGGAAGGGGAAATCTCCCTCACATTAATGATCTGTTTTCATAAACGCTTTCTGTCCATCCTTGTGTTCTCACTTTGTTCCCGCACAACTAATGGTTTATGGAAGTGAGAACTGACACAGGCTTTCTATTCACTACAAAGTCAACAGATTGGTTTTGTCCTCTTTAAGGGTGGAGCTAAAAATATTCTGATTTTCCCCTGTCATTTATTGTATTTGCCTTTTATTGAGTTACCATGTCCTTTCTCTTCATCCTCGTTGTTTCCAAGCTCCATGTTGCCATCCCAGGAATCATGCTGCAGTGACTCTGGAACAACCCACTGAGCAATGGGTTGGGTATCTAGCATTCTGGACAGGTAGAATTGTCCCACATGGAACTATCTGCAATATCCCAAGTTATTTCCAGTTGTCATGAATCATTTGGGGTCACTTCAAGCTCATGTTTTTCTTTCACAGAATCTGTCGCTGTGCTGAATAATTACGGAAACGTGGCCTGATTGAAAAATGTACAGGGAATAAAAAGAAGCATTTTTAATGTTTAGAACATCTTCTTAAGAGAATTTATGTCTATCTAATATATTGCATATTCTTAAGTGGAAAAGTTAAATCTGTGTGTTTTAAAAAATATCAAAAATCTGTATTGTCCCATTGATTAAGTGAAAAAAACCACAGTCAAATGATTTCTGTGCTAATCTGTGTTGGTTGGATGCTGTGAAACTCAGAAATGAGTAAGAAACACTTGATTGAGAATTTTACCATTACCCATATACCAAGTAAATTCATTTTCCAGGAGTAAACCCTGGGAAATTTTGTTATTTCTTTAACAACAATAACAACAACAAAAGAAAAGTTGGTGGCAAAGCCATTAAACTGAATTAACAAATAACCCAGAGAGATTTAGCGCTTGTCATGAAATCCTATATGAAACCCAAGACAAGGCCAATAATGCCACAGGACTGAGAGGCAATAAAGCAAATTGTGCTTTAATTTATGGTTTGCAAACCATCTGCTCAGAGGAGAAGCACCAGCCACAAGGCACACGAGAGGGGAGTGCCTGTTGTAATGGAAAGGCTAAAATTTGGTGCCTGGGATCGTGGATATAAAAGGTTGAGTAACTCCTAATGATTCCATGGTAGGGCTGCTCAAGTTTGTAACTTCCAGTGCTATGTGGGGTTTAGGTTTGTTTGGTTTTTCAGTTGCTAAATTGGTGTTTCCCAGGTTGATTTTTCGGGAGGTTTGTTCTCGTTCTCTGTGTTAATGGGATCACTCAGGCAAAGGACGTTTCATCTAAAAAACAGGTGTGAAAAGGAGCTCTGTAGATGAACACAGAAAACCTCTCCCCACCAAGAACAGATCAAACACAAGGTATAAATATTTTAAATGATTTGTGCAACAAAACTGGCATCCACAGTCGTGGTGCTGCTTCCCAGCTTTTATTCCACTGAAAGCCTGGTGTCCCCCTCAGAAAGAGCCATGAGAAGATGCATCCTCCTTCAGGTACGTGAGCTATTTTACCACCAAATCATCAATTTGGATGGGATTTTAGGAAAATGGATGATTTTGGATGCCATGGAGATGCAGAAACTCCTGTTTTTCCCACTGACTGCCCACACTTTTCAAGTAATTATTTGATTTTCTCTGACTTTGAACTTCCAGCCCTTATTTATGTTCTGTAACAAACAAAGACCCCCACAAATCCTGGTTTTTTTGGTACCATGTCCAAATCACAGAGTTCTTTTGATAAATGAACCAGACTGAACATCCTCTGATATTTTTCACACTGCTAAATAAGACAGCCCTTGATGTTGAAGGTGGGAGTTGCTGAAGGGGTCAATGACAGTTTGAAATTCAGAGAAACAGGAGGGCACCCAAAAAGTTGATGGGAAATGACCCCCTGCCTCAGAGCTGGGGAGAGAAATTATTGATGCTGAGGGCTCTTCATTCCAGCTGTGGTTTTGTTGCTGCATAGAATCAGCAATAAACACAAAAACCCCCAGATGATCGACATGGAGATCTCCTGTGAGTTGAAATCAGTGGTTTCCCCCAGTTTTGGCTGGCTGAGTGCAGGTGTGCCAGGGACAGCATCTGTGCCCAGGGAAATATCCCACAGGAACAGGGATATTCCAGCCCCACTTCCCCAAATGCCCCTGGGACCTGTGGCATGAGCTCTCCCTGCATTGGGAATGCATCATCATGCAATTTATCTGACACTATCAAAAAATACCTTTGCTGCTTCTGAAGGGTGCTTTAAAATTTTAGGGCTCAAATCTGTGATTTTTAAGTGTCTTCTAAAAGTTTTATGGTTTCTGCTTTGGCTCTAAGACCATGTGGAATCATTAAGGTTATTTTTCAGGTAGTGTTTAAGGCTGATAGAGCAGCAAATTGTAGATTTCAAGGCTTGCATTGCATTCCTTACTAGTTTCTTATATTTATTTCATGTATTTTGGTTTAAAATGCCAGCTGTTGTAGAGATGTTAGGCATTGTGTTTAAGTTTGGAGCTCCCATTTCCATTTAAAATGTGACAGTTCTTTTCAGAACTGATATTGGATGAATCCTCTCTGAAGAACTGAAGTTTTGTATGGCCATATGTTCTTACAGCCCTTTCTTTAGCAAGTGGAATCAAGATAACTGGAAGTGATGCTAAAATGTCTAAAATAACACTAGAAATCTGTGTTCCTGCTCCAGAGTTCCTTATTTCTTAAAGCTTTGTACTGTAAAAATGATGCTGATTTTCATAAGCCCCCCCAAAAATGCCTGTGGCAGCAGAGGAGGATGATCCAGCATCCTCATATATTTATCTTTTGGTTCTTCTGCCCAGAATAAATATTTCCACAAATATCCTGGCTGGCTCACAAGGAAATGGGATGTCTCCCCCACTTTTCTCTCTTTCTTTTGCCATATTCAGAATCCAAACTAAAATGATACACGGGATTGTTTCAAAAGCTTTTTACTTGAATGGTGTCAACAAGTAAAAAGAAATTGTATTAGCAAGGCAGGTATTTTGCTCAGATCTTAAAAGAGATGGGAAAACTTCAGGAAACACCTTTTCCATGCAGCATTTGGGGTGGTACGGGAAGAGGGAAGGGATGCAGAAGAACATACAGAATTATTTTAGGGAAGAGGAATACTTTCTCTAATTAGTGCTGCTACAGAAGGATCTGGGGTTATTAGCATATGATTGCATTTGGGAAGGCTGAAGTGGCCTTTTAATTGGGAACAAATTTGACAAAGAGGAAGACAGACACATTATCTAAATTAAGAAGGCTGATTAAAGAAAAAAAAAAAAAAGAAGAGAAATAATTGTACCCCAAACAAAGTCCTGCTGGTGTTTAAATGCCGTAGGAAATACACTGCCACCCATCCCAGAATATTGCCAAGGCCAGGATGTGCTGTGAGGCACCAGCTGCATCCCAGGAATATTCCCTATCAAACTGCACATCTGTTTAGAGCAAACACTGTGTTTCCCAGACTAGAGAGGCTCCATAAATTTTATTTTCAAAAATAAAATCTATTTGAGCACCGTTGCTACCAAATGCCTACTTCTCTGCCTGCTTAAGAGGCACAATATGGATTTGTCCTCCCCCTGCTGAAATCATTGAGGTTGTTACTGTTGGATTCATCCCCAGGAGCTCTCCCTGTGGCTTCCACCACAGGGTGCAGCGGGCACCCTGTGGAGAACATCCTCTGGAACGAGTCACAGCCAGAGCAAAACACCCCCAGGCATCTCCTGTGCTGGCATAAATCAATTGTGAACCTGTTGCAATCAATAGGGGAATACTAATGGAGAAACGGTGAGACAAGGCTGGAAATTAAACAGTGTGGCCAAGATAAATGTGCCTCCAAACCCTGGGCTCTTGCCAGCTGGGGCTGGAGGGTACTGGGGAGTGATCCTGCCCATCCAGAAAGATGGAATAGCTGAATATTTTTCCCTAAAGAACAGCACACCCCTGAGTGCTCTCCATGCCAATTCATCATCATCTTAAATCCAGGTAAACTGTCTCTGCCACGGTGTTTTATGGAAAGGTTTCCTGTTTCCGAGCTGTGGGGGGAGAGGAGATATAGATAAAATATATCCTCTCATATATACATTTATGTGTGTTGGGGGTGTGTTAAGGAAACTTCTCCAAGAGTGATTGAACTCTTCTGCTTTTGTCATTCATCATGTTGGCAAACACAGCACAGCAAAACTGAGGGTTTCCTTCTAATATCTAAGTTAAATAGGTTTTGCTCACATTGATATTTTAAATGTTTGACTTCCAGGCATTCAAGAAATCCAATTTAACTTATGAAAATGGTGAGAAGTGAAATGGTGAGAATGGTGACCGTGGGTGAAACGGAGAGCAAGATTTGGGGTTTTTCAGTCTGAGGTTGCCTTTGAATCCAGCAATTCAGTGGCCTGTGCGATGTATGGAGCTGGAGGGTCTAGCCCCACTCAGGAGGGTATAACCACACTTTTCCTCTGTTTTTAAAATTCCTTGTGTTTATTAAGCACTCCTATGGGCACAGGTTCCCACACAAGCTTTCCTGAGCACTGCTCATCCATCCATTTGCTCAGGAGGGTGAGGGAGCTGCTTTTCCTTGCCCTGTTCTGGGTCTTCGGGGAAGAGATTTTAATTTTGGTGGATTTAAATGGTTCCATTTAAAAAGTTAACTTTCCGTGTCGAAAAGAAAAGTCTCTAAGAAGTGAAAATAATTGCTTTCTGCCTTTGCAGTTCCTGATTCATTACAAGAATTGATTGACCTTGAATGGCTGTGAAGCTGACAGCGTGGAGTCTGTTAATGGGTTCACTCTGAAAAGGTCCTGCCCTCCCTTACGTAACCACTGCTGCCACTTAATGGGACCTGTGGCCGTGTCACCAGGAGCAAAAAGAGACCCTGGCAGAACAAATGTCACGTCAGGTCAGCAATGTGGTCTGCAAATTCAGGTATTCCTCAGAAACTGGGAAGGCTCAATGTGCCCAAACCTGCCTGTTGCTGCTTTCGTGGCACCAGGGCTTTTGTTACGTGGACACGTGGGCATCTCTCCATGGGCTCGGGCTTTGGAGTCTGTGTGTGATGTCTCAACTCATTAAAGAGTGAGAAAATAAAAATATTTGGAAATGCACTCCCAAGAGTGATGGACAGAGGATTGGAAGCGATTGCTGCTTGCTTGGTCACTTCAGAAATGCTCAAGCTGCAATACAGAGGTTTTTTCCACCATAAAATCTACAAAAAGGACTAAAAAAGTCCTTTCTTTGCCCCCAAAGCAAATGATTGAGGTGAGGATTGGTCTCTTCTGCCATGTCTCCAGTGAAAGGATGAGAGGAAATGGCCTTAAACTGCACTAGGAGAGGTTTGGATGAGAGATTGGGAAAAATTTTGGTCAAAAAAGGTTGGTCAGGTGTTGAAATAAGTTGTCCAAGGAGGTGGTGGAGTCACCACCACTGGAAGTGTTCAAGAGACATCTGGATGTGGCACTTGGGGACATGGGTTAAGGAATGCTTGGATTTGATTGTCTTGAAGGTCTCTTCCAGCCTTGATGCTCCTGTGATTGCTGCTCACTGTGATTTTGGAGGTCCAGTCTTGGAAAAGATCCTTAGAAAAAGCTGCATCAGCAATATCCCTGCAAGTGCTTTAATGCAGAGCAGCAGCACTGGCTGGAGCTACAAGGAATTAGCATAACAATCCACTTTACTTTGGGGTTTTTCCTGTTGTTTTAAGGAGAAAAAAAAAAAAAAAGGTTAAAAATCTTCCAGATCCTGCAAACATTGGGAAGAATGCAGACAGACACAGAAAGCTTTGAACTTCCATCTAAGAAGGCTCTTAAAGTCAGTCTCTCTTATAAATTTATTCTGCTGTGGTGGCTGTGAATGTCCAAAGCCAGACTTGGACTAGATTTATGTAGAGTCATACATTATGTATCAGCTATAAAAAAAAATTATAAAGAAAAGGCTTTATGATTTAGCACTAAATTTTTAGAAAATAAAAATTCTGCTGAAAAAGGAGCTGTGCAACATTAAAAATGCCAGGCTTGTGATCAACACCTCCTCCTCCTCTCAGCTGTCTTTGATGCATTCCTATTTCGTCTCATGCTAGTGGGGCTTGGGAAATTTGCATTTCATGCTGGAGTCAAAAGTCAACTCCAAAAGCTGTGAGCTGGCATTTAATTATGAAACAGTTAGAAAACCCAAGACAAGTAGGATTTCAGTCTTAGTAAGATTAAAGACTAAAATCAGCTATTTGTGAAAGGTTGATTATTTGGACTCCATTGGGAAGACGTCGAGCACTTGGAATTTTCCATGAACATCCACCAAGGAGCTCAGAGGGCTGGAGCAGCTCTGCTGGGAGGAAAGGCTGGGAGGGTTGGGATTGTTCGGAGTGGAGAAGAGAAGCTTTGGGTTGACCTCATTGTGACCTTTCATGACCTGAAGGAGCTACCAGAGAGAGGGAGAGAGACTATTTCCAAGGGCCAGGAGTGGCAGGACAAGGGGAATGGCTTCAAACTGCCAGGCAGTGAGTTCGGATGGGATATCAGGAATAAATTGTTCCCTGGGAGGGTGGGCAGGCCCTGGCACAGGGTGCCCAGAGAAGCTGTGGCTGCCCCTGAATCCCTGGGAATGCCGAAGGCCAGGTTGGACGGGGCTTGGAGCACCCTGGGCTGGTGGGAGGTGTCCCTGCCCATGGCAGGGGGTGGGATGGGATGATCTTTAAGCTCCCTTCTAACCCAAACCATTCCTTGATCTTTGGTACTTTTGTGTCTTTTCTCCTAAAGATGTTTTAATGAAATGTTTGAGAACATTTGAACTTCAGAATTGCTTATTGATAATGCCATGAAAATATTTTCCTAAACAAGAGCATTTGAAGATGATCCATACTTGGTATTTCTTTAAGTACAAGTGAAAAGAAAACTGGTCAGTTTGAGCTTTAGGGCAGAACTGGAAGCTGAAATGGGGTTTTTCAAGGGCAAATGGATTCTGCTGCTGAAGGTCTGACTTTGGTTTAGAGGACCAGAAATAAATCAGTGCTTAGGTCAAGTTTGACAGCACTAAAATTTAATTAAATCATGTAATTTTCTTTGTAAATTACAAAAAAGGCCCATAAATTGGGTAGTGGTCCAACATTTCTACCATGCTGATTAGAAATCTGAATACCCAAAGGGATTTCTCTTAAGCTGAAAGCAGAAAACTGGAGAATGGTGGCAGGACAGCAAATGTGAAATGTCTGGAGTCAGGAGTAAGATATGTGAGCCAGAGCAGGTGGTGTCACACCAGTGTCAGGGTGGCTGTTGTTCACCACCATCAGCATTCCCAGTGTCTTGGCAAAGTGCTTGGCAAAACGGGGTAAAAATTGTCTCAGTGTGAACAGTGTAATTTGGTGTTAAATCATGAAAGAAGTTCAGTGTTATTCTGCAAACGGACACCAAACCTGCAGCTTTTGCTTTGGCCCCACAAACACATCAACTGGAATTGCCTGGGCATCCCTGTGCTGTCCTTGAAGGACACCAGCCACCGTCCTGGGGACTGGTTTGGGGACATTCCTGCGTTTGTGCTCCTCTGGGTGAGCTGGATCAGCCACGAGGGGACAATGGTGTTCCCTGCAGCTGGCACAGGACAGACCCCAGCCTGGCACCTCTGGCACTCAGGAATCTGAGCTGCTGCTGGGTGACTATCAACAAGCATGCCTTTAAAAAGGGGATTCTTTTTCTTGAAAAACTGAAAACAAAGATCAGCACTTTGTATCATCTTGCTCTGATGATTTAGGTCGAGTACTAAACCCTAAATCCAGTTTTATGGACTCATCAAGCTCAGCCTGAGTAGCTGGTATCACCCAGGTGTCTCCAAGTGAGAACTGCTGCATCTGCTTCATCCTTAATTTTCAAGGAAGGACAACGTGAGTGCACAGCAAAGGGAGAGGAGCTGTCTGGAAGAAATTTTAGGGTTGTTCATCTGCTGTGCATTGTAATTCTTGCACTGTGCATGAGAGCTGGGCACTTCAGGGGGGAGAAAAGAGTTCAAAGGCTCTGAGGGGCATCTGCACTTCAGGCTACCTCTGAAATTCACCTTTCTTTCTAAGCACTGGGGTTTATCACTCTTACATTCAAAAGGACGTGATTTTTCTATCTTCTGGTGTATTTCTTTTCGGGTCAATTACAATAAAATTAAACTAGTGTATTAGACCAATTTACTCATATGTGATAACAGCTACTCATTGATACACATCAATAACAGTGAGGAGGTCTAAAGTATTGCTTGGATTTATGTCCCACCACATTTTAATATGAATAATAATTGTGTGTTCCTATTAAGGGCAGTTCAAGCACTTTAATGTGGGAATACCATGAAAAAGAAAAGAAGAAAATAACCTTATAGTTTTACACTTGGAAGCAGCTTTTCATTGAAAAAGTCTGGGAATTTGCCCTTTGTTTTGCTTAAAGGAAAGTCATGTTGGGTTTGTGATTGTTTAGAAATTGGAATTAATAAAAACGAGACTGTAAAAAATTATGTTTCTGATATGTACTTACTGGAAACCTTAACTAATTTTCTGTGGTTGTTGGAAAGTTATGGAGAGAGCAATTACTATATAGTTTAATGCGTGGTTCTAATTAATTTGTAAAAAATATTGCTTTCTCAGCCTTTTTATTGGTGTGACAAATTCACATTGCTTTCTTTGTACCCTGTATATTGCAGCTCACATAATTACTGCTCCTCCTGCTGAGCAATTAGTGGGAAGGAGTCCCAAAATTAAACTAAGCTGAGCTCTAGAGTTGCCCATGAATTCTGCCAGGTTTCTGCAGTGGATGTAAAGAGTTGTTTTGTGAAGACTTACTTAATATCAAAACAGTGGGATTGATTTTCAATGTTGTATTAATATATTTTTAAAAACTCATGAATTATTAAGACTTTGTACATATTATTGACACCCCTGTATGTCCTTACACTATACATGGGTCTTGTTTGTACCTTCTGTGGTTTCATATTGTCATGGTAGTACTATTTGATTTTATCATTTCAGGTTTGCCTTTAATTCTTACCCCGATTCAACCTGTTTTGACTCAAATCAACCAGGTTCTGTCTCTATTAAAAATTTCTAATAGGTCTGGAGTTATAGGAATGAGGATGTAGAGAAAAAAACCCAAACACACAAGGCTGAATATATAAATGAGTAAACTTTTTGCCATCTCAAACAACCCCTTTTTGATACAATAGGTTGTTCAACTTGTTAATTATCAGCATTCCCTACACAATATTGGAGAGTCAAACCACTACATTTCCTGTTACTGTCCAGAGATTTTGTATCAGCATCTTGGATAGTTTTTACATCCACTTCTGTACCAAAATAAATGCACTTATTAGACAGGTAAAAATAGATATAGAATTTCATTTTAATGTGTCTTTAAAAAGCTTGTATAATCTTCCCATATTCACCTTTTATCTTTATGGTTCTGTTTTCCACATTTAACTGTCTGATACTCCACTGAACATCTCCTGGAAGGAATTTTATGGCTGCATAAAAGTAAAGCTTGACTATTTCATTTGAACAGGTTATCTAAATAGGAGCTGCTGTGTCCTGGGACATTTCAAAATCTTACATTTAAAAACTCATCTGTGAATCTCTTTATAAGATGTATTCTCTTCTTGTGTGCCATCAGATTCCTGATGTGTGCAGAAATACAGGTTTGTTTCTGTTTCATCACATCATTCAGTTTTCCACCCGAAAGCCTGATCCCCATTTGAGATATTTAGTTACTCTGATGGGGAATAATTTTAAGGCAAAGTGTACATTTTTCAGAAAGATGAACTCCAGAGTCCAAACTTGTTTTTTTCAGTCATTTCAGCATAAAAAGACATATTAAAACCCACGAAATAATAAGGAAGTAGCTAGAGCTGACAAATTTTCCTAACTTCCTATAAAAGACTTCTGCATCTCTGTCTTATAATCAACCCATCCTGGGTATAAATGTCCAGTACACTTTGGACTGACAAAGTCAAACCATTATTTTAAAATTAAAGTTGCTGACTGATTCTTAAATATGTGTTCCAAATGCCACCTTTATTTCAGTGCAAAGCCTGCAAATTTAAAAGGTTTAATTTTTCAGTGGTAGTCACTGACATTGGCTTGTGCTTTGTCTGGGTGCCAAGATTCAGGAATATCAACCCACAGAGGGAACAGAAACTTGGTGTAAGGACCAATGTGTGGATTAAAACCTCTTGTAGATGTTTATTGTTTCCTTTCCCTTGTTCTAGCTCCAGGGCTGGGGTTTACAGCCTCAGGGATGAGCACACACCTCTTCTCCTGCCTCAGAAGGGTTTTGCTTTGATGCTGGGTCATTTAGCTGTTCTATTAAAAAACTTCATTGTTCCAGCTCAGAGGGCTCATTAGTGATCACTCCAAACCAACATGAGTGACTCAATCACTGATTAGAAGAAATGGTCATGTTTTCATTTAATCCCCCTGGAAGACTCTGATGCTGGAAATATTCAGATTTATCCCCTTCGTTGGGGAACATAAAACGCAACACTCAGTGAAACATGTAAGGACAATAAAAAAATATATATCCCAAGCCAAATATTCTTCTTGCTGCTGGGTAGGAGTGCAGAGGGACACAAAGACACTCAGTGATCCAAACCTGGATCCAACACCTTTCCTGTTGCCCTGAGCTGTGCAGGCTGGGCGTGGCCTGGGCAGGGAGTGCTGTTCATCCCCCAGAGCCCTGAATTACCTGAAATTCGAAATATTTCCAAATTGCCTTACTAGAACAGGAAATTGCCTTGTTATTTCACCAATTTGCTCTGACAAGCTACTTTGTCTAATGCAAAGGATATGCTTTCTCAGTTACAAGGAAAGTATTAATAACTCTAATTGCCACTTATTAGCAATTTTACAAGATGCTGAGCACATAAGTACACTTTCTAACAGTCTATAAAAGAGAACAGCATTACAGATAATATGATCGCTACTAATCGTTTTCTGGCTGGAAAACAAGATCTTTACAGAAATATTTGAACATCTCACATATGGTTGTGCTGTGGAGATCAACAGCATGAGTATTTTCAGGACAGGAGGTGAGAGGAGTCCTCTGGTGTAAAATTCTCCCATTCGAGTGTTTTGCATCCTCACGTGATTCAAAGTCAGGACTTGAATGTTGCCCCACTGGAGGATAAATGTATTTTCTTGACAGGAACAGTTGTAGAGCCCTGACCTGCAGGTACACGAGGTATGATCTTTTTAAAAGCAGTCTGGCACACATTTTGCACAACCATTTCTGCAGGGTAATCCCTTCAAGAGTGGGATTTTGTTATTTGGAGATATGCTGGTTTTATTTTGCACTGCTGGGTTCCAGTTTCCTACTGACAACTCTGTAATGTACCAAACTTAGTTTTTTTTAGAAAAATCTAAATTAATTGGATAAGAATTGTCCTTTTAAAAGTACAGATATCTAGTTTTTAATATAATTATGCTTTTGTATTGTAAAAAGGGGATATAATAATAGAGGGGTGTGTATATGTATATATATATATATACAGAGAATCATGGAATAATTCAGGTTGGAAAAGACATGTCAGACCATTGAGTCCAACCATTCCCCCAGCCCTGCAAAGGCCACCACTGACCCATGTCCCCAAGTGCCACATCCACATGGCTTTAATTCCCCCCAGGGATGGGGCCTCCCCACCTCCCTGGGCAGCTGTGCCAGGGCTGGACAGCCCTTACAGTGAAGAAATTTTTTTGTAATATCCACCTAAACTTCCTCTGGCACAACTGGATGCTGTTTCCTCATCTTATTCCATGTCCCCCCTGGTTCCCCCCCTCCTGTCAGGGAGTTGCAGAGCCAGAAGGTCCCCCCTGAGCCCCTTTTTCCCCAGGCTGAGCTCCCCCAGCTCCCTCAGCCCCTCCTGGAGCTCCAGTCCCTTCCCAGCTCCGTTCCCTTCCCTGGCCATGCTCCAGCCCCTCGGTGTGTTCCTTGTGGTCCCAAACCCATCCTAGGATCTGAGGTGTGGCACAATCCCTGCCCTGCTCCTGCTGCCCACACTGCTCCTGCTCCACTCCATTTATTTATCCACCTCACAAGGGCAAACCCTACAAAACAATGTCCTCAACGCATGAAGAGATTGCGATATAGACCTTTCCTCAATGGATTTGCCTTTGCAGGAATGGCAGGCATGGAAAATGTCTCTAGAAAGTTATGAGCACAGGAAAGGAAGTGTTGTAATAGACACTAAATGTCAGCGCAGGCTGTTTATCCCCTCTTCTGATCCACGATGGGCCAGACCCCTCCATTTATCCCCCATGGCCCATCAAACATGATATTCCTGTACACAAAGTTTTGTGGCCCTTTGAGAGCGATGTGTCCTTGGCTCTGATAAAGCACTTTGTTACCTCTCGGAGGCGCGCGGGAGGAATTGTTTCCCTCGGAGCGTTTTGAATGGAGTCCATAAGCACCATCCTTTATGGGCCCTGAGAACTGATAATGTGGCAAAGGATACTTCACGTCAAAACGTTATGGCTGTATTATCGTGGCAGAAGAATATATTTTCCAACATTCATTCAAGTTGCAGAACATTTCGGGGAACGTTCTCACTCAATCAGCTGAATCATTTATTTTGTGCTGCCGGAGCCGCATCAACGTGGGGAATTTCAGAGGGGCTTGGAGGAGGTGGGAAACCAGGCAGTGAGAGCTGAGTGCCTAATGAATTTAGCCATTCAAATGTCCAGAAGTATCTAAATGGATCACTCATGAAAATCAGCAGTGCTGCTTGTACAGATTGGTAATAAATTCTGTTTCATTACGGAGACAGGGATTTTAAGATTTAAAACGAAGACTGATTAAATCAAGAGAAACATGCACGTAAATTGTCATTATGTGGATGGATGCACCTTACTATATTAAAATTGGATTTTAGATTTGCTCTACACTTGATTTTGCAGCTCATTTTTGATGACAGTTCATTCCTTCCACACCACATTATAAATTCAGCTGTATTTTAGCATTGGATGGAATGGGGGGGTGTGGGGGGTAAACTTTGTTTCTCTTTTTTTCCTATTTTCCTGTGTCAGTATTTTATACAAGGTCAATAACAAGCTTCAGTGTGTTTACAATTACCAAGAGGATGGGATTTGTTATTGTGCACAGACAAATGTGCTGATGCTTCCATTATTTATGGATAGGAGATAAAAATCGTGCAACGTACTGAGACAAAAGTAAGGTGCGAGGTTTATATCTGTATTTTTGATGAGTTCTCTTAACAGGCATTGGGCAATGCATGGATCTGTGACTGTGGGATGTAAATTTTTCTTTGTAGTAAAGCTGTCAAAGCTTTGTGGGGTTTTTTTATGACTCACATTTATGCAACTTGGAAAAAAAAAAATCTCCCTTCCTCTAGTATTTAAAACCTGAACTGATTGGTTTGAACTGCCTGACGTTTGAAGGGGGATGTAAAAATAGAATAAACTTATTTGCTTAATGCTGAAGACTTTCTTAGGAAACTTTTGCTATGAGAATTGATTTTCTTTTTTTAAAAAAGGGAACAATTCAATTTTAAAAATTCCTGAACTGTCCTTAACATCCTTATTATTGTGGCCCTTGGTTCAGCTGGCGTTGCTGAATTCCATAATGAGCACTTGGGATGAGTCCTGTGGAAAGGAGCAGAACCCAGTAGTGGGCAGAATTTTGGAGCATTCACCCCAGAAAAGCTGGGGCACAGCTGTGCCTTGGGTCCCCATGCCCTCCTTCCTCTGCTGTGCCAAAGTGGGATCAGGATCTCCTCACCACAGTCCTGTTGTTTGGGGTTTCAGGGCTCTGTATCCATTAATGTCGGGCAATCCCAGAGTACGGTGATAAAACAGGAAACCCCCAAATTCTACTGCTTAGAAATGGGGTTTATTCTAACCTGGTTGGAACAACATCCAGGCAACAACCCTTTCCCTTGCCTTGGTCCATCCCATGGATTGTTAATGGTCTGTTTTCTGCTGCTTAAGCCATCCATGCTCCCATCAACTACTCCTCTGTTACCCCTGGAACTCCCTCCTGTTTGTGGGGGTGTTGAACAGGCACAGCTAAAGCTCACAAAGAGTCATTAGAGAAAATAACCCTTTTTAATTAGGGGAATGAGGGATTTTTTTTCAGGGGTAACTCAGAGCACCTGTCTTTGATTTCTATTTTTAATTGCCCCTGGGGGAGTGTCCCTCCTTTTTGTTGTGAACTCAGGGGGAGTGGGGAGTATCTGTCTTCTCCGCATCCCTGTGCCCAGAATTTGGGAGTTTTGGATCCCTTTTTATGCATCTCTGTGAGGAGCAGCTGTCCTTTCATCTGCAGCTTGTAAAGCAGGTAAGAGTAGATTTGTTATGCTGTAATTGGCTGCTGTTACTGCAATGTAGATCTTTCCCAGGACCACGGATTTGTTCCTTTATCCTCCTCCAGCTCTTACCACAAACTGCTGACTAAGAGCCAAGCAATGCTATTCTTCTTGTCTTTATTGTGAGATGTAAAAGAGTCTAAATTGTTTCAAATGTTTCTTGAGAGAATTGATTTTGCAATATGTATTAACAGCTTGGTCTAGATGAAAAATGTTTGAAAGTGAAATTTTATTGAGTTTTGCTTTATGTTAAATTCACAGCCTCTTACTTCATTCGTTCTCTGTCTAAGGTGGATAGTGAAAACCAGAGTGGCTGCCAGGATTGCACAAAATCTTTGTTAGGCTGTGAGCCATTCCTGGCTGTTTTATTCCATGGTGAAAGGAGGAAAAGGAAGCAAACACCTTTGTTAAGGCAGGGAGAACCCTCCTGTAATTGAGCATGGGCCTTTATTAAGGGGTGGGGGTGTTTTCTGTAGTTACTTGGAAAACCTTTAAGAGCAGCAGCATTTTTATTATCGAGTAATAACTGTGCATATTGCCCAGAACCACCTGTTTATACAGCTTTTTATTTTCTTTGATGCCCCTGCTCCCTGTCCCAATAATTGTATTTGTTTTAATGCAGCCAAGCTGTTTGAATCTGAACTTCCATCTCCATCACATGTGCTTCAGCTCTACCTCAACTGCTAAATATGTAATGCATAATTTCCTGCTCACATTCTCAGCACTGTGTTGTGAACATAGAAATGGTTCCTGGAAGCATTTTTGGTAATGTACTGTTCCTTTCCAGCTCAGAAAACAATGAGCATTTAAATACCTTATTAATAATTTCTGTGCTGCTCTGATACGTGTTTGGTTCTAGGGGAGATGTGATGGGAATTCTTGAGCTGCATTCCCCTCACAACAACCTCAGAATAAATGCTTACTAAGGGATTTTAAACCTTTATTTCCAGTAAAATTTCTATATTAATCTTGGTGTGCTTGGGCTAGAGATACAATTGTACCAGAGGAAAAAGTTGTACCTGTTTAAGCTTTGGGTGAGAGGATTAAAATCGCCCTGGTGTGATTATGAGCATAGTGAGGCTTCTGCAGAGTTTTCTTTGCTTGTGGGTTTTTAATTCCCAATTTATTAACGATCAGATCATGGAATCATAGAATGGTTTGGGTTTAAGGGACCTTAAAGCCCATCCAGTCCCACCCCCTGCCATGGGTAGAGACACCTCCCACTAGCCCAGGGTGCTCCAAGCCCTATCCAACCTTGCCTTGGACACTCCCAGGGATGAGGCTTTGCAACAATTTGGTATCCAGTTCCTTAATTAGTCAGCTAAAATAATCATGTGCTTTGTGATGATGGTCTTGAGGTGGAGAGTAGAAAAAATACATGCATTTGTAGTGTGATTTATGTAAAAAAGGGATTTGGTTTATAACTTCCAAATTAATCTCCTTTTTTGGGGCAGTTTCCTAAAAAGGAGGTTAATTTTGGTCAGTTTGGTTTAAAGCCTTGAATATTTAATTTTTAAAAGCTCAATAAGGAACTAATCTCTGGCGTATTCATTCTGCTTTTGCTGTCTGGACTCATTAGAGGAGATACATGAAGAACTGAGCTATTCTTCATGAGATCCACTATATCCAGACTGAAGATTAGATTTACATCACAGCTCTGGTATCTTTAAGTTTTACTAATAATTTATTGAGCTACAAGTTGCAACTGTAGAAAACAGACATTCCAATAAAGTGTTGAGCAGTGACATGTCAAAACAACATTCCTCTCAGAATTAGTGGTTTATTCTATTTCAGCTTCATTTATAATATGGGGATGAAATACTTCAAATGCAATAAAATCTGGTCTGATTATTGCTCCTTACTGATTTATTCAGTGCATTATTCCAGGTTTAACTTCCTGACTACCCCAGAGCCATTATATTTTGGGGGTGTAATTACACCCGAGTGTAACCCACTCTGTAGAATGGCTGCTCTCAGTAATTGCTCCAAATCTGTCTTGGATAAATAACAAGGACTGTAATAACGATGGGAAGAACATCAGTGTAGCTTAACTTTTACAATTCGTTATTTTTGCCTTCCCAAGGAGCAGTTCTGTAATGGCACAGGGTAATTTCTCCCCTGCAATCCCAGTAATTGGAAAGGCCCTGCCATCATCTCCAAGGCAGCATCTTGAACAGGCAATTTTCGGCCTGACTTTCTGGGCTATGGAGGAACAGGAATTTATTTGCTCTCTTCTTGCTTCTCCAGCCCATTTTTCCTTCAGCTCCATCCAAAGAGAGGTTTTCCTGGCCCTCTGCAGTGTTCATGGGTCTACAGGAGTGAATTTCTTTTCATGACTCGCTGTGTTTGGAGTTGTCTTGTTCAAAAGGGTTGCCAAACACCAGCTGAGATGAGAAAATATAATAAAAAGACCAACACAAAATAAGTTTAAAATTCACAGTTGGAGGGCTCTTTGTTGCTTTGGATAAGTAGTCAAACCTTCTCACATGTTGCTGTATTTTGGACCTTACCTTAAAAATACATTTCCCTAAGATAAGTCTGTCCATCAACACACAAGTTTCAGGAATGTACTTGTACAAAATTCCAGAAGAATAATTGAAATGTGGAAGCTTCATTTTGGTTTTGTTTGTTGGTTTTTCTTTTCACCTCTCTCAGTTCTGACTGAGCCTAAAGTTCAAGTTTCACTCATTTGCAGACTGTAGACATGTTTGGAAGAAACCCACAAAATTAGTATTTTAGTCCTGTTACTAGAACATATTTTGCTTCATTTTTGATGGAAGAAAAAGGTCCTTGGTGCTGGAAGTTTGCCTTTAGTGCCAATCATTTTTCCTTATTTATTTCTTAAGTAAATGCATTACAAGACTGATTAGTTTGTATAATGGGATGACAAGAATTACACACAGAAAGCAACCTTCTTGTTACAGAACTTGACAGAATTTGTCTTCCCAACGTTTCCGTGAGTTATAAGCACATCCTCAAAGTGTCACTTGTTCTGGGTATATATGTCATATTAAGACTTAAATCCACGGTTCACTTTAAATACTGAGGGTATTTCCATTAACTTTAATGGGTTTAAAATGAGACACCCGCTGGCAAATCCCTTGTCTTCAGCCTCTGTCTGGCTGTTGCTTCCTAAGCCCAATTCTCCTCTTGTCTGTGCCCTCTCTAGAATTACAATTAGTGCCAGAAAACCCAAGAAGTATTTTCCCTCCCTGAGAGAGCCGTGATTATGGCAGCAACCCTCAAATAGTCACAGATTATTGATGAAATACCTGAGAAAAGCAGCAAACTACGGGTCAGTCCAAGTTTGCTGCACTTCTCAAAAATCATTTTACCAGCTCATTTTTTCTTTTCTTGGGTTTGGGCTGGGCTTTTTTATCAGATTGGATTTGCAATGAGCCCTCACACCTAGTGAATTATTGAGCTGCAGCTTTATTTGGCAGGTGATTACCGTGGAAAGTGTAGCCAGCTGGGGCAGCATTCACTGGGAGCTTTAGTTGTATATTTTATATATGTTGTATGTTTATTTATATATATATAGCTACATTAATATTCTTCAACCAGGCCAGCATCTCTGCAGAAGATAAATATGATTTTTTCATCATTTTTTTCACAGTAACTTTAGAGAATCAGAGAAAACCAGAACAGTGGTATTTCAAATCTTTCTTTTCGTTTTAAGGTAGCGAATGTTTGGTTGAAGGGTGAAGGTCAGGCTGAATTATGCAGCAATCAATGACAGTGCAGAACAGGTATAATATGTGACTGTAATTAACTTAAATAAAAAATCAGGATAATAAACAAGACCCTTCTGACTTGTTGGCAGCTCTGCTTAGTGTTTAAAAAAAAGAAACAAACCAAAGTCAGAAGGCAATCCATAAATTACTCCTCACTGTACAACTTGCTATCTAAGTTCTACTTTTGCTGAGCAGGGACAGGAAGGGCTCTTCAAAGACTGACACAATTTTTATGCCTTTCACTCTAGAAAATGCTATTTATTATTACAAGACCTTTTTTGTTAGTGTTGCAGCAAAAAGGAAATAATCTTCTTTGGAAAGCAAATATAGACTGTAAGAAAAATCATTGCAACTATCTCATGTATAGAAAGGCTAGTGACAAAGTGCCAGACGTTATAAATATCTTTAAAAATTAGTCATTCAAGCATTTCTTTGTCATAAGCAAAGCAAACTGTTTAAGTTTACCATCCCTCTAATGAAATGGTGATTTAGAGCTGGGGTCAGTTTTTGCTGTCACTTGGTGCTGACTCAGAGGTGTTTGGTGTTGCTGCTGCAGGGCCAGGAATTCCTTGGGCTGGCAGGTGCAATGGCACTCTGGTCTCCTTCCAGGGAGAAGGAACATCTGCAATGTAAATCCCTCAGTCCTGGGCAAGGAGAGACTGTTTGGGTCTGGAAATGAAGGGGTTTGTCCTTGGCTTTGGTGGGAATTAGATGGCAAGCAAGCCCTGCAAATCCCAGGGAGCCTCCTGTCAATCCCAAGGGTAGAAAATAGTTTGGTGCTTCAGTGAGTGAAGTGGAACAACAATTTTGGAGAGAAAAATCCCTTCTTTTTCTCCCTTTTTTTTTTTTTTCCCCCTGCACCTTTATTACAGTATTGAAGTTTTTGTGGCTTCAGGAAAGCAGGGAAATTACCATTGATCTAAAAAGTGGATTGAAATAGAATCACGAATGCCACTCCTCACCCCCAGAAAACTCCCTGGCAGCCTGTGCAGGTTCCTCAGGTGTAGGCAGACTAATATGGCCATTAGAGCAATGGAGGCTCTAGGAATAACTCAGATATGTGGGTATAGAACCAGAAGTGTCTGCCCTTCAGTGCGGGATTTGCAAATGTTGGAGCTTGGTGCTCAATCAAATTAAGTCACACAGTCATCTGACTGATTCACCTACAAGGAAACCTGGGAATTTCAGTCCTGAAGTCAATGGCACTGAAATCAGTCACATTTGGGTGCCATAATTACAGAGTATGCTGCTCCAGAATAAAGGGACTAGAAGTGGTGCTGGGAAGAGAGAATAACTTGAAATATGTTGATGGATTCTTCAATTTTAAATGTGGGGCAGCAGTGAAGGATGTGCAGTTTTACTAATCCTGACCCAAACTGTAAAGAAGAGTCTAAGCCAGCCCAGGAATGCTGTTTGCAGGCAGGACGGGATAGGGAACGGGAGCAGCTGCAACCACAGCAGATCCAGGGGAACCAGCCAAAGGGTGCACTGAATCCAGCCCAGGGGTCACCACATCTGTGCTAACAACATCTGCTACACAAAACATCCTCCTGTTTCCAGTCTCCATCCTATTTCTTGGTGTTTGGTTCAGTTACCTGCTTCCCTTCTGTTAGAAATCCACATCCAGGTGTGTTGGGGGGTTCCTTTTGCGCTGTTTAGTGCAGTGGGACCTCTGGATGCTGCTTTGGGAATAGTTCTAGGAAAGATTCCTTATCTGTTTGCCAAGCTCGGAAGGACAGAGTGGTAAAACAAGGGAGGGTAAAGGTAAAATGTAATATGTTTGATCTCCCAAGTCTAATAAAACTAGAAGTAAACTCTGCCTTCAGCCCCATTTGTGCTGCTGACGAGACTCCAGTGAGCTTCTTCTAAATAGCATAAATGGAAATTCTTGGTAAACACAGGGATGACACTCACACAGAGGACAAAAATCCATGAAAAATCGGGGATCTTATTAGAAACAAATGTGTGTGTGCCTGCTTTTCTGCAGGGAGGCAGCCGGAGCTATTCCCTGCTGGCATCACCAGAGGGCACCCAGCAATCGCATTTCGCTCCTTGCCACCCATTCCGGGGCCATTCCTCGCCTCCCTGCTCCGCAATAAAAGGCAACACGCCAGTAAATGCAAAGGTTTCTCGGGCGTCACAATTATTTATCGCTGGTAAATAATCCTCAACAGAAATGTAAAATAAATGTTGTGTAGAAACGGTGCTGGAATAGGGCCCTTTGGGGAGCGGAGGAAGTTTTAATTCCGAGGAACAGGTATTTATTGATGTCTCACGGGAGACGGGCTCATCCTTGCGTGGGGATGCCTTGCAGACACGCTGACAGCTGGGCAGGGCAGGAGGCAGCTCCGACAACACTCTCTGAGCAGAGAAATGCTGGTGGAAAAGGGGATTTTCATGTGTTTTTAGCATTGGGAATGTGAAAGGTGAGGTGGGAGAAGCAGCTTGAGTGCTCCGTGCCGGAGAGAGCCGCTCCCAACAGCGGCTCCTGCAAACACACCCAGTGAAACAAAAACCCCTGGGGATTAAAAGTGCAAAATCCACGTGCAAATACCTGCTGTACACCCTGCTGTTTCCCCCTGAACTCAAGAATCATGGAATCCCAGCACTGATGAGGTTGGAATTCAGCATCGGTGAACCCAACCACAGTGGGACCAAAGCTGGGTGGACAAAGGCTTGGATTTGTGGGGTGGCTGGAGCTGGGTTTCATTTGCAGGAAGGTTTTTGGGTCAGGGAGGAATTTTGCTGCTCTCAGGAAATCCAGGAGAGGTGAATAAGGGACAGGATGGGGCACCTGTAGGAGCCTGTAGCATCCCACTGCTGAGGCAGCTGCCACAAATACTGTGGCAGGACTCTGCCCAGGCTAATCAATAAATTGTTTGGATGAACAAATTAATCTTGCAGAGCCTCTGCAGGTAAATTATTTATTGTAAACACAGGCTGAGGTAGAGCCTTGTCCTGAGCCCTGCTGTCCTCACAGCTCCCCACACTGAGCTGGGCTCCAAGCAAGTCCACTTTCAGGTTTCTCATAAGTCCACATTCATTTCCCAGCTAAGAAATTGAGACTGAAGCGTCTGGAGCTCCTCTTATCTCCATTTCCATGTGCCATAAGCTTAGTGGTGAGCTCTGTTGTTTAAATTAAGCCACTCTGTTTCCACCAGAGGCTTTTCTGGTGAGAGACACTGTCCTGGCATCCTCTGCCATCCTCCTTGGTCAGTGTGATCCAAGTGGTCCTTCTGCCTCTATCTTCAGAAACCATAATGTTCTTAGCAGATAGAAGGCTGTGAAATTGTCCTGGCTGTTCCAGCCTGTGGCCAAGACCTAAAGCCAGACACAGCAAATCTCTACCCCTGCCTCTGAACTTGGCTTAGAATCCCTACAGGGATGGCTGGTTGAGCCACAGTGCTTTAAAGCAAGGCTGAAGTGGCAAACCCAACATTTTCTGTACTTATTGGGGGCATTTTCTCCTTTTGTTAAAAGTCCATCATTTGGCCATCACCAAAATGGAATCTAAAGATTTTTCATAGGAGGCCTATTTTAAGAGAAGTACCTTTTTCAGGTGAGTGCATTCTGAAAAGACAGATATTCTGTGCAATCTTTAGAAAGTACAAAAAACTGTGCCCTGATCTCAGAAATGAGCATTGCTGCTTTCCTTCCCATGCTATTGCTTTTGCTTTTGCATCAACTGTAGCAAAAAAACAAAAAGTGGTTTCTCTTTTCAGGAAAGAAAGGGGAGCTGGAAGCTCATTTATATTGAATCATGTTAATGACATTGGGCATTTTATGTCCTTAAATGCTCTAAAGTATTCTAGATTTGAGTTAGAGCTCAAACTTCTATTAAATTGCTGCTTCATCCTGTGCCCTCCTAAACCCACAAAGCTTTGATGTTCTGCACAGCTGCGATATCACAGATGGGTGAATGTACAAGAGATGCTGGAACTGTAAGTTCATGAACCACAAACTTGCTCAACAAGAGTGCACAGAACAGTGGGCCCTCTTCAGATCTCAAATCCTGTGGTTGCAGCTTGGAAATGCCAGTGGTGTGATGAATTTAGGCAAGTGAGGTCACTGTTGACCGCTGGAGGATGTGTCACGTTGTTCAGGAAGAGAGCAAGAGGTCAGGGAGAAAAACAATTCCAAGTGCTTAGTCATTTTGTGTTCTTTCTGAGAGCAAAGCCATTCTGTGCTGGGTTTGTAGGTATTGTATGAACATCAAACACACTCAGCAAAGGACAGAAGCGATGAGAACGCAAAGGTAAAGAGCTCGGGTGGGGAGCTGGCAGGGAAAGTCTCTTCCTTTGAAAACCACATTTCTGTGGCAGAGCTTTGCTATGGCTTTGAACTGAACATAATGAGAAATGAAAGACAAACATCTGAACTGGCCAGGGCTGCATTGCAGGGCTTGCAGGGGGAGCTGCTGTAGTTTTGCAAGAGATTTCTCTTTGGAACAGTGGTGGATGGGGGAGACTAATTCAGACACTTGTGGCTGTCCTGAGAAAGGGTTCCATAAGAGGCTGAAGGTGGGAAAGTAAGGAGAAAGAAAAGAATTAATTTTTGAGGGTTTAGCCCCAAACTTGCATTCCTTGGTGTGTCTCTATAACAGAGAGATCCTATATTTTCAACATGAAAAGTCTTGAGGATTTGGATTGTCCCTCTCCCCCATGTTCTGTAACACCAAAAGGAGATTTCCCTCTGTTGTGGCATCCAGCAGTGCTCAACTCTCCAGTTACACACCTTGTCCAAAGCTGGTTTTCCAACCTGCTGCTGCTAATAATGAATAAAGGAGGCCAAAGACATTGATTTGGGAAAATGCCTCATGGAAAAATTTTATTTAGGCATTTGTGCCCATTTTTTCTTTGTGGACTGTAACTGTTAAAAATAACAAGGCAGAAAACTAATGCCATAATACACTAATGAAGTTTTTTTTTAGCTTTCCTAGAGATCTCAGCCAGGGAGTAAACTGTCACATTTGACTTCTCCTGATAAAATTATAGGCTGGGGCTTTGCTCACAGCCCTTGTTACATCAGGAATTACCTGATGGTGCAATTTGGCAACTTTGGGCAGAGCTGTGGGAGCTCATGGAGCCTGCACAAGGTAGATTCCCAAAATGTAGTCACCCAAAAGAGTTTCCTATTTCAAATACTGACAGATAAACAGAGTGTTGGATGGATTTAATAATTGCTGCTGGAAACTCAGCTGTCCTGCTGCTTTAAATACAACCTGAGTGTTTAATGCCTTCAATAATGAGATATTTTTGGCTGTGGTACCTTAAGGAGATCATAAGAACTGGCTGTAGGTATGCAGGCTCCAAGGCTCTGGCATCTTCAGCTGAGTGCTGGTGGATAATTTAAAGGAATATTTGCAATTGCTGTCATCCTCTCATTATGTTTTAAGCAGCAACAAATTCCAGGGTGACCGCAGTGACAGCAGCAATGACCTAGCTCAGAGTGACATCTCCTGATAAAGATCAGGCAAATGAAGAAGAAATCTTCTTCCCATTTCTTGTGCATCCTGGCACGATGTGGAAATTCCTAATTTCCCTGCACAGAAATCTAATTAGTCAATACATTTGAATTGCAGTCGCAGCAGCTACTAGAGCAGGTTTCAGGATTAATTTTTCCAGCTCTGAGATTCAAACAGCCTTTCTCTTTAATTGTGTTACGTATTTCAGCACTCAAAGTGCTGGATTTAAATGGAAACTGGATTATTTAATTATTCAAGTTAATTAAGGTGGGTAATTAAATGCTACAACTAATGTATTATGTATTTTACGTTTTATTTCCATTAAAAGTGATTTTTAAGTACAAACTAAATGGACTATTTTAGATTCCAAATCAGCTTTTCTAACTCTTTTTTTCCTGAATTGCCTGGTTCTCTACCCTCCCGTTTTTCCACCTTTGAAAGAAGAATCAGAAAAGCACTTGTGGAAAGCACAAATTTGCAATTACTTATTTCAGTAACAGTGGTTTAATCTGGTATTTTTGCTTCACCCTGTCCAGTTGCCTCATCCACAGTGATTTACCCATATTTTCTAATTCCTCCTATAACCATGTTTTCATACGCTATTGATTTCTATTTGAGGGGTTTTTTTGGTTGTTGGTGTTTGGTTTTGCTACTTCAATCTCTGCTTTTGGAGTAGGACAGTGGCAGTGCTCATGTTGGACAGGGCTTGGAGCACCCTGGGCTGGTGGAGGGTGTCCCTGCCCATGGCAGGGGGTGGCACTGGATGGGCTTTAAGGTCCTTTCAAACCAATTGAAAGATGCGATGTGCTTTTGAAGTGGTACTTTTACAACAGACATTCCTTTTAATGGTGTGATGGTGAGATCTTTGTCAACAGGGAGCTGGAGAATTGTCTTCTGGAGCGTGAGCTGTGTCACTGCAGGGACAGTGACCGTGTGTTTCTGTGCACGTTGCTGGTTCAGAGCAGCCCTGGAGTGAGTGAGTGTGAAATCCCAGTGACAAAGCGATGGTGAAGTGCAACCATATCCCCTTGGGAGCAACCTGTGGCTTTGGGCTCATCTGCTTCTTAGTGTCTTTCCTCTTCCTCAGCTGTTTTAAGAAGACACAGGATGGCAGGGTTAAGTTCCAGAGAGGCTCCTGCATCTGGCCACCCTCTGGCACTTGCTAACAACTAGTTAAGAGCCCAGGAACTTCCAGCCAGGGCCCAGGTCTCCATGGCTACCAGAGGCTCAAGTTGTTTTCTAGAAATAGCACAAAATGGGAATGTTAAAATATTGCAAAGGCTCCTTGTTTTACGTCTTGAACGCAGGACAGTGAAATCCCTCCACTACAGGAATTAGCTTTTTTCAAACAACTTGCATGAAAACATGGTAGGATCAAAGTTAGGCTGGGCTGGGGGGGAATGTTGCTCCAAAGGAGGAACACTCCCTGGGTCTGGTGGTACAACAACATCACCCTCTCCTGCCGTTTTCTCCTGGGATTTTCCTGCTTGAGCACCGATTTCCGTACTGGCCATTTTAGGACTGCCAGTAAACCAGCCTTTGGCACGGGGAATTTATAGGCTATTTTGGGAAGAACGTAGGAAGCTGGGTGCTTTCACATAAGGCCCCTTTGTAGATGCTGTCAGGCAGGTTTCAGTGTGTCCCAGCAAACACGCCCTCCCTGCTCCCAGCGAGGATGTTTGCTCTGCTTTGTCCAGCCGTCACCCCCTTGGCTGGCAGAAGCCCTTGGTGACAGTGTGTCCCCATCCAAGTTTTAAAGCTGGAAAGTAAGGCTGGTCTCTTGGGCATGAATTGGGTTTCTGTTTGAATTTTGGCCCTCTGAGAGGTTGGCTGCTCATTTTGCTAAAGCAAACCCAGAATACTAAACAGGTAATAATTTATGTTCTTTGCCAGGAGTCAAAAGGCAGCCTTACCAGGCACTGAGGAATGGTGATGATTTTCATGAAACTGAGTGTTTAAAAAATATATAACTAATATATTACTAGAATTTGTATGCAAATGACCTGGGCAAGTATCACTGAAATTCACATTTTATTTTACTAGTGGCTAAGTTTTCCTACTGGCTTGCTTCAAATGCTCTTTGTGAGGGTAGCTGTGTTTGTTAATAAGATACAAAGCACTCTGATGAGGTTGGGGTGTCTGCATCGCTTGTCCTAGAGCAGTTTCTTGCTTGCAAGTGGAAGGGAATGAGCCAAGCAGGATTAGGAGAAGGCACTGCCTTCAAGGGTGTGATGAAACCTGCGTATTTTCCTATGAGCAGTAGCAGAGAGATGAACCAAGTCATTTCAGATTGCCCCCAAAAACCCTCATGATCTGATTTTCACAATTGGGTCTTGGCTGGATTTTTCTGTTGGAAATTTGTGGAAG
Source organism: Dendrocincla tyrannina (assembly GCA_035047865.1). Lineage (NCBI taxonomy): Eukaryota > Metazoa > Chordata > Aves > Passeriformes > Dendrocolaptidae > Dendrocincla > Dendrocincla tyrannina. The sequence goes on along the minus strand of JAWWMP010000023.1, from coordinate 2,916,119 downwards.
AAGAGGGAGAAAATGGTCTCTGGTCGAGCAGCTCTTTGGAGAACAGCTCCTGGTCCCTGTGGGGCAGCTCAGAAGGTCACGAAAGAAGGTTAAGCATTGCTAGTAAAAAAGACAGAGACATTTTAAAGAGGAGGAAGACTGGGAAGGAAGAGAATCCCTTAGGAGCAGAGCAGGAATGTTTGAGCTACGTGAGTGGGAAAAATCTCAGGCTGACTCAGGCTAGTGCTTTGAGCTGAGAAGTTATTTGCTATTCCAAGCAAAAGAGTGAAGAGGTTCAAATGAAGATAAATGACCTTGTTACATGGCCAGAGTTTGCAAATTAAGGACTCCAATCCTCTGAAATGGTAAATTAAAGATCCCAGGCTGAGGGAGGAGTTCTTGTCCAACACAACATTGGCAAGGTAATTAGGTGATTTCATGGAGAAGGGCTCAGCCACTTGGTCTGATTCCTCCCTGTACTGTTTATTCCAATAAAGTACCCAACATCTGCTGGCTTCTCACCATCTGAGCTGTTATAAAGCCACCAGGCATGTGGGATTTAAAAGGATAAAAGAGATTTGGAAGTCCTGGATCTGCATGTGCCCAACTTTCTGTAATGTTTTTCTTAGCTGAGGGAGAGGAGCTGACAAGACAAAGCCTCTTGGAAAGCACAAATCATCCAAGAGAGTCTGTAAACCAAGCAGTTTTTTTACAGCAAAAAGTCAAAACTAGAGAAGTCATAGTTATTTTGCTTCTTAATTTAGCCTACAGGCTGCTGTTTCTTGAGGATGTGCCTCCATGTGCTTAACACTTGGGGTGGTTTTGACATTCTCCAAGTGTAGGAGTGTATTTTTAGGACTGTATTTTTACCAAAAGACACTTTGGCTCTAGCAGACATCTGTAGGCTCCCTGGCAAAACCTCCAGCCATAAAAAGAAAAAGGCAAAGAAGATGCCATAAAGCAGCAAGGCAGCAGGAATCCAACCCAACGTGCTCAGGAAGTACAGCAGAATTGAAGCCAAGCCCAGCTTGTCTCCCAACATTTTCAAGCACTAAATGTCGAGAGAACTTGGCAGCTGCCAATAGAAAGTGTTCTCTTTTTCACATTGGTCATTCTCTGGGCTGTATGTGCGCTACATTATTTATTAATTTGCCTTAATAAAAAGAAAATTGTTGTCTTAAACCCCCACTTAATATCTGATGGAATATATAAACTGAGTTATGCCCTGTATTGATCTGATCTTGTGTACATATACTGATTTCCAGTCACTTGAAATGTATGTAATTGACTATATAAGTGCCAAGCACGTTCCTGGAAGGCAGATTAATGATCTGATGAAGTGATCATGCACTTAGTGGCTTTTGGCTGATAAGTCATTTCAGCTCCTTCATACGTACAGCATTTAATTATGGTCATTTAAACCACTGTTGACTGTTGTGCCATTTTATAAACTAAAGCAATCAAAACATTACCTTGAATGGGCAGCAGAAAGTTATTGTATGCACAGCCTTTTAATTCCGCTGAAATTGGGACAAATCTGTCTTTTTGGAGCAGTTTCAAATTTTCCACAGAACTTCTCAGTTTTCATTTGGCTGTTAGTTTTAGGGTGTTACTAAACATTCTACCTCTTGCTTTGCATACAGAGCAGCCTTCCTGGTGCAGGTTCATGTAGGAATATTCAGGCTGCCCAGGGAAGTTGTGGAATCACGTTCCCTGGAATTGTTCAAAAAGGGCCATGTAGCTGTGGCACTTGGGGACATGATTTAGTGGTGGGTTTGGCAGTGCTGGGTTGGGTTCGTGGTTGGACTTGATGGTCTTAGAGGGCTTCTCCAACCTGAAGGATTCAATGAAATGAGGAATGGAATAAATGCATCCTGTCCCTGGAGCAGCTGGAAGGAATGGCTTCCCTAGGGCAGCAGGTATCCCACACCACATCTCCTGGAAGTGCAACTGAGCCAGCTGCTGTCTGTCCACTTAGGCACAAATTTAGGACCATATTTTTCTTCTGTGGACTGAGAAACCTTGTGGTGGAACTGCTAAACTAATAGTTTTTAGCCCAGAAACACTAATTTATACTCAAAGCCCCAAACAAAATTCTTTTCTTCCCACTGGAAACCACTTTTATGAGCAGAGCAGAGCTGGCAGCAGGTCTGGCTCTTCCCCAGGGAGAACCTGCCTGAGCTGGAGGCACAAAATCCTCCTTCCTGCTTGATTTCTGCATTCAGAGTTGGGAAAATTGCCCACCTGCTTCATTTCACTCTTTTCTCTCTGCTAAGCTCTGCCTTGTAAGAGCTTGTAAAGGGGTTTGGAGGAATGACAGTGGTTTGTTCCAGCAGTCTGAACCAAACAGACTCTGTTTCTTGGCATTGTCCTAATGTAAATTAGATTAAATATGGCTGGTGGAGGGGAGGCAGAGGCAGCTTGGGATGCTCCTGTTGTTGCAGAACAGCATCTCTTCCAACACCACCTGACCACCCTTGCAGTACTTTATTTACCTGGTTTGACCAACCTTTGCTCTGAGAATCTGCTGTTCAGTTATTGGATAGGACTTGGAGCATCCTGGTCCAGTGGGAGGTGTCTCCACCCATGGCAAGGGGTTGGGACTACTTTATGGTCTCTTCAAACCCAAACCATCCTTGGATTCTCCCCTTTTTGGGTTTTTAAAAGGAAAACCAGAGGAATTGCTGAGGCCAAGTCCCTCCCCAAAGTTCACTGGTGGTGCTGGAACCCTTTTTGAAGGAAGCAAAAGTTACATAATTCTCCTGGCATTTTGGGGGGTATTTGTTTGTTTTTATGGGGTAACCAAGATGCCAGTGGGAGGCTTTTTCCACTGACTTAATTCCCTCTCGGAGCAGGGCTGGGAGACACTTCTGCCTCAGCCAAGGACTTCCTGACAACTCCTGATATCTCTATACAGCCAGTGCCAGGGGCTGTGGGTGCCCAAGGACCCTTTGTCCCGGTGCAGTGGCCTCAGGTGACCCGCACTGGTGACACTGGGCTGTCCCTCAGTGTCACACAGGGCAGGAGATGGGCTGTCCCTCCAGCATCCCTCAGTGTCTTTGTCCCTTGGCAGGGAATCTGCTTATTGAGCTCCTCTCCACAGGCAACGTGGAGACAAACACTGAGTTCTGCAGAGACTCTTCCAACCATCTACCCATTATGTGAGATTTAATTTCCTATTTGCATGTTATTTTCTATGTGCACAAATATAAATACATGCACAAATAGGCAAAAAGGGTTGTGCTACCAAGAAATCTTTAGGTTCATGAGTCTGAAGCTGCTGGAGTTGGCCATGAGGTTTGGAGGGCACAGATGAGGGAGGTTGGTGTTGAGGAGGGGTCTGGCAATGTCTTACACATTAAATCATGGATTTCTTTGCACAACCTTTTGCTGAATATGCTTTTTATGCCACTTATGCCAGAAATGTGCACTTAGATATTCGGTCCTGGTGATATCAAACTTATTTTTGCCCCCTTTTGGGTCCACACAGAGACACCTCACTGTGCATACTGAGCCCTGTTGAAGTCCATTTGCTGAACTAAAGATTAAAAGTGACAGCTGAACATTTGATGAAGGGGGGGAAAAATGTTAAATATTGAGGTGGCCTAAAATAAAGAAGGCCAGCTAGGAATGAGGGGCTGTGTCTCCTTTTATGTGGCTTGGGGTCAGTCTTTCATGGCTTCTCCTCACTGGACTCTGAATTGCTGCTGGAAGCAGAGGGAGGAGCTGTAAAGAGCGTGACTTTTGCTAAAATGTCATTGCAAGCTGTTAGTGGAGGAGGACTGAGGGGAAACAACGGCGTGGTGTGCGAGGCTCTGCGATGCCTTTGTTCTGGGCCAGCAGCTCCCAGAGCCCGAGCAGGAGCTCAGCCCTGCTGCGCTGACATTTGTAAATGAGAACATGGCAAGGCCCTCCGTTTGGCCAGGATAAAATGTTCTTTTTAAGGGTGGGGGAAGAAAAAAAGAAAAGCCTGGCTTAATGAAAAAGGGGAATCGGTCCAGGGGGAAAAAATAAAAAAGGTTTAAGAAGGAAAATAGAATTTAGAAAAGAGCACAGAGCACGCTGCCAAAAAGGGAGAGTAATCATACAGGAGAAAGGGTCTTGCAGAGGCAGAGTGAGAAGGACAGGGGAAGGAGCTTGGGGAATGGCACAGAGGCTTAGAAAGCTAAAATGAAAACAAAAGGCCAAGGGGGAACATTCAAATGGATATAAGGGAGAATGAATGGCTGCAAGGCATCTGAAGAATGCCTGTTACAGCGTCTGAACTGAGGACCCTTTTAAATTTGTTTGTTATGAATTTTATCTTATGTTCTGTTTTGCTCTTCGGTACAAGACTGTTCTGTGGAAAATCCAACCCCCATTCCAGGGAGCTGACACTATTCCCTCGGATTTCATGGATCTGTAACGCTGCTTAATGTCTCCTTTCATGTCACTGAGGAAGTGACAGATAGATTGGGGGTATCTTTGACCCCGTTTGTGCACGAGGTCACTCTGTGCTGCAACAACTGTAAAAGGTATAAGGAAATTTTTAAAAATGCAATTTGCAGACCAAGAGGAGCAGTTACCCCATCCCAGCAAAACCCAGCTCAGCAGCTGGGCAGGACTGGGAGCAGAGCTGAGCTCTCACCTTTGTTTTTCCCTTTGCACCTCTTGCTGCCTCTTGCCTAATGAGGCACCAGCTATTTGTGAGCACGAAACTGCTCAGGCAGAGCTTGAAGTCTGCTGAGAACCGAGTCCTTTACATAAGGATTGGCAGCAGGGCGTGGAAAAGGCTAGAGAGGAATGCCAGCACATCCATCCTGGAGGCTGGGATAAAACCAACCCGTTAGAAACAGCTCCTGAGCTTCACCAGATTCCACAGCAAGGGAGGAAACACCTGAGGCTTCATTTCTCTCTGCTCTCAGAGGGGGTTTGCAGGCTGTTCCTGCCAGTGGAGCACGCTGGCCCTGGGGACACAGCAGAGAGGGACCATTTAACCCTCTGGCAATGATGGAGGGATGCTCAGGGGGTTTCTGCTCCAGCCATTCGTGGGTAAGCCCGAGCCTTTGGTCCTGCCGTGCTGGTGGGCCATGGCACTTGATTTTAGGGCACCCTGCATCACTTCTCCATCCTTCCAGGCACATTGTCTCATGGTGGAGGCTGAAAATTAGGGTAGAAATGGAGTTCTTGGCATTTTTCTGTCTCAATAGGAATTGGAAAACATGTCTTCTAACATTAAGCCCTAAAAACCGAAGGCTTTGGCTGTCAATATAATTACAGCCTGCACTGATTATTAAGTTACTGCATTTTTGTTATCACATGATTTGATGTTCGCTTACAAGAGCTGAATGTGCCAATGGCCTGTGCTGGCTGGGGGTCTGTAACTCATTCTTGCAGTTTTATTTCAGAGGTTTACACATTCACCCAACAATACAATGATTTCATTAAACACAGGGTTTAAGTAAACCTCCAAACTGAAATTCATCTGCTCTGACATTAGATCCCTGCAAAAAGTAAGACACATGGAAAACAGTGGATGAGATTGGGCTATTAAGAATAATTAGTACTGAATTTAATTGACAATTACTTAGCAAGAGTGATATTTGGTTTTAAAAGGCCATCTACATTTATGGTGCTACGTAGTACAATAAAAAAAAAGCAATCTGTTTGAGGGAGATGAGCAGAAAGCAGCGAGAAATGCAAATGCTGGGCTCCCTTTATCCACAGCAGCTCCGGGAGGGGATGGCTGGAACACGAGTTAATCACAACTTCAGAAGGCATCTCCTAATTGTTTCTGCATCAGCACAGGCTGGTTTTAATCCTTTTGGGAAAGGAGGCGATAGCTCTTAGACTTGGTGTTATTTACATATAAAAGATTCGCCTGTTGGTGTTGATGGGCTGTGTAACTTGATCTCCTACCCACGGGCAGGTGACTCGTATAAATGTGTATAAATAGGCTTGTATATTCTTTCCCCGTTACTTTGTGATGCCTGGGAGTATTTTCTGTGTTCCGTGTACAGTTTAAACGCCGATCTCCTACAACCTCCTTTGTTCCCGTGTTCGTGACATCACTCCTGATCCATACTCCCTCCAGCACATCGTTTCTTCCCCACTGGGCTTTCCCCCCCACTTTGTGAAGCCTTTAGATATGGCTACAAAGGAAAGGAGATAGAAGTGAACAAATTAGCTAAAAGAATATGTAATGGAATGAATTAAAAAACGCAGCAACACCAGGAATCAGTAACTAATGAGTAGGAAGTAGGGTACAGTATGTCATTCATTTAGCCCTCTCCGAACAGGGTAGTGCCAGATGGTGCCCCGAGGGACTTGGATGTTCCCATCCATGCTCCAACACTACTAAAGAGGTGAGATGAGGAAAGGAGATGAGATAGATAGCGCCAATCAGCCCAGCAGAAAAATGATTCTGATTACATAACTAATGACCCAGGGAATTAGATGATATCAAAAATAGGAAGGATGCCAATTTGTGCTGTGCCACGTCTGAGCAGCAAGAGCAATACGAGGGTGGTATAGCAGGAGGTTTGTGGTTAAGAAAAAGAGGGGAGTTCCCCCATAACGCCTTCAAAAAGATTCTGTTCATTTCACAGCAATTTCTCCAGATGCTGAGAAAACTCCACTATGGGGTATTATGGCAATAATCCTAACTAGGATGTGCACTTGCGTGTTCTCTTTTTGCTGTATTTAGCTCAGCTGGAAACTTGCTGGAATCTGGTTATCCTCCCGTTTTGTTAAACAGCTTTCCTGTGAGCGAGCAGTAATAGGATTGAGACCTCAGCACTGCAGCTGAGGAGAAGCAGCTTGTGCTTTGTCTGCACAAGGACTGTCACAGTGGTGTTGGTGGCTCCTGATCCCAAATCCTGGAATCAGGGAATAGCTGGAGGACTCTGTGTCAGGGAAGTGTGTGGCTGCTGTGGGACCAGGCAGAGGTCTTGGTCACAGACCTCAGGAAAGGATGGTGTCGTGGTCCTATGGGCAACTGGAACATTCCTCATTGAAATTTTCCTGGGAAAATTGATATTGGATGAAATTTACTGGGAAAAAGGCTTTGTTTAATTAATCTTCTGCTCCCGGTTCTGATCTGTTTTTTCCTCCATATATTTATTTATTTTAGTGTTGGAAAGAGATTGAGACTCTTCCTATTTCTGCTCTAACCTCCTGATGTTAGTCTTTCCATTTGCACCCACGAGCTTTTCTGATTTCTGGGGCTGATTTCTGCCTGTGCTGTCCCGTCCCCCGGCACGGGATGCTCAGTGGCCTGGCTGCAAAACCATGGAGCAGCCCAAAATGCTGGAAAACGCAGCTTTTTACCATCTGCTGGAAAATATTAATGAGCTGATGATCTCATTCTGTGTTTTGGACAGGTGTCCACATCCCCAAAAATGTGACTAGAAATGACATCTTTGTTGACAGTCTCATCAGATTAATTGGACTTCAGGAGGGAGCTAATTCTCACATCAAGAGGCTCGAGAACATACTGTCGGAGCTGTGTGAAGAACCTTGAACTCCTGTTTCTTGTGCTGTCGCCAGATCATAACAGCTTTGATGGACTGGATTAGGAAATCAATATACACACATTGACATGCTAATCCCTTCAGGGACACTCATTAAATAACGCTCAGATAAAGGGGCCATAACAGCACGCGTAGAAAATCAAGAGCTGCAGCAGAACGTCACATTTTGCTTGGTTTGTTTCTTTCAAGCAATTTAATATTAAAGTGTGTAAAACACTAGAAGTATAGATATTAAGCTCCCAAACCCCTGCATTTTGGCATTAAATTGAACCTAAGGCATTAAAAGCACGAGAAAGGGTCAGGTTTTGATTGGACACGCACATTAATGTGAAGAAACTGAGGAGTGAATGGGATCTGCTGGGTCACGAGTTCAGTTCTGTGATGGAGGAGATATCCAAGCCATGGAATACCTTCCATAAAGTGTTCAAGTGCCATTTTAAAACTAATTAGAATTTTTCTCCTCTTGGGACTCTGCTTTGTAACCTTTCCCTAATAATGGGTAGAGATTGTCATCTGACTTCAGACTGACTTTATTCCTGGCTAATTTATATTAATCCTTTCTTTTTTTCCCCCCTCTTTGCTTGACTTCCAAATCCTTTCCTCCTCCTTGTTCACAAAGTGTATTTACAAACACGGGTATTTCCTCCCTAAGCAGATGGAGACTTTGCTCTCTAAGGCTGAATTGCCAAACTTGGTGAATATTGCCTCATTAAATGTCTTTGCTCATCACTGCAGTCCTTTTCTGCATCTACTCCTGGAGGATTTTTGTCCTTCTGAGCACCAGTGCCACACTTTTTCTGTGCCCCCCATGCCATGGCACTGTCATTCACCAATTTCCATTCCTGGCCTTGCACAGCCCCTCCAGTCCTTCTGCAAGACAGCAGATGTTTCTCCAAGGAGCCAGCTGGGGACATGGTGAAATCCTGCCAGGACAAGTGTTTGGGTGGTACTACATTTGCCTGAGGGAAAGTGGGGGGAAATTAATAATATTAATTAAAAATATCACTGAAATATCCTGAGTAAACAGATTTATGTGTTATTTTTAGGCTTGATTTTTAGTCTGTTAGAAGTTGCTGGCCCCGTAATCCAATAAATAAAGTAACTTTAGTTTTATAGTATTATGGAATTTGTAGCAGAAATTCACATCATTGTTAGTGTTCAAATGTTTTGTAAAGAAGAATCTTCTCAGATGTGATATTTCAACTCCTCAAAAAATGCTTCTTTCCCCCAACAAATTTAAATAGAAACAATACTGTGTGTGATACTGAGTGTGTTGGTTTTACTTCATAAATTACTCATAATTATGGGGTTTTTTTAAGTATTTCGGTGGAGAAAGACAATTCTACAGCTCACCTGAACTTCCCAAAATACTCAAATGGGGTGATTTCTAATTTTTAGAGACCATTGACCAAAAAGCTTCAGTGGGGTGCTGTTATCTCTGCTTCATGCTTTGTCTAGTGTAAAAATTAAATTAGTGGGATACTGGCTATTAGCAGTGCCAGCTGAATGAAAAAAAGAATATTTAAGACATTTTTGGAATCAAACAGAAAAGGTAAGGACAACCACAAGTATTTGAATGTCTTCACTCTAGTTCTTTACCAAATCTCATGCACAGGATTTTTAAAATACATGGTCAGCCAACAAGAGTTCTGTGGCAAGTGGGGTTTTTTTAGTTTGTGTGGGGAATTTTTTTGTGTGTGTGTGTTGATCACAAAGGTTTAGAGACTCATTTTTCTAACTAGTTTAGAAGGAATAAAATTCTCTCACCTGTTTAGAAAGAAGGCAGTCTGTCCCAACACAAAAAAAACCTCAGAAGCAAAGTGCAATGGAAGAATATCCTTGATTTTGAGTTGTGTGTGCAAAGGACCGGCAGTGCTCTTTGGAACTGGCTTCCATGGGCTGCCCAAAATCCGATTTTCCTCAGTTTGCAGGATGAATTAAAGACAAGGATGCTTTAACTCTTTCCCCCTCATCTGCTGGCATAACCTTGTTTCACAGCATCATGATGTGTTGCAGCTCTCCCAAGAGAAAGGGCTGCAGTGCTCCTTTTAGTCCCACATTTCCTCTTCTCCCAGTGTCCCAGATCACTCAAGCCAGAGCCCACTGTGGCCGAGGGTCACATCCAGCCCTGCACCTTGAGCAAGGCCCTGGGAGGTTCCCTCAAGCAGGAGAGGATCATCCTGGCTGTCCCTGTCTCATGGCATTGTGTTATCAGTTTGGGCTTCAAATAAACATCTTGCAGAGTTCCTTCATCTGATCTCTCCTCCTTGATCCTCAAAGGAGGAGTCGCATGGCTCTGTTTAATTGATTATTTGGCTGTTATCTGTTTCATCTTGCATTATTAGCAAGTGCTTCCTGGGCTGTTTTTGGAAGGTTTGTCACCAGAGAGCAGCGGGATCAATAGCACATAAGAGAGATGTTAATTGCTTTGTCTACAGCTATGTTAACTTTTGGTCCTCCTTGCCAATCTTGCACATCAAGGAGGCCTGAACTCTTGAGTGACTCTCCAAATATGCTGCATATTTTAATTCATTTTGTTGCTGTGGATTATTCATGTAAGATTTAACCTTAACTGAGACATTGCTGAAAGTTTTGGAGAAAACCTGAAGTTTGTGGACCCTTTTCTGGTGTCACTAACAGAGTTATCTGTTCATGCTGTCTTGCATTCTGTATCACTGAAGTGTTGGCAGAATGTTGGATGGGAAATGGATGATTCATCTTGTTCCCTCTGGTTCCGCTCACTGCACTTATACAGGTTTCACAAAATTGCTTTGTAGGGTCAGTGTCATGAAATCATTTTTGATGGCTGTGGAAGTTATCTTAGTCTGGGTTTAAAGTGACTTATTTTATTAAGTAGGTAGAAACTTGTTTTCAACCTGATTTAAATTAAAATAACAGAACCTTTGGAAAAGCTCTCTGGATTTGCAGTCATGTTAATACTTGGAGGTTTGGGTGGGATATTGGGAAGGAATTTTTGGCTGGGAGGGTGGGCAGGCCCTGGCACAGGGTGCCCAGAGAAGCTGTGGCTGCCCCAGCCCTGGGAGTGTCCAAGGCCACGTTGACAAACAGATCTAGTGAAAGGTGTCCCTGCCCACGGCAGGGGGTGGCACTGGATGATCTTTAAGGTGCCTTCCAATTCAAACCATTCCATGATTCTATAAGCTTCCTGCCTGAATTTTGTTTGAGTCACTTTTTAAAGTCTATTTTAAATAGAGTTGAGGTAAGGTGGGGGAGGAAAATTGCTCATAAAGTTTCTAGCAAGCTGCCATGTAAATCACAAAAGTTCACTGATACCACTGGTGAGGAGCATTTATTTATGAAAGAGATTATTATATTTATTTCATGTTTTATAGGGAGATACTTGTTTGTGGTGAGATAGAATAATTGGTAGAGAAAAATAGCAGATTATTTTAGGTGCAGGTGACAGGATGACAGATGATATGGAGAAAGCTGTGTAAATATTAATGCAGAAGCAGGGAAAGGAGTAGGAAAAGTTGAAGGGAGAGTGTGGAGGAAGAAGAACAGACACGTGGGCCAGGTCAGGAGTGTGGCAGCTCGTACTGTAGGGACAGGAATGTTTCAGTGTGTTGAATAGTAAGTCACTGGTGAAATCAAAGGAGAGGTGATAGAGCCAGAGGAGAAGAATGTGACTGGTTTGTCAGCTCAGGGGGTTTGATTAATTCTCTCTGTCTCTCTCCTTTCACTCCAGTTGCAAACTCAGCAGAAAGGATTTTAATTCTGAAGTAAGGGAAGTATTCTGTTAAATTAAAATGGATGGATCAACTGATTGCAATAATCAATAACGCAATAGAATCTAACAACTCTATTTTAACTAGAAATATTGCAATATAATCTCAATACCCTTTGGGATTGTAGCTTTGATTGTTAAATGCCTACACTTTGATCTTGCCTTCTCCTGGCAAACCTGGGATCACTGAGCAAACATGAACACAGGGAAGACTCTCTTTGTCTTGTTTAGTTTGTGATGAGTTTAACCAACTTGTTTGTCTCCATACACAACAGGAGTGAGCTTTTAAAGAGGGCAGAGCCACTGCATTAGCTTTCCTTTCTCTCCCCATTTTCTCAAGCCTTGGGTTTGAATAGAAATGTGTAAATAATTGGTCAATAGAAGGAGGAGGCACTCACTGACAATCATGTGCAAGCTGTCTTTCAAGGTCAGATCTGGAGAGCAACCAGAGAGAGCTCTTGTGATGTTTGTTATCTGTCTGTTCCAACATTTTTCTCTCTATGTTTTGCTGGTATCGGAAGATGGAAATCCTGATTTTATATATAAATATACATGTGTATATATATATGTGTTTATATCTCTGTGTATTTGTGCAGCACAGAGGTTGTGCATGTGCACACTGGAGACAGCATTGAAGGCAGTGATCAATTTGATAGACTCTGACAAAACACATTTAAAACACTCCTTGTTCTTGTAAATGATAATTGTTCTTTTTTCAATCTATCCTGAATAAATTGCACAGATGCAAAGTGTCATTAAATGCTCCTCTTTTACAACTTGCCATTTTACCATGTCCAGATTTCAATATTAACATTGTATTCCTTTGTGAATTGTGCTTTTATTCATTACATTCCTTTTAGACTAATAGTTATTATTATGCTGCTCATCCTTTAGCTTCAGAGCTAATTATAGTCTTTGGCCATCTCCTTCTGGAATATGGATACTGATATATATTAATAACATGTACCTTGCTCTCCAGCCAGCACTTATTTCACAGGGATGCTGTGATTTTGTCCTCTCACACTGACTAAAATGCCCCAATTTTTTTTGCATTATCATTTTGCCATGCTGAAAAGCATTATCTAGTAGAAATCTCTGCAAAGAGAGATCACAGCCCCTCCCTCCCCCATCCCTGGAAATCCCTTAATATAGCCATGTACTGTCAACTCACACATAATGAAAATGTCAATAGTGCTCAGATTGGAGCAGTTTAAGGGACTGAAACAGATGTAGCTCAACACAGCATAAATCTTTGGGGCAGAGGAAGGGGGAGATGGCTTGGTCACACAGCCATTAGCAAAAATAATAATAAAACCCACCCTCAAACCTAAATTAACTATGAAAACACTGCTAGTGTGATCACATTGCAAATAATGCAAAATGCTAAACTCTGGCCCAGCACAGTCTTGTTTAAGGTCCAGAAGGAATGAGGTCTCAGTTCCTGCTCCCTGCTGATGGGATGGCAAACCCTGTAATCCCCCATTTCATTCCTCAGCTCTCCAGGCCAGAATACAGCAAAGAATTATAATTTTGCTCAACTTTCAGCTTTCTAAATCCTTTGCAGGCAAGATAGATGTTAGAGAGAGTTCTGGTCCATCAGAGGCACGGTCCTGGTAAAGCAGCTCTGAAATTATTGACTCTCCAAGGGTACCACATTTCTTGCTGTGCATCCCTGACCCTGGAGCAGGAAAACCTGAGCTCATCTTCTCATTTGGCACTCGTGCTTTTGGATGAGCTTCTTCAGATTAAGGTGGTTCCCAATCAAGGGACAAGGCTAACATTGGAACCTGCTTGGGAAATTTGATATACTTTAAACAGTGCTTGAATTTCCTTTTATTTTTTTCCCTATCAAGCCTTTGTAGAGCAACGTAAGTAGTAGAGAGTTGGTTAATATCTGCCAAATAGTCACAAAATTACCTGAAAACTACTGTTTAATAATCAGGGGAGAAATATCTCCCATTAGAGTGAGTGACCAAAAGGTCTCAGACATCCCAGCATTCATGAGCAGGGCAGTGTTCACACAATGTTTTGCATTTTAGGAATTTTAGGGAGTACAGAGAGGACTCCTAGAATGGTGAAGTGGTTGGCAAATTTGTCTGTCAGTGGGAGAGTGCAGGTGCAAGGAGAATATGAACAATTCCCCAAATCAGTCTCTGCTTTTCCCAATGAGAACCCAAATCTGGATAATCAGCTGCTTCAACAGTTACTGTAAGATGTTTGTCAGGGGGGAGAAAAGAGTCATAGTCTTAGCAGGCAATTAACCATTTCAACAACGGAATATTTGTGTGGCTTTTCTGTCAACAGCAATTTTCTTAGGGAAAATTATTCCACCTCCTTTAAGATCTGCTTTAGCTCAAGCAAAAATTCATTCATAAGACTCACAGGACCAGTGAGGTAAAATGAATGACTAGTAAAGATATCATCAAAGTTTCTAAACTACTTGTAGTCCTATAGAATTTAGCAGTGCTCCTGAATAGGGTTCAGGTCTTTCTGAAAAGGCATCCTTCAAACTCAGTAGGATCTGAATGATGCTGTAGTAAGAGGCATTGCTTGTACATGCTTTTACAGCACAAGTGTTTTTCACTTGACAGAACATAGCTGGGATCAGCAAGGATCTTCTAAAACAAGTGTATCTCAGTCTCACATCTTGGCACGTCTTTAAAATGAAAAGCAAACGCTAATCCCATTTTTCCATACATTCATCATTTCCTTGCTTGCCTTGTCTGTGAACATACACTTAAAATCATTATTTTCCTCAACATTTCCTCTCTGAAATGGCTGAAATCTGTAAACTGTTTGTATTCACCTTCTCAATGAGTTATGTATCATTAAAATTGCTTTTAATTTAAAATCCTGATAATTCTATTCAAGTGGTGAGCACTTAGTTTTGCTACGTGTGGCATTGGAATCCTGCAAGGATGTGCAGGAAGGACATGGGCAATATCTCAATTAACATGAGGTAATCTTATTAATGAGCAAAAAAGAACTCGGTCTGTTGTTCAAAAGATAACAATTAAAAGGGAAGGAATGCCATAAGGAAGTGTAACAGCACTGGGGAGGTTTCCTTGTTCTCCAGAAATTCTCATCTCTTTGAAGAGTATTTACAGGACTTGTGGACAGCAGGAAGATTAAATGCCTGTGCCACCCAATATTTCAGCCCTGTGGATGGTGTATGTTCCTTGTGAGTGGCATTGCTGTAAATTAGTCTTTGCCAGATGCTTTGTCTTGGGGCCTAAATTGCTGTAAAACCCATTAAGATATATTATGCACATAAAAGGGACGGAGGAGTTGCAGAACCATTGTGAGAAGGGATTATGTGTTACTTGATTGTTATCCATTAAACAAAAGGAATTTCATCATCCCACTTGAATCTTGCTTTAGATGCTGGTGTTTGAATCCCTAATGAAGATTAAAGGCTGGAGCTGCAATCTGCCAGTAGAATTGCTCCTCTCTTATAATATAGTTCATTAAATACTGCTTATTTCTTTGTGTTGCTGTGAAAAGGTGCCAGGGAAGCCCTGAGGTACCTGCACTGGTATTTTAAATCCCACAGGCAGCAGTTGGGGAGGGGGTTCCCTGCCCTGGCTGTGCCCCTGACAGCCAGACACTGTCCTTGTCCCTGCCATCGCCCCCCCAGTGACACACACTGCAGGCTAAGCGAGACAGAACTTATTTATTAGCAGAGCAAAATGATGTATTTACTTTGGGATTCAAGGCTCCAGCCTGGCAGGCATTATATGGTGTTTCTGCATTACAAGCACTTGGATGAGGGCTGGAATTACAGAGAAATTACTGGGATTTAGGTGTTCTCCCAAGAGCTGAGTCAGACCTCCCTGCTGACCCCTGTCAGCAACAACCTGACCTCAGCACAGGCACCCAGTGTTTTATTTTAGCGGGGTTTGTTTATTATTGACACTATTTTTTTTTTAAATTTATCTACTTGGTATGGATTGCAATAATGCCAAAATAAGTTTAAGGGTAACTTTCAAACTTATTCCTCAGTCTAATTGCTGTGGATAACTCATTCTTTTCTGAAAATCCATGCTAATTTCTTGCTGTTATGTTATGCTTTGGGCTCCGTTTCAGAGTTAAAAACATCAATGAATCTAAGAGAAAACGAGTGAGTTTAACCAACCTGTGATCCATTTGCCTCAGTTTTCCTTCAAGTCTTTTTCCTTCCTTCCTTTTTCGCGTGAAGGTCTGCACTTTCTGTCCTTCAGACATTGACACTGTGGTTGTTTGGCTCTGAGGAATGGCTCAGGGAATTTTAGTTCATGTCACCCCTTGCTGAATGTGTGACCAGGTGATCCTGAGTTGCCCCCGTGATGGTTGAGCTCCCACAGGTGCTGGTGGCCAAGGACGTGAATGTCCAGCACTTTTCTGGCAATTTCTGCTCGAGGCTGGTCAAAAAGAGCTTCTGAAAGCTGACAGGCTCAGATTTAACGTGTTCTAGAGTCCCTGCTTCTCATCTCTTCCTGGGGCAGTGCAGAGCTGCATTTCCCCATCCCTGAAGGGTGGTCGAGCTCTCCTAAACTTGGGTGAGGGTCTCTGGCTCCAGCAGTTGGGATTGGGGTGCTGGTTCCTGAGTGGTTCAAAGGAAAAGGATTCAGCTTGGCTAAAAGCCACCTGCTCAGGTATCTGATCACATCACCCTGGCACAAGTGGTTGTTTTTCCATCCCTTTTTCCCCCTGAAGCAGCTTCTCTGTGTAGGTACTGAGTTTAGCACCCTGGCTCTGCTGTGAGAAGATGTGAAGGAGATGAAATTTGCCTTTGCCTTTCTCTGTCGTTCACTTTTTCATGATTAAATCTTCCTTCTCTCTACATTTGTAATAGAAAAATGGTAACTATGCCCTCGCTGGGGTCCCTGTAGAGCCAGGGCTGTGCCAGTGTCACAGTGAGCCCTTGGTGCTGCTGCCCCAGCAGAGTGTGAGTGCTGATGTGATGGTCTTGTGTCACTGAAAATGGTAAGAAGAGCTATGAAAAGAATGTAGATTGAGCCACTTCCCTCTCTTTTCAGGTAGAAAGCACATAATGCCTCAGGGCTTTATTGTCATTCTGTTTTTCTAAAAGCAATATACAGGGGAACATCTGCATCTGCTGCAACCGTCCTCCTTTCCAGCTCAGTCTCAGACCTCCCTTTCTTTGGGGACCCAAGAGTGTGGGGGTTGGTATTAATATTAATTTATGATCCCAATGTGGTTTCTTTTCAAACAGAAAATTGCTCCCTATGCTGAGTGATGCTGATGCAGGGCTCAGAAAACAGGCTTTGTCTTGGGAATTGGAAAAATACTGAGATATGATGAGGGCAGAGATTTTCTGATTCTTTTTTGTCATGTAAGTCCCTTAGAAGATGAGATGTCGGAGTGATTTCATGCTGTGTAATATCATATCATTGACAGGGTTTCTTTGGTAATAGAATTTGGGATTTTCAAAATACAGAGGCTGCTAAATCAGCCAAAGCCAGGGTTTAGAGTTTGTAATTGTAACACTTCAATGAAAAGCTTAAAAACTGATGTAAAAGGTAGTGCTGCTGCCCAGGAGTGTCTCTGAGGATACAAAGGTGTAGGACAGAATGGCCAAGGAGGAAAAATAACTTAGAAATAAAATCTGATCACTTTGTATTTAAACCAACTCCATCTCTAAGCAGCAGAACAACATATTTCACTCTACCTGAGTAACCAGGAGGAAAAACTGGTGGGCATTCTTTATTTCATTTTGTTGCCTATTAAAAAATCCTCTTTTTAATACAAATGGAACCTTCTTCAACTAATCTTTTGTGGGTTTTTTTGCAGAAGAGTATTTTAAGTCTGTGTTTGAGTACTTTATGATAAGTTTCATTTTGGGGCAAAATGTTTCACTATTATTGAATTTTCAAAAAGTTTGGGATTCTACTGAACATGGAAATAGATTACATTTTTTTTTTGAGGATTTTTCTCCCCACTGAGGTTATTGGCACTTTTACTGAAACAGTAGTGGTACAATTTTTCACTGTTATTTTTGGTTTCATGTTGATAAATCCCACAATAGTTTGGGTTGGAAGGACCTTAAAGATCTTCTAGTCCATCCCCTGCCATGGGCAGGGACACCTTCCACTAGACCAGGTTGCTCTAAGTCTCATCTGGCCCGACCTTGGACACTTCCAGGGATGGGAATTAAAAGCAAATACAAGCGGTTACTAAAATAACTGCCAAAAAAAAAAAAATCTCAATTTTTAGGGAGTTCTCCTTTAAATAGTGTTTTGCAAGGCTTGTGTTGTGAATGAGGAGCCGAGGGTATTTGTGTGTGTACTGAGAATGCAGTGATTAGACAGAGATTCTGAATGTGGCTACACTTAGAAAGAGAAAAAATATGACCAAGAAAATATTTATTTCTGCTATTTTCAGGGTGATGATGGAGTTTAGTCCCCTTCTCTTAGAGAAAGAAAAAAAAGCTACAGGGAATGGGACAGGGTTTGGAATGTTACAGAGATGAAACAGCGGTGGGACATCCCTGGGCTGTATTTGTGGTAGGTCCATGGGTTCTTGTGTCTGGCAGAAGTGGCCCTTCATGTACCTGTAATTTATGTACCTGAAGCTTTTCAACTCTGCACGTCCAGACTGTATAAATTTGGATTTAGGTTTGTGTGTCGGTTCATGGGATAAATATTTGCCACGGATCCCCAAGGCCTCAGCCTTCTGTTTTATGCATACATAAACTCTCTCTCTCATTAGCTAACGATGTGGGCTGAATTAGCATCGCTGTGCTGATGCTGTTCAGCTCCACATCACCCATGCTGGTACCCTGTCCCTGCTCAGAGCTCCCAGCCCTGCTCCCATTCCATGCAGCCTTGAGCTCAGCAGCACAGCCAGGGCCACACAGGGCACTGGTGTTGGCAGTGCTACCTGTTTTCATCCCCCTGCCTGGAATCCGAAGCAGGAATCCTCACAGTCAGCACTGGAGGAGGTTACCATGCCCTGTTTTCTTCTCACCACCACTGTTTCATTTTCATGGGGCGTTGCTCAGGTTTAACCTGAAGCAGCTCTGTGGCTCTTTGCAGTGATGCATGGCTTTTCCCTGAAGGCTGCTTGCTTTTTAATTTTTTATCATGTCCTGCAGATGGTCGTGGGGGCTTTCCAGGGAATGGTCCAGGTGTTCTCTTACATTCATGCAGAGCATCCACGCTGAGCTGGTTATTGCCCTCCACAGCAACTGCAAGTGACTGTACTTATTTTTACACTCTGCAAATAAAACCATTGACATGATTTGGACGGGTTGTTTAAGTTGTAATCCTTCATGAATCCTTGAATTGGTGCTTAAATATTTAAGTAGAGGGCTGAAACTGAGGGTTTTTAGCAGATAAAATAACACTTAGGGAATGATGGCAAGCAACCTCAGCCCCTGTGAGAGCAGACAAATGAAAGAGGGAGGTAAAAAACTGAGATCTGACTTGGAAAAATGATGTTGAGCATGACAATAATAGGGTAGTCACAACCTCTCATACAGGATCCTTCTTCGCTGGCATGGGAAGGGGGCAGAGCCTGGGCAGTTCTCCCTTCAGGAGGTCTGAGATCAGGTAAGAGCACAGTGATGGCAGGTTTGGGGGATAAATTAAAAACCACTAAAATACTTGTTTCCTCTTTCCTCCAAGACTGCCTGTCCCTTTCCATAATAATCTCTGAAGGACTCTGTCGGCTTTGGAGATGAACTTCTTGTTCTGTCCCAGCGCCTTTGCAGCCCTTTGCTGGGAAGGGGGGGATGAGAACTGAGGGAGACTGTGGTTCATTTGAGGTGCCCTCAATGGGCACTCACAATTAACAACTGAATGCATCACTTGCTTTAAATAGCCTGACTACGGTCATTCATGGCAAGAACAAAAGGCGGCGGCCTCATTAACATTTGGTGGAGTTTGAATGTTGAACTTTCCTCACATTTCTGGGGCTGAGTTGGGAAGTCTGTCCCTCTCCCACACACACACACATGTTTGCACGTTGGGCTTGGCTCTCTGGGGGGAGTGACACGAGATTTGGCCCGCCCTGCTCAGGCCAAGGAGGTTTTTCACTGCTTTGGCTGCTTTGATTTGTTACTGAATCATCAAAGCGAAGCGAGCAGGAAGAGCAGCGAGTGGGATTTGGGGACTCGCTGCTGTCCCTGCCTGGCATAGCATCACTTTGAAGGAAGTGGCCCCTATTCCAGCTGCTGAACTATCAGTGAACGGAAATCTCAATTTGAGATGGTTTCACAGCAGACAGAAAGGTTCAATTTAGTGGAAGAATGGGGGTAATAACAAACTTGCCCTATTCACCGGCATTGCCATCTATGGGTTAGATGGATTTCATGTGTGACTAAATATTCATGTAAGAAAGGTGATGGTCTGAGATCAGAGTCCTGCCCAACACGTAACTACACCTGAGCTCTCCCTGCAAACTTGGATTAAGTAGTAAATGTAGCCACGAATAACTAAATCAATGTTAAAAATGAGATTTTTTTAAAGAGAAAACTCCTCTTAACAAGGTCTGTGAAGAAGTTTGGAGATTGTGTTGTGACATTTCCTACAGCAAAAATGTCCATGAACTGAAGCAATATTTGAGCATCACCATTTATTTCAAATGAATGGATTAAAAAAAGCTTTAGGAAAGCAGAAGGTGTGGGTTTAAAGGCAGAATGTCAGAATTGCTGCTGCAAAATCTATAATTCAATCTTGGTTTATCATTCTAAGCAAAAGATGGATTTCTAGTAATGGATTGTCAGGTTTTAACTGCACTGTAGCTTTTTGTAACAAGCACAAGTAGATTCTTGTCAACTCGACATGTAATACTTTTCCACATAAATATTTTCCCATGTAATATTCAGTCTTGCTCCCTGCATTTTTTAACACTTCTTGAGGATATTTGCTCACATCAGCCAACGTGAGAGGTGATGCACTGAAGGTAAAATGCTTTGGCAATTAAAATTATCCTGTTTCAGTTGAAATCTTCCTTATTTATGCAGGGCAGAAGCTGATCATAATTTATTCAGTATCCTCTTTTGTACCTGAAGACAGGCCTGGCAAGTCAGAGGTTATAACCCTGGCAAAAGGAGCCAGTAATTACACCTGCCAGCATCTCCCTCTGGCCACTGGCACAATCACCCAGCAAGGATAATTGACAACTAGTTAATGGGATAAGCTCTTGTTTCTTTGGGTTGTTTTTATGTGTTTTCCCCCTACTTAACGAGGGAAAGTCTATTAACTGGTGAGGTTCCACCAGGAATGTCTCCCTGGGCACACAAGGAGGGTTCTTTGAGCAACCTGAAAGGGACAAACATCTTTAAGGGGCCAGGACAGAGGAAGAAATAGATGTCTTTCATCTTATCCTTGACATCTAAATTCCCAAATCGTGGCTGCTGTGGCTCAGCAGTGCCTGGAGCTGCCCCAGAGGAGGAGCAGCCCTATGGCCTCCACCTGAGCCGTGGGCTGAGATGGGCAACAGGTTTGCTTTGGGGGCAGCTCAACAAGGCACAGCTCCAGTGTTTTCCTTCAAGGTGCCAACAAAGCAGTTGTACGTGTCCAGTGGCACCGTGGTGGGCAGGGTGGGGCCCTCTGACCACTGGGTTCCACATCCTGAGTTCTGAGGGGTGGAGGGGAGCAGCCATAGCTTTATTTTTCCCATAGCAGAGATCTGTTCACAGCTTGTTCAGGGTAAGCAGTGCTCGCTGCTCGGGGTTGTCAAAGCAAAGGCTGCAAGTGCTGAGGCCAGAAAAAGGCAGAAACTTGGAGAGAGAGGATAAATCACAGCTCAGGGCACCCACTGGGGTGAGGAGAATCAGGATCTCCAGCTCCAGGATGGCTGACCACGTTTGTGGTTCACATCCCATCACTGAGTGGTGATGCTGCTCTGATGTGGGTCAGGTCCTTGTCAGACAGCAGGGAAAGGGAACGTGGATCTTTCACCTCCACAGGTCAGCAATTTCCCTGCACTTCAGTCAACCTCTAAAGATGGAATTGAACTCAAAATTGCAATGGAAAGGGGCAGGTCTCCAAGTCAGAGAGCACGGTGAGTGCTGTCTGTGTTCAGTGTGTGCTGACGACCAACTCTAAAGCCACCCCTTGACCAGGCTGGGGATGTTTTTAATGTATTTTACCAAATGCCTTCCTGTATTTTCACTTCTTGAGTTACCTCTGGCACCTGGCATTGCAGTGGAAGCGTTGACATCCCTCATGTGCCCCCAGCTGCACTATTGGAGTGCAGTGGTGCTTTCTGGATCTGCTTCGTGGCTCTCCAAAGCCACACATTCCTCCTATGCCTGTTCCCTGGGGATCACACTTTTGTTCCATTGCAATCTTTCCTGCTCAGGTAGGTGTCTGTGTCTCAAGGCATGTTTAAATACCTGAAGGGATGTTATTAACACATATTATTTGTGTTTAAAAATATGCAAACCCATTAAGCCAAATTACCTGTTGGTTTCCTGCTGAATTTGGTTTTCAGACCAAATCCTGTTACCTTTGAAAGAGCACAAAAATGGAGTTCTAAATAGCTCCTGTTAGGAAAAAATCAAAACTATGAATAAGGATGTTTTAAACTCTTGAAACCATCTGCATGCTGCCAGCTTACCTATTGTGCCTTTAATTTAAAAGGAATGCTAAAATGAGTGCAAACACAGAAAATTATGGCTCTCTGTGGAATACTAATCCGTAATATTTGCATATTTCTGACATTTTAAAATTCCCCAGACTCTCATTCCTCCGTGCTCCCGTTAGGGCAGTTGTGAGGACGTTTTGTAGTTATGAGTAAGGAAGGGAAGCAAAGAGGATTTCCTCAGGGCTGCTCTGTGGGACTTGGAGAGCCTCCTGCAATTTTGGGATTTGTCAGATTGAAATCAATACTCCATCCCTTGACATGGAGAGAGGATGTAAGAACCATTATCCCACCAGGAATGCAGTAACATTTCCTTTCATCGTTCTCTTTCTGTGTCCTGATTTGCATCACTGGTGAAAAGGGCATTTATTCTACAGCCAATTCCTAAAATTAAAGATTTCAGATTTAAGTATCAGCACCAGTTGGCAGCAGTTTCCCATTGGAATTGAATTCCAGCCCTACCAAAGACACACAAATGAGAACCAAGTGCATCCCTCTGTTCTTGAAAGGCTTTGGAAAACCAAAGGGAGAACACCTTCATGTCTCTCCTTAGGTGACTGCTGTGGTTTGGAGCTGGGAAGGACCTTGGCTATGAGTTGGTTGCTTGGCCTCGCTCTAAGGTAGGGCACATAAATTTGCACAGCTTCTTTTCCTGAGGAATCCAGGATTTATCCTGGAAAGGGCTTGCCCCATCATTCTGCTGCTCACCTGGGACTGTGCTTTGAGGTGATTTCTGCACTTTGCGCAGATCTAAACGTTGACAAAATAAAAGGTGAAACAGATTCGCTGTTTGGGAACTCATCCTAAACGCTACGTCCACACTGCTGCAAAAATTCCTCACTTTAGCCATTTATTTTCCACTGCAGAATAACCAAGGACTAAAATTCTGCTGTTTGAGGAGACGTTTTATTAGGCCTTATCTCCATCATCCTCTGCACTAGTTCAGAAGGATGTGACTGGAAGCAATTAACATTTTGATGCACTTCACCACGCAATTGCCAGTCTTTATTTTCTTCCCGTTAAAATCATTGGCTCAGTTTACAGCTGGCTTGGTTTTTTAATCTGGTCTTTTCTATTCCTCTCCTAATGGAATCCATTCAATTAACACTGTGTTGGGTGGAGGGGAATATCAATCACTAAGAAATGCCCATTTGCCCTTGCAGAGTAGGGTGGCTTTTTGCTCTGTCAGGGACAAATATTTTGGAGTTGGATGTTATTAGAACTTAATTTTGTGAGCAATCCAGGTGATTATTTGGCTTCACTTGGTGTGGGGAGCCTCTGTGTTGGGATGAGTCCAAAAGAGACAGCTTAGCTTTGGGTTCCTATTTGGTTGTTTGGGTTTGTGTTGGGTGTTTTGAGGGGGATGGAGAGGTGGAGTATTTCGGAGTTGTTTGTTTATGGTTAGTGGAGGGGTTCTGTTTGGTTTTGATTTTTGTTTGGGTTCTGGGAGGTTTTTTTTGGTGTTTTGGGGTTTTTTGTTTGTTTGGTGGGGGTTTTTTGTGTGGTTTTTTTTTGTTTGGGTTTTTTTTTTAATGACTCAACCTTGCTTTGTATGTCTAAAGAAGCCCAGAGAACATGTACTTGAATTCTGCAGCCTCCATTGTGAGAAAATGAATAGCTTGAAAGAATAGCACAGAAACCAGTGAAGCTGAGGTGGACTTGAACTCTCTGGGCTTCTTTTGTTGTGGATTTCTTTTCATTCCCATGGAAGGCATCTTCCTGTTGGCATGTGCTCCTGCTGTCATAATAACCACCCTACAGAGGCTCTGTCACAGCACTGGGGGAGAATCAGACCTTTGTTAACACTGGGAGCAAAATAGTCAGAGAATTTGACAAGGATAAGGAATCTTCCTTCCCAACAGTGAGGAAACACAGGAGGGGAGGGCCAGCCCTGGGATATTCCTGGCATTAGGGCACAATTATTTAGGGCTATCCCTCACCACTGCCACCCAACAGGTCTTCTCTGGATGTCTCCACATCCCATTCTTCCCAATCAGTTCAGGAAGGATGAAGACAATGGCAAACATCCTCTTTTCATGTTTAATAATTCCCTTTTGCAGGGAAAGCAGATCTGGGGGCTCAGATATATTCTGGTGTGTATTCAGTCAAAAGTTAGACTTGATGATCTTGGAGCTCTTTTCCAACCTTAATGATTCCAGGATTCTATGAAAACAGTATTACATATATAGGGGTGTATTTGCCCTGGATCCTATTTGAAGTCATGGTATGATCTAATGTTTTACTAATTATGGGGAAATTATGGTATTTTTCTCAGGGAAGAAGAAAAAAACAAACTAA
>JAWWMP010000023.1:2825526-2889443 GCA_035047865.1 Dendrocincla tyrannina | reverse complement strand
CCTGGCCTTGGACACTTCCAGGTCTGGGGCAGCCACAGCTTCTCTGGGCACCCTGTGCCAGGGCCTGCCCACCCCCACAGGGAAGGATTTTTTCCTAATATCTCATCTAAATCTGCCACCTGAATATTTATGCCTTTCCTTTTCCACTGGTGAATATTTTATGGGGTCCTGTTCAGACTCAGTGCTCCTTGTGATGAAGTTGGACAAGGAGCTGGGTCTCATGTGGACAAGATCAGCCTTTCTCAGAGAGGGAGCCCATTGCATGAGTTTCTTACACTTTCTTTCCTCCTCATGAAAGATGACAATTTTATTCAAAGTTGCTGAGAAATTTATGGCCAAACCCCTCAACCCAGAACACCTGACTGTGTGGGGATGAGAGCAGGCAGAGCGTGTGCAGGGCACTGCACTCACGTTTTACCAGGGCAACACTTTTTGATTAGTTTATCATGAGATTAATATAAAAATATTTTCCAAGGAGGAAGATCAGCAGGTTACAAAGCCTGAGCATTTGGCACTGCAACAATTTGTATCGATAGCTTCGGGCTAACGATATTTTTTCTTGACAATTTCTGCTACTCAACTCAAACTATGAGATATAATTTGTTTCTGGATTCATGGGCAGAATGAAAAGTTGGTTTCCAGCTACATCCCAGGGCTTCACAGAGGGAAGGGATCTGTTTTCTTTTATTAGCAGATTTGAGCTGTAAACCCCTTGGTCATTAGAGGCATTACTGAAATTCCATTTTTAGTGTTATTTATTGTTATTTCTAATGCTATTATTTGATGCATAACATTATTCTTTAGGCAGTCAGCAATTCCCTGTAAGGTTTGAGCATGAAAATGTGAACATGCAAATTGCTGGTATCTGGCACTGAATATGTATGTTTGAAACAAAACTCTGCTCCTCGTGAATAATCAGTACTCATAGCTCTAAAATCTCCAACTGTTTAAAAGACAAAGTTCATTAAGTTAATTACAATTTCTTGATGACAACTCATCTTGTTGGCAAAGTTAATCTCTATGGGAAACCAAAATAGCTGAAATGTAATCAGAGGCAGCTACGAAAAGTGGCCTAAAAAGGCAAAATGATTGAAATTAGTTAATTTTTAAACTCAAGGCAAAGGCAGTTTGTGTCTTTCCTTTTGTCAAACAATTGATTTTGGTGTATTGTTTTTAACTCAGCCATACAGTAGGTAATTCATCATCACTGGGAGATACAAACTCAAGCAGTCTCCAAAAATAATTGCATTTTTCAGAAATTCTCTAAGGGGCTGAAAAATCCATAACAGCCATTAAATTCTGCTCTTTGTAGAAGGAATATGAAATATTACAATTACAATCAAGAAGGAAGAAAACCCTCTTTAATTCCAGTTGCTGAATCTAGCAGGAATAATTCAGTGTTTTGTTATGCTCTTCCGCTGTTTCAATGGAGTTTGTATGAAAAAATGTGATAACACGTAGCAAAGGATGTTTAGGGATTCCAGCCTGACAAATGCAGGAGATTAGAGCCTTGATCTGGAGCTGAGCTCATATCTGCACCCAAAGTGGAGAACAGCTTGTTGCTGCATAAATTAGGAAGCCTTTGGTGCCTGCCCTATTAGTGCATTTCTGGGGGGTCTTCAGGTTTGGAGCATCTCCAGATCTCCTTTAAGCTGGGCTGTGATTCCCAGGATCAGCCCCTTCGCTGCACAACTTCAGGCCATGGGAAAGAGTCATATCCATGATGGAAAACCCACCTGCTCTTGGCAACATCACGGGATGGGAAGGGCACAAAGAGCGCAGGCGGGATCTGGGCTTGAGCTCTTTAGCAAGAACATATTCCATGGGCAGAGCAAGTACAGTCAGGAAGGTTTCCAAAACATGTGAGGGAGCTAGGCCTGCTTCTCCCAAGGATTTTGTTCCTTTCCTGGTACTTGTAGGGTTTGACTTGTTCACCATCTTCAAATAGGGATCAGGATTCTTACTATTGTGCATTAGTAAGGCTTGGCATCTAGTGGTCATAAACCAAATATTTGCTGTCCAGGAGAGACATCCCAAATGCTGTGGCCTGTGCTGATGAAGAGCTCACAAAGGTTAGGAGAAGGACCCATGTTTTTCGAAATGCACTCACATTGGCGTGGCTTAAATGGGAAAGTAAGTAGATGCTGAAAAGTAAATAGATGCTGTGCTAATTTATTGCAAGCTGGTTTTTTCCATCTCCATAATAGAATGCTGTAAACTAATAGATCATCTCAGACGAAGCCAGAGCATGACAAGATGGATCATTTATGATATTAAATGATGCTTTTCTGTGTACTGTTGTTATTCAAAGTATATTAAAAAAAGCATCAGACAGTATATTTTTCCCAATCACTCTCATATGTTTAGACCTGGCTTAGTAAATCCACTGTATCATTAGCTCTGCCTGAGTTCAGCTTTTAGAACTGAAAGTATTTAGTTGTAAATTGTCATTTTATTGGCTTTTTTTTTGTGCAAAAGGTCTTTTGAGAACAAGGGAAAGAGGTGACCATGCTGTTTTATAGGATCCATATCCAGATCTAGTGAGGAAATGTTGTTGTTTGAGTTTACAGACAAAGATATCATTTTGTGTTAGTTCTTTAGGTGCTTCCCCCAGATGCTGTGAGAGTTTTCTTTCTCCCACCTCACAAAGAGGGGAGAAAACCCAAATTATGTGTGGGGCAGGGACGGGGAGTCCATTCTGGTGTCTCTGACCAGGCTTCTTGCTCAGTGTGAACACATCTTTAAAGGCAATGAATCACAGAATGGTTTGGGCTGGAAGGGACCTTAAAGACCATCCAGTTCCAAACCCCTGCCTTGGACAGGGAACCTTCCGCTAGGCCAACTTGCTCCAACCTGGCCTTGGACATTTCCAGGGATGGGACCAGAATATTTAATTTAATTTAAACCCAGACTTATTTCTATGGGAGCTAAAACAATATTCCCTGAGCTTGATATTATCTTGCCAACCTGCCACTGACAGTGACTCTCAGCGTGTTTTGGAGGGACTGTCACAAAGGGAGGGTCACTGGGTTGCCCTCCTTGCCACCCCCGTTGGGGAAGGGGAATAGGGAGTGCCAGTAACACCCCTGGCTTTATGAAGTGGAAACATCTTTATTCACAAAGGGCAGCATGACCGTAAATTTCAGGCAGCGTTGATGGGGAAAAGAGTCGTAACCTGAGGGTAGAAAGCACCTCATTCTTCCAGCCCTCCAACACCCAGCTGAACTTGGTTCTAACTCAGTGAACCTCTTCTCTTTATTAAAGCTATCAGCTCTTATTTTTGGCTATTTCCAAATTTTTCAAGGGCTGTCTTGTCCTTTATTTCCTGCTTCTTCTGGCTTACAGCAGTTTGTGTTTCTGAGTTGCATTATGAGGGGCGGGATTGTCTTCCACTGAAGAATTAGCTACTAGCCAGTTGAAAGAAGGATATAGGATTTCATGGACCAGTGAACTAATGCGATGTGAAATCCTATTTTCCTATCTTCCAAGTGTCTACAGAATTCCAAGTTAATGTACTTTATGTTATATGGTTGCCACCTGTTTATATTATCGGTAGTTTGAATATTTAAGCACGACACACTCCATTTCCCACCAATTTGTCTTATTTCAAGAATGGATCCTCCTAGTGTTTCCATACTTAATTTTTTTTTCTCTCTTTTGACTCCAAAATGAATATTGTGGCCTAGCATGACTACATTTAAATTTTCATTAGAAAATTATATAGTTCACAGCACAGCTTTAATTGCTCACACTCTTACCTGGTGTAAATCAACACAGTGGCATTAATTCTAACAAGATTTCTCACCAGCTGAGGATCTGCTTCTGTGGATTTGTGTTTCAAAGCCCACAAGAGCAAATCTTCAAAAAATATCTTTGAAGCTGGCTCACTTTTAACAGTTCAAAAATCACATTTTGCTGTCATATGCACATTTGAGGAACATCATAAATCTCACGCAAACAGCCCATAGTTTCAGTGCATGCATTTAAATATGTGATGATCCAAGGGCCTATTGCTGAGCACAGACGGGTGGGTGGGTAGGTGGGTGTACACACCCCGACTCCGAAGGGGTCGTTGGATCATTTCTGCATCTGGACTAATAAATGGCAACTGCAGTTAATGGAGAACAATGAATCTTGGAACAAAGGGAAAAAATAGCGCATCTGCCAAAGGAAAGATGTGCCGAATACTGATTAGGAAAGAGATCTGGGAGTTGTTGTAGAAAACCTCCAAAGCATTCAGCTTAATGTGCAAGTGCAGGGAAAAGGGCAAGCTGAACACTGGCTTGTACTGCTGGGGGAAGGCAGTATAAATCAAAGCAGCTGCCTTTGTTACCATCAGGCATTGTTTTGACATCACCCAAAGAACTCAACTTTATTTGCTATTGGCCATACAGCTTCAGAAGAATGTATTTCTGACTGGAGGGGGTTTTCTGTACACTGAACCAAATTACCATCTTCTGCATTTTAAGATAACGCAGAGGAAGAAACAGAACAAAAATCAGCTCATTAAGAAGTAAAGCCTCTGCTCTGATTGGGGCAATTGTTGTCAGCAAAGAGCAGTCTACAACTTGACCTGAGGTTCAGTTTCAGGGGAAAAAAAAGAAGGCTGTGGAAATATTACCTAAAACGCTGTGAATTCAGATTGGAAAATAAATGTTTTGTTGAAAATCTCATTTCGTGACAACGGTAAAATGATGTGAGTTATCACTACAAAGACAGCAAAGGATAGAGAAAAATGTAACTGCTGGGGAATGAAAAGCTCAGCCATAATGAGCTCTGGGCTCTTATCTGCTTATGGGCATTTGGATTTTGTCAGGTTTTAATTTTACAAGATTCTCAGACCCAAGGAGGTCTGGTGCTTAATACAAAACTTAGAGCACGACCCCTGGCAGCTTTTGGGGGTGATTCTCTATCAGAATTGCCATCGCAGTTCCTTGAATACAAAAGTTGTGGATTCAGCCATAAATAATCACTGCTGGTTGTTGGAACCCTGGTGTGCAAAATTCTAGCTCGAACTGAGCCACAGAGGCTGTGAAATGAAACAGAAAGGAGGTATTTGAAGCAACAAAGAGTTGTCACTTCCACTTCCTTCAGTGGGAGTATCTGAACCTAACAAAACATCTTGTTATGGCCTCAAGTGGCACCAGGGGAGGTTTAGGTCGGACATTAGGAAAGATTCCTTGCCTGAAAAGGTGATCAGGTGTTGGACAGACTGCCCAGGGAAGTGGTGGAATCACAACCCCTGGAAGCATTTAACAACGTGCAGATGTGGCACTTGGGGACAGGTTCAGTGGTGATCTTGGGAGTGTTGGAGGAACAGTTGGACTCGGCAATCTCAGAGGACTTTTCCAACCTGAATGAGCCTCCTTTTCTCACTGACCATTTCTAAGCAGCCCCAAACACTTAATCTCACCAGCAGGACCCTTCTCACCTTCCTGACTCTGCACCCCGTGTCTCAGTTTCTAACTCAGATGTATTATTTTTGCAGTTACGTTCCAAGTGAAGTCAAACAACAAGAATAAATTAGAGAGAAGGGTGGTGAGCTGGGCAGTTTTCACTTTAACAGTAGTTTAATAATCAGGAGAGTCACCCATGTATAGTAGTGATAAATTGCTTTGCTACAGGGTAATATAAACTTTACAAGTATAATAAATATTTCTGCTTGGCCAAGAAAACTGAAATACTGCAAACTGTTTAAATATGTGCATCAGAATGAATGAAGAGGAAAAACTGGTGAATAGTTTAAAAATAGCTTATGTTTTTGTAAATTAAATCTCAACCTGTTGTTTTATAGAAACGGGGGTTTAGGTCATTGGTGTGCTTAAGGTCTAGCTGAAATCAAAGAGATTTTGGTGTTGCACAGGTACAAAAATTAGATTTATTTCTCTTCATATTGCTGTTATTAAGATGGGATCAAAACATTCAAAGAGACGTGTCTATTTTAAATTTCTAAGCTAGAGATTTGTTTGTGTTACACCATGTAGTTCAATAAAAAAAGAAAACCCCAGGTTTTTTCGTAGGAAAACTCCTTTTTGGAGAGTTACAGATGTGATCCATATCAAAGACAGTATTTATTAGTGATACTGAGACAGAATGAGATTTTTATAACAGCCCTGCCAAGTTAGTTTCCCACCTCCCATCAGCAACGAAGGGATGAGGGAACTTAATATCGTGGTACTGTGAGCCAGGAATAGCTTTTCTGTATGAAAATACAGGTAATAAACCCAGGGAAAGGTAATAACTTTGTTAGGTGCTTTAATCCCATTTGTGGTTGGTGGGAAGTTAACAGGGACCAGAGGAAGAGCTTTGCACCACTTGAAAACTGGGGTTTCAATCTTGCTGCCAGCTTTGCTGTCAGTGCTTGTGATACCAGCCTTTCACTCATCCTGTAGAGGACATTTTCTGCCTTGATTCAATTTTCTTTCTAAAGTTATTACATTTCTCTCCTGGTAAGAAACATCTAACTTCAGTCAGAGCATCCAGCTGCAACAGCCTGGTTTTCATCCCCATGGATATTGTCAGTCACTTCAGTCCCAGCAATCCTTTCTATCAGACATGTTTTAACCAGGCTTTCCCAATATTTTGGAGAGAGATACAGTTTTTAATATGACTTTATTTTAAATGCCTGGGCGTTTCTGCATCTCTCTGTGTATATTTCCAACCTGTTTTTCTTTTTCCTCACTTGCATTGATTTTTCCTGTGCACCTTTTGTTTTGCTTTGTTGGTAGAAATGGTAGATGGGGGCAAAGCTTTCCAATTTCTGCTTCTATTTTTATTGTTTCATTATCTTTTCCCTTCTTTCTCTTTGCTTCCCAGCTATGTCTCACCAGGAGTCACAAGGCACTGCTGATGGTTGATGTCACCAGTGTTTGCACTTCCTCTGTGAGGGACAAATGTCACGGAAACAGGTGCAGAATAATCTCCTGGCAACACCCTAATCCCTATTGTGGCAGATTTTGCAAGGTCAAACTATAACAAAGAATGAGTGTAATCTCCAACTCTAGCCCTGAGAAGGGCAGCAAAATTCAGAATCATTAGGATATGAAGAGGTGGAAACTTGACATTGACCTTTTGATCTTCAACTGGAAGTTTAAAACAAAACCTTGCTGATTATCTCCTCCAATTTTGTTCTATATTTCCTCCTGTATTCTTTGATGTGTGGGTATAACTTCTGGAAGTGCAATTCCTGCCAGGAATAAGCAGCATTCTGTCTTTGCATCAAAAAGAGGGAGCATGCTGTGCTGCAGGAGGGTTTTGGGCATCACTTTGTTCTGGTTCACTACACCCCTGTCCTGACTTTTCAACTCTGCTGAATAATTTCATTCATTTATTTGTATAAACACAGTGGGCAAAAATGATTTTCTGAGGCACAGCATCTTTCTAATTCCTCCATGGCTGCTGCTTGGGTTTACAGCAGATGTTTCAAAACAGAGGCACTCAGATCTGGGTGGCTAAAAATAAAAACAGGTTTCTGGGCTGAGTTCAGGACCCTGGCCAGGCTGAAGCCACCTCTTTCATCACTGCTTTGGGGACTCAGTGCTCAATATCTTTTGTAGCTCAAATTGACTCATGCCTGAAGGAGCATATTCAAGAGTTTAATATACAAATAAAGATGGTTAAAGGAAACACTGCAACCCATTCACTCCTTCATTTTGTGACAGTACACATAGACAAGAAGCTTGATTGCCAGGGATGCTCAAGAGGTACTTGGAGCACCTCTAAAATGGTCTGTGCACATCACTGGTGGTGTTGGATTCAAACCAGCTCCCAATTCCTCCCTGGGCAGTCTGAGCCAGGAGACCCTGGTAGGTGGGGGCCAGTTTTGGTGACCTGATGATCCTGCCCCTTCCACCCCAGTGGGAGGGGTGGTATTTAAACCCAACATCCATCCTTAGGTGAATTCAGGTTTAAGGCTGATTTGTGAGCCTACATCAGAATAAAGGGGGTTTACTAAGAGAACAAAATGTAGCTCTTCCTGTCAGGACAAGGAAATGACTTTCTGAAGTTCTCACCTTGCATAAAACATAGGGAAACTCTATATGTTCTCTTAGACAGGCTATTGGATCCATGGCTGAGAACATGCTGGTGGAAGGGAGATGGGTCTTACACTGCTCTCTCTAGAAAGGGCTGTGATGAGTTTTATAAGTGTTTTTCTGCTTCAAACTTCCATTTATTGCTATTTCTGACAAAAGTAGTGCTGGCACAGCAGAAACATTTCCTGATAGGGCACTAACAGATTCCTCCAGGAAGGAATTTGCCATGTTGAGAACACCTCATGTCCCTTCTCTGTTTGCACAGGAGAATGGTGCAGGCAGTGGGGAGTAATTAGGATTGATTTCTGCTGTCTCAGTCACACACATGGATTCTCCTATAATTGAGAGAGATTCCACTGATGGAATTGAGCTGATTAGCCTGAACAAAGTAATGTTGCATCCACATGCATCCTGCCTTCATCTAATTATAATTGTTGGTCTTCCAAGAACAACTGGGAGCGGAACACTGGGAACTGAAGGGCTCCCTTGGTGGGAGTAGGACATAGTTCCTTTTCCAGAGGCTTCCAGTCTAAAGGGCATATTAAAAGGTAAGAATATCACGAGGGAAAGAAGGAGGTGTCATAGTTTGCTGAGGTTACATGGCAGGACAGTGACTGCCCTGGGTAGAATGGAAATGTCCTGCATTTTACCCACTGCATGACATTCAATGTCTTTTCAAGCCACTGTAGTACAGGCACCTTCTAATTACTTTGTTTTACAAGCTGTGTGCCTCTAAAAACAAAAATAAATCTACTGGCTTGTAAAGGGGGACTGCAAGGATGTCCAACACTCCTGCAGGTGCATCCATCCCTGCATGATGTCACCTTTGAAATTTGAAAATTAGCAAACTCAGTGGATATATAATGGAAACACACAACATTTCACATTTATTTGCAATTTACTGCTTAGGGAGATGCTAACAAACCTCCTTTTATACCCTGAACAGTGCTGTCCTCAGTCCTGGACAGGTGAAATCCTATTGCAAACCTCCTTAAAAGGTTTTTTTTTTTTTGTTCTTCATGATTTATTGAGGTATTTGAAAGGTTTATGGCAAAAGGAGCTCTGCCATCCCACATTTACATAAGCTCCTTATGTCAGACAATACCTTTGTTTGTTCCTGAATACACCATGTATTTTTCCTCCATGTTTAAAAGTAGATTCACACTTAGGAAGGATAAAAGGGTTTGAAATTAAACGATTCCTGAGTTAACAACAGCACCTTTTTTCAATTAGCTATGAATTCACACATTATAATAATCCCTATTTTCAGACTATTCCATGTAAAAGGAAGATTAGAAGCAAGAGTGCTGAGAACAGCCTTTCTCCCCCACCCAGGTGCTGATTTATCCTCTGAATCTTTTCATGGAGCATCTTTTGACTTACTTGGATCTAATTCTACCTTTACCTCACTAAGTCTCCCAAACATCGCACACTGATGAAAAAATGTTGGGCACTGATTTTAAAAGAGTTGTTTTTTTGGCAAAATGCTTCTGTCCTCCTGAGCACCTGGGATTCAAAATTCAGCATGATGAACTGTTAGAGCAAGCTGAATAACGAGCAGCTGAAGGAACAGTACATGGTTCCCTGAGGACGTTTTTATTTTGTCAGTGTTGTCAGGAAAATGCTCACTCTGAATTCAGTCTGAAGAGAAAAAGGAGTTTACATGCAACACCAGTCCGTGTATCTGCTTTGGTTTAAGTCTCAGTAATAAAGGCAAAAATATGTATTTGTTAGAAGATACTATTTAGTAGTCATGGCCTTGTAGAGTCCCGTGGAGGGGAATAATGCTCTGCATCATCTTGGCTTTCTCCTTTGCCAATCTATTGCTGTTCTGCATTCAAACAGCTTTTGTTGGTGCAGCTGGAGACTGTCTTTGCATGTACTGCCTGGCGCACGTGAGGCTGCATGTGTTGGGTGGTGAGGTGCAGCCCTGAAGCAGCAAAAACCCCAGCAGACACATGATACTTGTTCCAGTTGAAGAGACATCCTCCTGGAAACTGAGGAGTAACTTCGGGTGAGGAAGACTTGAGGGAGCAGCACGAGCCATGGGGAGGGGATGTGACTTGGAGAGAGACTTTTTACATGGGGACATTGTGATGGGACAATGGGGAATGGTTTCAAACTAAAAGAGCAGAGATTTAGGTGAGGTGTTAGGAGGGCATCCTTCCCTGGGAGGGTGGGCAGACCCTGGATCCCTGGGAGTGTCCAAGGCCAGGTTGGATGGGGCTTGGAGCACCCTGGGCTGGTGGAAGGTGTCCCTGCCCACGGCAGGAGGTGGGAATGAGATGATCTTTAAGATCCCTTCCACCCCAAACCATCCCATGATTCTCTGCATCCTCTCTCTCCCAGGTGTCTTGCTGACCTGCTGAGTGGTTGTGTGGCCCTGGAAGCTGCTGCAGATGGACAGGAGGATGTTCCTTCCATGTCCTGCAGGCAATGCTGTTGGAAAGACCCAGGTCACTTTGTGCACTCAATGACACAAAGAGCTCTGAAATCACGAAGCCCTGCACATAACAAAGCACCTCCCTCAGCCTGTGCACAGCTCTGCTCTCCCAGTCCTTGGTACTTTTTCTCAATATCTGTCTAATGTCACCTTCATCTGTTTTAATTCCCTCCAATTCTCCAAAGCAGCAGCAGCTGAAACACCTATTTCTGCAATTAGTGCAATCTTGCTCCTGCATGATAATCTATTCTCCTGGCTGCTGCCTGCTCTGAGAAGTGCCCTACAAGAGATCTGGTCCTTCAGTTTAGTTCAGGATAACTGAGAGCAATTTAACCTCCAAGAGCAAATACTAATGGAAAAATGCTACGTGATTTCATTTCAGATAGAGGCAGTAAGGTAGGGACAGAACACCAGATCTCACCTTTTCTGTCCTGAAATTCAAGGTCTGATACACTATTACTATGAAAAGCTGTCTGCTCCCCACAGGGGTTTGTTCTGTTGTTTGAGCCATACTGCTTTTCTTGTACATTCAGTGGTTATAGCCCTGTTCCTGGCTGATCCCTTCAAATCTTTGTATCTGCTCCAGAATGAGAACACAGATGGAGGAAGAGGTTGTGCATCCTGTAGGTAAGGACAGAAAAGTTGGCAGCATCTCATTTCTGAAGGAAAGGTCTTGTCTGTGTTTTGTTTTGTGGCCACATGGCCCCTTTGTCACTGCTCTCTATACTAAAGGTCTAATGATTTGAATTTGGAGGTTATCACAGACACATAAATAGCCACCAGTACCTGGTGTCAGTCCAACCCCAGCAGACAGACCAAACTGGAGGTCCCACTGCTGTGGAAGAGCTCGTGGTGCTCTGGCACCAGGAGAGGGCACCAGAAGCCCTGACTCTACCCCAGCGTGCCCCAGGGCTGGAAGAGGAGACCAAGCTTCCTAAAGCAACAGTTTCTCTTCTGGACACATTCCTTCATTCCCAGGCCCAGAGATACCTCATGGTCCGGCTTGGAAGGACGGGAGTTTTTCCCTAGGAGAGCTTGCAGCACCCTGTGTGAGTTCCATTTATCTCCAGGCATTACTGGGCGGACAGACATCCACAGAGAGGGTGCCATCCAGGCTGGCATTGTCTGGCGCATTGATTAGCAGCTTTAGCAAGGAGCTGAAGGCACCCTTGGGAGGAAGAGTGAGCTGCAGACAATCCCACCCTTAGCACAAAGGTGTGAGGTTCGTTACTGAAACAGTGTTGGAGAATTTCTCTTTCCTCCTGTGGAGACTGAAGGATTGGGCTTGAGATGGTTTTGTTCTGTGCCTACACATTGCTGTCTGATTTCCAGACTTTGGACAGTCTCAGGCAAATCGTGCAGCTGAATAAACAGTGAGGGAGCAGCGAGTGAACCAAGCGTGCCTGGGGAGCAGCAGAGAGGAGCTGCTTCCATTGAGGGACTGCAGAGAAGGTGGGATAGCAAGCCCACAGAGGGATTAATCATCTCTTTTGACCTTTTTGCAATCAGACACATTTTCCTGGCCTGCTCACATGAGTGAATGCATCTACCAGCTGCCTCTTGCAAGTTTGTTCTTGAAAGGAGTCATTGAGTCTCTTGGAGAAAACTGTCCTGACTCACAGATTGAGAACATCCACAAAGCGCTGGAGGTCTGAAAAACCAGTTTGATTTGCCAAGCAAGGAACTAGAAGCATAAGCTTGGATGATGCATGTTATCCCCGATGAAATAACACACTTGGAATTATTATCTCCAGCCCTAGAGCATCAGGAGTTGCTGAATTATCTCAGGTGTCAGCTCACCTTCTTTCTCCAAATCACCACTGTTATCCTGGCACAGTTTTAAATCTTCTCATCTTTGATCCTGCAAGTTCTGGTTGTGAAGAGCTTTGAAATTAACTGGAGAAACAGAAGGACTCTCCTAATGAAATATGCACCACGAACAATTGTCTCTGGGTGTAATCAGGTGTCTCCTTAGGCAAAACCTTTGGCATTCAGCACGGTGCTGCCTTCCAGGTGATTACAGAAATTCCCAGCAACCAGCTTTCCTATGAAAATCCTAAGAGTGCCTCCGTGCTGGGGCTTTGACTATCTGTGCTTATTCCATTTATCTGCAAAATAACATCCACATCTTTATTCAGCTTTGAAACTACAGAGGGATCCCCTGTCTACCTGCCCTTGCTGCACACGGAGGATTCAGAGGCTCAGCAGCCCTTCCACAGCCTGTTTCCATAACAACAGAAGAGAGAAAAAACAGAAAAGTACTTGCTGACTGTAGTCAAGGCTGGTCAGTGTGGTTTCCAGAGGTGCATCAGGCCTCCCGAACCCCCCGAGGCTTGGAGGGGACCCCGAAGATCACCGCCAGCCCCTCTCCTCCAGCTCCCATGAAGGAAACTTGAATTCCTTCATTGCTGGAACTGCAAGGAGCAGCTCAGCTCTGCGGATCCACAGCACCCCACAGGAGGCTGATGTCTTTCAGCTCTAGCAGACAGTTCATTTCTATCCATTATCCCTCTGCTGTGCATCCTCTTTTATTGCCCTGTGCAGAGTCCCAGGACCCCCTCTCACACACCTGCCCCCTGAAGACCCAGGAGTTGTGTTTAAGGAGCACCCAGGAGGTGTCTGGGACATGGCACTGGTGTGGTTGTGCTCTGGTGTATCTCCCAAGGACATGTCTCACTGACCAGTGAGCCTTTCACCAGTGCTACGGGCATCACAGAGTCATAGAACAGAAGCCCAGAGTTCTTTTGGTTGGAAGGGACCTTAAAAACCCTCCAGTTCCAACACCCTGTGTTGGGGTTCCACTAGACCAGGCTGATGAACCTCAGAGTAGGTGTAATCTTGCTTTCAATCTTTTCCTTGACCCCATCTGCTCCTGGTTCTCACTGGATCTGCTGGATGCTTTGGGCCTGACCCCCCATCTCATCCTGGGGTTGTCCTGGGGTCTGTCCTGACTCCCAGGCCCATTTGGGTGCAATGGGACAGGATGGTGCTCGTCCAGGCAGTGTTCCCATTGGCACTCACTCATCATCCACCCCGTCCTGCTCCCGTTTAACCCTTTTTCTCTCTACATTCCTTTTAATTTTTAACCTCTTCATTTTTTTGTTCCCTTCCCCTCCTGTCCTTGAGTTCCTCTCCTGCAAAGAAAACCACCCAGACCTCCCATTATAATGTTAAAGTACAAAAAAACAGTGCAAAAAGAGCTTTAGTCTATGAAACACAGCCTGATTTTTCCAACACTCCCCATTATATTACCAGTGTTTGTACTATCTTTTCCCTGATTTTTCTTTTTGAATGTTATCCCAGGAGTGAGCACCCAGCCTAGCCTAACACTGAACCTGCAGTCATTACTGCAATAGAAATAAGGATAAATTATTCTGCAGGCAAAACAAATCCTGTGCAAATTGGATAGCAAGAGGGTTTTTTGCAGCTTTAATTTCAGGCAGTTTTGTGGGTTTTTTCCTGGTTCAGAAGTGGCTTGTTCACTTAATGAGGAGGGCTCCCATTCTGCTCACATTTCTCTGTTTCTCAGAGGTATCACTCCCCTGCTCATCAGCATCACTCCTGATTTATACAAGCAGTCACAATGTGCTTGTCTCTTCTTCTATCATCTTTTTTTTATTAATTCCAGCCTGTCTTTGCCCTTTTTGGCTTCCATAACTCCAGAGGCACAAGTGAGAGCACTTATCTAGTACAGGTGAAGAGGCAGCTGCCAATTAAAACCCCGTTATTCATTGTCATTCCTACACGAGATAGAGAGGACACCGTGGGACAATCCATCTTATCCACTGCTCGGGTCACACTCCAAGCCAATAACCTCATCAGTGGAAACACCCCTAAGCCTTCCTTATCCTCTTCATCACAGTTAAAGCCATATTTTACTTCCTCTTGCCTTTTGGTGCTTTTCATGTTGAACTTGCAACATGAATTTCTCCCTTGCTTTGCACAACTTACCACACTGACTTCCCAGTCACCCCACAGAGGGAGGGGAAATCTATGGCTTCCCACTTTTCCACAGAAATACCTTATTTTCTTTGGTGGACCAAAGGGGCATTTTCTGGGAAACATATGTAAAATTTCCCTTGTCATGAAGAGTAACTTAATCTCAGGATAAATTAACTATATATCTTGAAGGATAAATACTTGCTATAAACCAATACCCTAGGGAAAATAATTGTCTGTTATCAGTTTCTAATGAGCTAATACAGATCACAACATACTTTAAAGAGACAGCCTCTTTCCTATTTAAGACTATTCCATTTTGTAGCTACATTAGTCAATGAATATGTTAGTAACCATAATAGGTGCCCCCAGGGCTTATCTGGTACACTTGGCTTCTTGACAGTGGTATTTAAAGCAGCCTTGGCTGAGTGGTCTGTGGCCACAGCTCCATCAGCTGTGGTTAAAAGAGGCTTTGCCAGCACAGGGCTTGTCACAGTACCCTAAACCTCTCTCTGGAGATCCACAGCCATAAAGATGCTGTAGGACTCGCTATTTTAAGTTCAAATAGCATCTTCTGATGGGGAAACAGGAGTTAAAACACAGTAGCACAAGTATTTCTCAGTGGATTTTTGTTCCCAGTGAACACAAAGCTGTCGGAATCACTGGCAGCATTCACACCTTCAGCCAGTGCTGTGATGATTTCAGGGATTTTTTTGGTTTATTTGAAGGTGTGATTTTTAATTTTAATTTCTTTCAGCTGCTCATGATAATCACAACTCACTACTTCATTTTACAATTCTATGTCGAAAATTAAAAATGCCCAAGTGTTTAAGGTAAGTCAGTACAGTCTTCTCTTTAAATATATATGCTGATTGAAAATTGGAGTAACTGTTCAGAGATTCTCAACCAACACCACTAATATTTAAATTAAATCAAATAATATTCAGATTGATTTAAATTGAAAGGCAAACGATATTAAGCAGTCTCTCAACAGGTCACCTTGGTGACCCCTTTGAGGCCATCCCA
The DNA here is from genome assembly GCA_035047865.1 of Dendrocincla tyrannina. Lineage (NCBI taxonomy): Eukaryota > Metazoa > Chordata > Aves > Passeriformes > Dendrocolaptidae > Dendrocincla > Dendrocincla tyrannina. The sequence continues at coordinate 2,874,002 of JAWWMP010000023.1, read as the reverse complement.
AAGTGTCAGACAGGGGTGGCAGAGTGACCCATCTGTCCTGAGGTGGGTGTATTTCCACCTCCATCAGAATAAACTGACACATCAGCCCCAAATGTTGCCGACTCCTTGGTCTTCCAGCTCCCCTTCCTGAGAGCCTGGGCTCGGAGATGTGCCAGAGTGCATCGGTGACAGGCTAAATTAAATTCCACGGCGTCCTCTCGCCCATCTGGAAACAGCAATTCAGGCTGTTTCCCATTGACCTCACAAGATTAATTGGCCGTTGATAGCCTTTATATTCTAATTTTCCACCCAAGGGCCCTGTTGTATTTCGACTGCTGTGCCCGGAGAAAGGCATCTTCGTGTGGAATTGGAACTTTTATGAGGGGAAAAATTCTGATCAGGGGAAGCCCTGCCTGTTTTGGAATCTTTTGTCTTTTCATTCCTGCTCGTTCCCACTTGGGACAGACAGGTTGGTTTATAAAGATTTCCTTTTTCAGTAGTTTGTGTGAGGAGGTTTTGGCTTTACTTTTGCTGCAGCTGCACAATTGAACATCCTTCTCCTTATTTTCAGTCAGTACAATGTCTTGGCAATAATAGTGGAGAATAAAATCATCAAATGTCAATAAATAAATAAGTTTATATGAGTCACTATTGCAAGAAGAGAAAATGCAGACCTTAAATCCCTTCTACAAATTAGGGGATAATTAAGCAGTGAATCCTGTAGCTATAAAGATTGGAATGAGATGCAGTTATGTAGAAAGAAGTCAAATTTGAAACAATTTTTGGTTTTATTTATAGTTTGAAAGAAAATGATAACTTCTTCACCCTTCCTGCTCCCCTACCAAGAAAATCTGTAAGGCTTTTAATGTATTCCCTTGCATCCTGGAAACTCATTCCAGCAAAGGTAAGAGAAATAGAAACACTTTGGGCGTTCACAGCTTGGACAGAGGATTGAATATATCTTTCCAGAAACAATTGCTTTGAGAAAAGTTCCTTTGCTATATTGGTGATTACTGTCATCGTGGCAAAATGATGCCTGGCTTGCATTCCTGCCCAGAGGTTCAATGTTGGCATGGGGACCTCTTTCTCCAGTGCTGGGATAAGGGATGTGTGGGACTCCTCAAGTGGGAATATCTGCTTATCCGTGGTCCTGGACCTTGGAGGGGGTTGGTTTTGTCAGCAGCCAGTGAATACTTTGCAGAGAGATTTAAAGGCAAATATAAGTGTATTGACTTCTGCTGGGTTTTAATCATTATGCATTTGTGATACAAGTGCATTTAACTCCCAAATGAGGCAAGACACGTTTAAAATGCACTTTTTGTTGTGCATTTCACTGCTTTGGCATGTTTTACAGACTCACTGCCAGAGAAACACGTGTGAGCCTAGGAAAAAAAAAAAAAAAAAAAGCAGATGGCAGAAAGACTGAGAAAGCAGTTTCACCAAAGCTGAAACTTGGGAGCTGTCAGAGATGATAGAAAAGTATCCAGGATGAATTTTCAGCTGATGGAAAGTGTCACAGCCTTATGAACTTGAAGGAGCTGGGAGTCAGCTCAGCTTGCACTTGATGGCAACTGGATATCATGAAATCCCTGTGTACCAGAGCACACTGCGTGATCCAAACACGGGTGGATTTGACACAGGGGTTTCCCTGGTTTTGTTTCCCCTCAGTGTTGGATTTAGCCAAACTAGGGGTGCATGTTTAAGGTGCTGATTTCTGAGGGACCATGTTGCCTCTCTGAGAAACTTTCTGAAGCCCTCAAGCAAGACAGAGGTGTTGTAACAGGATTCTTCCTGCTCTGTCCTAGAGCTGGACTATGCAAGCAGGAATAAGGGGACAGAGTAGGATAACCTACAGCTGCAGCCACTTCAGCTGGACAGGTCCCAAAAGCAGTTCCTTTAGCTGACAGGACTTGGTTTAAGGAGTTTCTTTTGAGGTCACCTTTGTGCATCCTTGGCTCCTTGCAGGGTCCTGTTGGCCTGGCCCCTGTGCTGAGCTGGGCTTTTGTCACTGCTGGGCACCAGCCAGGGCTGCAGCACAACCTTTGTGATCAGCCAGCATGAATTTCTTTTATTAGACATCCCTGATTCAATCCTTTCTTCTTGAGCTAAAATGTATTTTTAAGGAAGTTATCCAGTGTTGGTGTCACAATGGCATATCATGAATAATTTACCACAGGTAAGAAAATTTTGCTAAAGGGTTAATTAAACCCAATGCTTACAAAAAAAGTCATTAGTTCTTGTTGAACTTTGTCATACTTTATTAGCTGGATAGAGGAGCCCTCCATTGCAAGCACATATTCCCTCTGAGTCCAAGACTGGGATCTGATCACCTCTTAACATCCTACCTGGTGACTTCTCCTTGCTCACTGTAAAATGCACTTTCCAGTGCTGCAGTTTTTTGCCTGACCTACTTTTTATACCTATTTCAAATGCTCTTCTTTTTCATCCCTGGATTTTGTAGCCCTCAGACAGATGAGGTTTAGCCTTTGGCTCTTAAATCCCTCTCAGATTCATGTCCCTCTCAGAGGGAAGGTTCTCCACAGGGATTCAAATGCTGTGACGTGAATTCCTTGTTCCATCACGTTACATTTACTGGCTGCTCTGAGAAAGTGGACTGATTGCTCCCAGACCAGGTTGTTAAGGCCGTCCTGCGCCACAGACCTCATTTACTCTTGGGTTTGATTTGAAAGTTTTGCAAATATTTATCTTTTTCTTTTACATACTGAAAAAATGCTGAGTTTTGCCTGCCCAGTCTACCGAAACTGTTACTGTGTATTAACATACCTTAAAAGTCTAATTCTGATCCCCAGACTTGAAGGGGAATCCTTTGTTTCATTCTTGCAAGAATGGAATTTTTGAGTCACACTCATCCTCTTGCCTTAGTGGCAATATTTCCAGTTTTTACTGAGTGATGCTTATTTTTAATAAAATCTCCTGAGTTTTCATTATATATGTATAAATACGTATATATAAAGATGTTGAAGAGTAAACCAAAATGCCTGCTATTACTGCGTGTTTTGCCATTATTTTGTCTGCATTCACACTATTAATTATTTTTCTCATTGAATGTCTTGTCTGAAGGACACTGAAGAAGGATAAATCGTTCATGTGCTCTGTTATGTGAGAATTTGCCAATATTTTTAAAAGAAGTCTTTTAAAAAAAGCTGTTGGTCAAGCTTTTGCTTCCCTGCTTGCATTAATAATTTTATATAATTGCTCATAGCTTGACTGTACCCAAAAAATTGCTGTAATATAGAGTTATTTGTATGCTGTTGTCTCCTAAGCCCTCCAGTCTTCAGATAACTTTGTCTGTCTGGTAGAATTTAAAAGCAGTCTGAGATGTAATTGGAAAATGTGTATCATACCATGTAGTATTTAGAAGCAAATTGTCTGGGCTGAAATTGCTGATGCAGGTGACCTATTGAACACCCTGCAACCCACCAGTCAGATTAAATTGGTAAAGGAATGCAGGGAGCACCAACTGGTTCAGCAAAAACCCATCTAGTGTTTTGGGGTTTTATGTGGATTTTAATGTAGGTTATTGTAATAAAATCAGTTCATTATATGGACATAAAAAATGGAAGAATACAAATGATAGCATTAGCCAAGGCCAGGGTTTGTCCCTGTCTTGGAAGAGCACTGTCATTTCTTCTGCTCTCATGAAAAGCAAATGAACCCCTAGGCAATCATCTTGCTCATGTGTCTGCACAACTTGGGAGGGGGGTCCCTGGTAATTCTGATTTAGCTGTTTATGTTCAGAGCTGTGACTGCTCCGTTTCAAGGGTAGCTACAATAATTCTGTAAATGTTTGTTGTTAGCACAATCCAAATAGGTTTGATTCTCAGCTGGAAAATGTGCACAAACCATTGCTTTACAATATTTGATTTTATTTTTGTATAGGGGAGTTTAGATAATCAGGTTGTGTTATGTCAGCGTAGGGTTTTGGCAGCGGAAATTTTATGGCAATTTTGGCAGTTGACTTTGACAGAAAGAAAAAATAAAATACTACAAAGCATTTCATTCAGCAGTTGGTGAGCAATAGTCTCATCTACATCACTGGAAACACAGGACTGAGTTCATGCATTATCCAGGCAAAGGCTTCATTCTCCATATCCCACCTCCACACTAGGAAGGAAGACCAACAACTATGAGGACCTTGTTGCTGATGTTTTGTCCAGTGAGTAGCAGCAATTGTTCAGGAAATAGGAAATCTTTATTCCTGGGCCTCTTTAATCTCTTCCACAAATGAATGAGATCAATGCCATTGTCCTGACGTGAGTCATGATTCCATTTCTCTAAATATTGTGCCTTGCTGTGTCTGGGCTTTGTGCCAGTTCTGTGCAGAGACCAAAAATACATTTTCAGATAGGAGTGTCTGTGAGTGTGGCACTTGCTTTTCCTTACAAATGTTCTTGTTCCATTGTGTCCAGAGGACTGGACCTGTGTTACTCTGCCATTCCTGGCACAGGGTGCCCACAGAAGCTGGGGCTGCCCCTGGATCCCTGGAAATGTCCAAGGCCAGGTTGGACAGGGCTGGGAGCACCCTGGGCTGCTGGAAGGTGTCCCTGCCCGTGACAGAGGGTAAAACCAACCCAAACCTAAAACCTGGAATGATAAATGTCTCATTTAAAAAGCAATGACCTCAAAGATAACAAGGGACAAAGTTGTTCTTATACATTCTTTCAGAAAGCAGCTTTCTGGGCAAGTTCTAACACCTTCAGTGCATGTTTGAAGGAAATATTCGATGTATCATAATCTATGTGGAAGTTGTCCCTGCCCATGGCAGGGGGTTAGAGCTGGAGGGTTTTTAAAGTCCTTTCCAGCCCAAACCATTCTGTGATTCTCTGAAAAACAAAAATAGTCTGTTGTGGCACCACTGGAGCTCAAATCTTCCTTCCACAAATTCTGCAGCAAAGGTGAGGCTCAGTTTTGCCCCAGGTTGGGTCCAGTGAATCTTCAATTATGTTCTGCTTGATGAAGTATGTCCTCCAGGGCTCAGTCTGTCTGTCCTGGAGCAGAGTGCAAACTTGTGTGGAGCTTTCTGGTACAGCTGGGAATTAAACCTAAATCCCCATCTCCAGGCTGAGCTCTGTTAGCTCCTGCTGTGCCTGTTTTTCAAGGAAAAGAGACCACAGCCTTGTTTTTGATGGAATGTATAGTTCTTACAGCTGGCCATAGGAGAACGTGGGTCAGCCTTCTTTGGGAATTGGTTTTCATCCTGATCTTTGGGTCTGAGCCTCGCTATGGATGAACCCCCTTGCCTAACTTGGGTCTTTCAGATTCACTGTGACATTCTTCCCCCAAAGTTTTGTGGAGTTGTTTGGTTTTTTGGATTTATTTATTTTTGATCTAAACCTTACTGGTCTCTTCCAAAAGAACTGCAGGAAACTAACCAGAAAAGAAGAAGCAAATATTTCCCTGAATTTGATCCTAAATCTATGAGTGTTTGCACAGCAGACAGGCAGCTCACTGTATTTTGGTGTCATATTTGTTATTATGGATTAGATCAATTGTCTGGCTACAGTAGCAAACCCTCCCCTTGCCATGCACTTAGTCAGTTGTGAAATCTTGTACTCAGTGGTGGGAAAAACAGAAAAATCTCCATAGTCCCTCCAAGCAATCAATTTATGCCCTGAAGCATGAGATTTGATTACCATTGTTATTATCTTAGCTTGCATAGTTACAAATGTTATTAGCAGTCATAAAATTATCCAACCTTAAAAAAATTAGATTAAGGGAAAAAAAAAAAAATCCCAACATTTCACTCCCGGTTCTTCAAAGCCTAAATTCCTGGGCTTGCTTTGAACTGCAAAAAGTGGTGGTTCCTTTAATTCATTTTAAATGTGCTGTCCTTTGATCACGTGCATTTCTCCTGCATTCTCATTAGGGAGGGATAGAGGAGCATTTTCTGGCAGGTCTGTAGTTTCTCTCTGGTCAAGACCCATCTAACTTTCACCATTTCAAAGCTAAGTGTTGATGAGGTGTGCTCAGATCCCTGTTTAATAAATCATTAGCGGGATATGCATCACCCTCTCTCTCATCTGTGTTTTTCCCTTTATGGTTCAAATCTTTGCCTGGGAACTCAAAGTTCCCAATGCAGCTTTGTGCTTGTCAAGCTGCATTTCAGCTGGTATATTTTAAATATTCTAAGAATTCCAAAGTTGATGGAAATACTGTGACATGTTGCAGCAGGGCATCCTCTCAGCCCCAAATTTTGACACGGAAAAATTGCTAGTTGGCATGAAGGCAATTATTTAGCCATTTAGTTTGTCCAGGACAAAAACAGATTCCCAGAAGCTTATCCTGTGGGTTTTTTTTAAAAAAAAAATCATCAAAATCAAATTGTGATCCTTGATATTCAAATACATTCCCATTTTTGCATATTCTACCCATTCCAAAAATTACAGCATCTTTATTAACAAGTGGTGGTGGGAGATGTGCTGGCAACTACCAGCAAATTAATTTTCTCTAAAGAAAATCTGCCCAATCTGCTCTTTTGTCCTGAGTATTTCATGTATCTTAAATGGCATTTAATGTACAACTGGGAATCTTCTGAGCCTGCCATCAGACTCTGGAAATGGGTTTAAAATGGTAGGTGTGTCTTGAGGGAGGATGTGAATCAGGTAACAAGTTGCAATTTGATCAGCACAAACACACTCTCTATTCCTTCTGATTTCTTCAGAAAACTCCTCAGATAAATATTCTGAGGGGGTTTTCTCACACTTGGTTTGAGACAATATTATGCATTTAGCATGTATTTTAAATATATAATCAGTACTAGCCTAGAGAGATTTAATTAATTTTCCCAGTGTTTCTTGCAGTGTTGCTCTCCCCTTCTCATATCATGCAGTGGGTTTGATGAAAAGGCTCCTTGATTTTCAGCAGGAAATCCCAAAATAAAGAGCAGTTTTGTGGAGACACAGAGAGGACCGAACTGAGCTCCTCTGTCTTGATTTTTGTTCTGTGCAGGCTGAAGTGCTGTGACATTTGCCCTATTTCATGGCCCGGTGCAATCTGAAGCACAATGGATTATGTCTGTTTACACCTGACTTAAGGCAAACCCCATCCTCAAATAGACGTGGTTAGTGCTGTGCTTTATTATGAACATATTTTATTTGGGGACTGTGGAGCAGCTTTTGGTAAGCCCATGTACTTTGACTTTTCCATCAGCTGCCTTCCTAGGGGAAGGAAAACTTCCTGTGTGATTCTATGTGAAACCATTTTATGGTCTCCATATCATGGGCTGAGACCTGAAAATGTGAGAGGGCCCTGGGGAAATGATGTTGACAGAGAGGATGTGAAAGTCAGGCCAGCTGGGCAGGGAAATGACGGTCCAAGTGGTGGCTGCATTTTGCAAGGCCAGCTTCCCTCTGTGGCACGGCATATCTGGGGTGGGAGTGTGGAGGTGTAGGATGGGCAGCCTGGGAAGTTGATTTGGGCAGCAGTCCTGCCTCGAGCAGTCACTGGAGGTAATTAAACTCTTGTCTCTCTTCTTCATGTCACAGATCAACCTGGAAACTCCTGGGCCTGCTGAGGCATCCAAGTGGAGGGCAGAATTGGCCAGCAGTGGGTAGGGCTCATTGTCCCCATTTTTCATCCTCTTGGCAATGGCAGGAGGGGCAATGCCAGCTCTCCCTGGCTTTTCCCAGCTCTGTTAGCTCAGCTCCCAGATGAGCAGATTTCCACCCTCGGCATCTTCAGCCCCGTTGGTGCCGAGTCAAATGGTTTTTCAACACCTCGGCAGCCCTGACGTGCTCGACACATTCCCCTACAGCTGATTCCTTGTCCATTTGGATCCCAAGGCTCCCACTGTACAGGGGCAAGGCCTGTTGCTTAGCTCTGGGTTGCTTTGGAAAGCAATGTGCTGAAAATGCAGCATTTTACTGTCTCTGGGTGAAAGAGAGAGTCAGTTGAGGATCTGGCCATGAGGGCAGGATGCAAAGGGAGAAATCCCAATCCCTGTGTGTGCTCTGGGCTGGGTCTTGGCCCCACGGAAATCCGGCTGCCCAACTTTGGAGCTTTCTCAGCCCCCACCGCACACTTTCCTTGCTTTGCTCCATGTATTTATATCGGCACAAGTTCCCTTAAACAGAGATTAATATGAAAATTATACCTATGAATTGCCTGACTTTGCATGACTGCAAACATACCATTTTTAAAATAGTTTTGCATTTACTTTCTTTAAAAATATAAGAAATTATTCTGCCTTCTTCTCTTACAGTTTTCAAATTTTGTCCTTTTACTCCCATCTTTATAATGTCTCTCCTTAAATTTAATTATTTACTTCCCGTCCAAAAAGAAAGCTCACCTACCTAAATCTGCCAGAGATAAACAACATCAGTTGCCCAGTACATCAACAAATCCTGACTGCCACTGTCCGAAAAATCTTTAACCCAAATGCTAATAATCCCCGTGAGTGTAGCTGTGATTCGGTAGGGTGGGTTTATGGTTTAATGTCCGTGAACGTTACTTTATGATTATTGCTCATTGAATTAGGCAAAGCCCAGAGAAAAGCAAAACACCCAAAGGTCAGGAGCGAGACGCAATTGTCCAAGTTCGAGTCCTCATGAAAATGATTATGTCTGACCTTCCCCACCTCTCTGGATGCGGTGCTTAAGACAATGACTGGCAGATTTGTGACGACTGTCTTCAGCAATCATTTAAAATTTCGCCCATTCCACACGGGCATGGCAGAAGTGACCCACGCAGGCAGAGTCCGAGCACTCAAGCACACACGTGAACCTGATCTGGTTTTGGGGGCATGGAGAGCACATACAGCAAAAATTAGGAGGGGGTGTTAGCAGGACAAAAAAGATGGATTTTTCAGAGGTTTGGATGTACGAAACACCGGCTGTTGGGATGATTGGTACGCGGAGGTTTAGAGAGGGAGAGCTGTGGGGCTGGGAGGATTATTCCCGGCTGGAGTTTTCTGAATCCTCACCCTTTTCTCTGAGAAGTAAAGACGCTGCTGCACCCAGAGAGGGACGATGCGGGGCAGGGGCCAGTCCCTTCGCGGGCAGCGTCTCTGCCCTCCTTGACCGCATTTGAGCGACCACCGTGACGAAGCGAGAGCACCCAAGGGTCTTTGATCCTCCTCTCGCCGTGGCTCTGGGCCGGCTCTCGGGCCCCTCCCGCACCTGCCCGGGGTGCGGGACATCCCCGCGGGCGGAGGGCGGGCAGGGGCTCCCTTTTCTCCCTCCCTCCATCCCTCCCTCCATCCTTCCCTGCGCGTCCTCCGGTCCCTCCCGCCGCCCGCAGGTGCCGCCCGGAGGAGCGGCGGGCGGAGGCCCCGCTGGTGCCGGCGCTGGGATGGATGGGCAGGTGGGAGCCGGAGCGGGGCCGGGGGCGGCTCGACCCCCGGGGGAGGCGGCAGCGCTTTGGGGAGCTTTGGGGCTCGTTGCCATGGCTCCCTGCAAGCTCCGCCGGAGGAGATAGCCATGCCAGTCACGGAGGGACCCTCTCCCTCCTCGTGGGTGTGGAGCGGGGCTGGGTTTGGGGTGGTTGGTGCTTGCGTTGGGTTTTTTCTCTCCCCTCCACCCACCCCTCCTCCCACTTTTTTTTTCTTTTTTTTTTTTTTCGGGGTGGAGCGATTAATTCGGAGCCGCCGGGACGGGGCTGCGGAGCCGCCGCTACCGCGACCCTCTGCCCGTTCCGGGCTCAAGGTACAGCGGGGGCACCGGGGCGGGGGGTCCGGGGGCTGCCCTGCCTTTCCTTCCCCTGCCCCAGCTCCGCCCGTCCTGCCTGGCAGCCCAAACCCCCTGGAATTCTTGTCGGGTTTATTTTACAAGCGGCTTTCCTCCTCCCGGCGCCTCACCTGCGGAGCGAGGAGGGAGCGGAGCGGGGCTCAGCCCGAGCAGGTGCCCCGGGGGAGCCCGGGGGCATCCCGGTCGGATCCCGGTCCTTCCCCTTCTCCCTTCCCGGTGGGATGCTCGGGGCTCCCACCGGCGGAGGAGCCGCTGCCCGGGGAAAGTTTGCGGCGGGTGCGGAAACCGGCGGGGCCCGGGGGGCGATGGGGATGCCCGGGGGGCGATGGGGATGCCCGGGGGGCACAGGGAACTCGGCTGGGGGCGGCGGGTCAGTCTTCTCTCGGCTTAGCTGCATTCAAGTTTGCCAGCGCGGATGTCCTGCCTCTGTGGCAAACACTTGTTTCTTCTTTCCTAATGATTTCGGAGAGGATTTTGTGTGGGGTTCTTTTTCCTGCAATGCCTAAATAATTGTCCCAGTTGTTTGTTTTTTTTTTTCTTGTGAATGCGATGTGCTCGTGTTGCGCTGCGGGAGTGCTGTAGGAATCTTTAAACCTCGGTGTTGAGTGTTGCTGATTTGTGTTGCATGGTCAGAACATTTGGTGGTGTCAGCTTGGTTTGGGTTTTTGGGATGCAGAGAGGTTCTGTTTTCTAATAGTCAGACACAGTAAATGTACACAGACTTTTCATTTATCACTTCTGTGACCAGGGATACTTTGCTTCTCATTTTGGGGTAGAAAAGAGCTAAGCTATGGTGTGTTGGACAATGCACAGGTGTGGTTTGTTGGACAATGTACAGGTATTCGACCATAACAGATAGAAAGTAAATAAATTCATCCTCAACACTACCTGGGAGTAGTTTTTCTTGAAATCTGTTTTGGAAAATTTTTCCAGAGAGTTGACAGGTGGCATTTTGGTTTTGTTGGCAAAGGGTCGTTTGGTGTGACAGAGTTAAATGTGTGCTCTGTGGCTCTCTGAAATACCATTCCATAAGTGATAAATAATAAATATTGTGACTTTAAATGCAGGTCTGAGGAAAGGAGAAGGGGGGAAAGGGCTGTAATCTAAATGGATATGTAATTTTTGACCATTTGTGAACACATGTTGCCTTGTTGGAGCTGTGCGTGTCATCCTTTGCCCACTGCTTCCCGTGGGCCTCTGCTTGGCTCTTCTGATAGGAAGCATTCGAGTGCACAACTGCTGCTGTGTTAACATTTCTCTGGTGCTTAAAAAGTAAGATACAAATAAAACCCCCCACCTCTTCCAGAGGGTAGTTAAAAAATGAGAAAATTCGTTTTAGCCACTTTCTGTGGTCCTCACTTATGTTGAGCATCTGCTCTTAGTGGAGTTGGGCTTACAAGACCAGATCATATGACATGAAGATGCAAACTATAAGATACCAAAATTTGCAGAAGGTAATGGAGTTTCTTGAGAAATATCACCCAATGTACTTGAAATTATCATTAAATAACTTCAGTAAAAACCACTTGTCAGCAACCAAGAGGTTGAAGTTTTGCCATACGCAACACACAGCGTCTAAATCAGTTTGTTTCTGGACTCCTTCTGTTTATTATTGATATTTGTCAAAATAGGAATGAAATTAATTCTGAATATGAGGCTGAAATAAAGAGACTGTACTTCAGCAATACACAGTGGTTACATTTAACTCGGTGTGAGTGCCTGTAATTATTATGGACATTTAGTATGTGTGTCTTCAGTAATTAAACTTAATGAAAGGAAATATAACAGTCCACTTCTTTATCCCAAGAAACCCAACAGATAAGCCTTCTTTAAATGAAACGTTACATTATTCACAGCAGGGGTATGTACCTCAAGTGGCTTGGATTGTGGCCACCTTATTTGCCAATAAAAATGTACTTTATCACTTCTATTTGGAAGGGAAAATGAAACAAAAAGGTATCTATTCATTTCATAAAACGATGTTGTGGACAGTTGCTGCTGTGATAAGAAAGGATCCACTCCTTTCCCAGTGGGAGGGGACAGGGACTACTTTAAACACTACTAATTAGTTCAGTTTATCTAGCACGAGTTACAAGGCTGTAGTTAGTTAATTATAGTTTTTCCCATTAGCAGGATGTTAGGAATAATGAATTAACATATCACACAGATCAAAAGAACATCTACAAAGTTTATCTTAAAGGAAAGAAAGTGTTATTGTGTGCCAGGAAGTCCCCGTGGCTTTCCCAAGACACAGATTTCGTTGGAATTCCTGAACTGGTCCTTCAGAGCCTGATGAATGGCTTGAATTGATCACAAACAAGTGACACTGGAGCTCTTGGTTGCTTAGCAACCCACCAAGATGCCACAATTTCTTTTGGTATATTTGTCCAGTAAAGTAGAAATTCTGTTTTGTTAAAGATCCTGGGTTCTTTGCTAGCACAAAGCCCACCTTATAGCAACCCTAAATCATGTGCAATGAACAGTGATGCCCAGTGCAGAGTCTGGGAAGAAGTGTGGGTATGGGAACAGTGCAGGAATCTTGGAAACCATACTCTGGGGGTGATGTGCTCACTGCTTTATGCTAAGTTTCAATTGTTCTTTCTCAGTTACACTTCTCTGCAAAACCCAAAATCATTAGTGGGACAAGGAAATCCTAACAAAGACAGTCAAATACCAAGGGCTTTTGGAACAGTTCCCCTCGTGCTGCGTTGAGCTGTGAGATCCTGCAGAGTGTGCTCCATTATGAAATGCAACATGGAATATGCTGTTTGATCATGGTCTGGCCCATCCTGTGGCCCCTGTGGCTGGAGAGCTCTGCTAGGTTGTCCTTACAGAACACACTGGTTCCTTGGTGGATCTATTTTGGGTAAGGAAATAACAGATTTAATACTCAAAGAGCAGAAGGAAGAGAAATGTCATCATGGTTATATACCCAGAGTGCCAACATAGATTTTAACCAGGTTGTGGCATCCTGCAGACAGTTCCTACGTGCTGAATCACACTTTTGTCAGTGAACTCTTTCATGTTGCCCTTGTGTCCACGTGTGCTGACACCTCAGTTCTGGAGAGAACCTTGGTAGGGAATCTTGCAATCGTCCCATCCCACTTGCTGTGTGTTTGCTTGCAGGGAGACTGCACAAACTGGATTAATTTCGGCTGAACCTAAGCCAGAATATCTCTTTCAGGAGTTTACTTTGTGCATTTCAGCTGCTAATGGGCTTTTCATCTGTGGCCTCCTGAGTGGAGCTGAAGAGAAGCCTCTGCAATGTGTGTGGGTGCATCTGGGGCTCCTGGCACCGGTTTGCTCTATTTACCTACACCCTTCTGAGCTCTGATGCTTGCTAATATAGACAAGCCCCCTTTCTTCTCAATCTGGAACTAGGATAAAGCTTCTAGGGCAGGGAGAGCTGCAGGCTGCCATAGCATTCATTTTACTTAGATTGCACTTGGCATTCTGCAAGATTTCTTCCCTGTTGATGAGAAAGATGAATCCAGGTATTGCTCTTCTTTAAAGAGCTCGAGTATTGCATGGATTTACTGTATATTGGACCAGAAGGGAATGTGGTTGCAGTGCTAAGACTGCACTGAACCAAATCTCAACTTACTGTCAGTGTTGCCAGGCTAAGATTATGGTAGTTCATAATCTGTGTATTTGTGATTAATTGCCTTTCTAAGCTCAGACAGACTTAGGTAAAGATTAAGGTATATTTGAGCTTGTTTGACTTTGTTGTGGTTTTTTTCCCCTCTGTTGTTTCTACTTGAAAAAGTCAGTGCCCAAAACTCAAGGTTGTTGTATTTGCGTTTGTTTCTTTTCTTCACAACTACTCTCCTTGTATCCTTTTTGTGCGTTGATTTCTCTAAGTTTATTTGCATACCGAAATGCTGATTAGCACTTGCCCTTGCAGTGATTGCCTCTGCATTACAAACAGATGAAGGTACATGGTAATATTTGGTGTCTTGGGTTTCACCTCCCAGCGTGTCCACACAGCCCGTATGAAGCACGTGGAGTGATGGCCGTGGTGATGTGTCATTTTCTGGGGTTTCAGCATTCCCTAGCAGATGTTTCCTTCTTCCTTCATTGCACCTGAATGTATAAAACTCAAAAAAGAAATGCGGATGGAAAGCAGCTTATCATTAAAACTAGTATTTCTTGTTACAGCTGAACTAGTGTTTGTTGTTTTGAGTGTGAGCTCCAGATGCAGATCCTATTCCATGAAAAGACAAGAATTATGCTGCTTTCTTCATCAGGGCTTTTAATCTTCACATTTTCTTTTGACCCTAACTAGACCTCTCTTTTCTTCCTTTATAAAGAAAATTGACAATTTCAGGTGTTTCTCTCTGGCTGTTTTTTTTTCTCTTGCTGTTTATCAGCAACAGGGTGGAATTAAATCAGAGGTGTGGTGTGGATATGACTCAAGTTAGGGAGGAGAAATGGGAGATTGGGAAGGACAGGGATAAGCCTGCTTGGATCCATCCATGTCTTTGCTCCTGTTCTCCGGCATGGAAGAAATAATGTCTGGATCCAGTTCTGAGCAGCTGGGGAAGAAGGAGCCAACGGTGGAGCCTGGACAGGGTTGTTTCTGTGAGTGCAGCTTTCGAGGATATTTTTAACAGATGGTTCCCAGTCTGGCTGTAAGAACTGGTGTGTCAGCCAGGCTGAGCTGCCTCGGGCACAGCCCCATGCCAGGCTCCCCACAGGAGGAGACCTCCAAACATCCACTGGGGCAAAACCGGAGCTTCTTGTGGTGTCTCTGTTTCATTCTCCCCCAGTTTGAACTGAGGGAGGTGGGAAAAGGTGACCCTTGTGTACCTGCCCTGGTATTTATCCTCAGGGCAGCACCAAGTGGCCTTTGCATTGCTCTGTGAACCTCTTGGTCCTCAGCCTGGACCCCACCTGTGGTGGTGTCACCTGCCTGGCCATGCTCCTGCTGGACTCTCCTCCTCCTCCAGGCAGCCCCTGGGCTGTGCATTTCTTTTTTTGAGAGGTGGGCAAGGCTGTAACTTTAAAGGTGGGATGAAGCCATCCCATGTGCCCTTCTGAATAGAAAGTTTAACTACAAACAAGCCAAGCAGTGAAAGCACAAGCCTCCAGTTCCAAAGAAATCCAAGCATTTCAGTGAGCCAAAGTCCTCTGACCTCTCCGTGTAGCTTAGTCAGATGACTTCAGTGCTTTTAAAAAAAATGTAATTTCAAGTGTCTCCATATTTTGGGATGCCCTAGGGATGACTCTGCAAGGCTGGCAGTCGCTATTCAGGCCACAATTAATTGGTTAGGCAGCAATTTACTGAGAGGAGTAGGGCAAAGAAAGCAAGCAGGATTGGGCCCCTGCACCTTGGAGTCTGTGTCTCCTTTGGTGACTTCTCGAGTGTGACACAGGCAATTCCCTGTCAGCCTTTCCCACTGGCTGACACAGAAGAGGTGGCTTTGAATGCTGCCTGCTGTGCTTGTACGGCACTTGAAAGGAGAGAGGGCTGCCTTTAAGGACTGTATTCCCACAGCTTTAGAGAATATTTGAAAAATGCATCCCTCAGTTCTGTCACGTGTATTACAGCATTAAAGCCGATGGAAACCTGGAGCAACAGCTCAGTAAAAAATGGCTGGTGCCAGTGCTGTATCCCCAGTGCTTGAAATAAAATTAGTCTTGATGAAAGATTGCTCTGCTTATAGGGAAAGTAAAATTATTATTCCAGGGTAGGTTCTTTTCTGTTAGCAAAAATATCACAACAGTGCTTTCAGCTAACAGTGGTGATTAACTCAATGGCTTTTTTTTTTTATTAGACATGCTCACAAAATACACCATTAGTTTTGCACTTTACTGAAACCAGAGAATTAATAATGAAAGATTGTCTGAAGATTTGGAAGCATCTGCCTTCTTTTGCCAAGGTTGCGTTCATAGCCCAGCGTGATGTGTCTGCCCCATCCCTAAAATCCTGCCCCCTGTGGTACTGGGGTGGTTTGTGTTGGATGCTCCAGGTCTGGGGGATGCTTGCACCTCATTTTATAGGTTTTGCTTCTTCATAGGAAAAATGCTCCAAACCACAATCTGTTTGCTGATTTCAGTCAACTTATTACCTAAAATTTGTGTTATTTCTCAAGTATTTTGCTGGGTAAGAGTCCTGTGCTTCATTTTTTCATGGTTATTCATTCATATTACTCCACGAATGACTTTGTTCTGGTAAAATTTCACTGAGAGAATAGGTTTTAGAGGATTTCTGTTTCGACCTGCTGTAAGTCAGAGAATGTTCTGTCTGATCTATTTTGCTTATTCCATTTTACAGCTGAATAACGTGTATTCAGTTTTTACTTTATATGAGTTCTGCTGAGGCGTCGCTCAAAACTGTAGGCATTTTGGACATTAACATCCAAATTCGTTTGAGATAAATATTCCTTTTGTTACGTTTGAGCAGAAGTAAATAACACAGCACTGAGCTCTCTGCAAGTATTAATGGAAGCTTTTATTTAACACATTTTTAGGAAAGCCTGCTAAACTGTGGTGACTTCCAGGCTCAATATTGCACACGCAAAGCACTGGTGAAGTCATGGCGCCACTGAAATGGATGGTCAAACTCCCACTGACCTCATCAGACTCAGGTTTTTGTCCCAGGAGTGATGAAAATCTAATTTACAACCTAACCAGTTTGAGGAGTGGGCGTAATGGCTCAGGTCCTTGACTGATATAAATGACTGTGGTTCAGCTGAGGATGATTGAGTTACACTGACTTCAGCCATCTGGGCTTCTGCAGAATCGTGGCCACAAACAGTCCTGTTGGGAGCTTTGGAACGGTGTCTCCTCTCAAGTGGCATATTCTTGTCTCCTGTTTTGGCTGGAAACAAATAGGCAGGAAACAGCAATGAATATTGCAGTGTTCTGAGTCATACAAATGACAACTGTGGTGTGTAAGCTATAGAGTAACAGTGATTAAAGGTCTGGCCCAGCTGTACAAAGCTAAGCCATACCTGCTTCATTAAATTTACAGGGTTCCACTGAAATCCACAGTAATTGCTCAGGTTTTACCACCTGCATGACAAATGCACCTTTCTGTTATTGACTGCGTGAGGTTTGACTTAGGCTTTCTCCTAAATCTGGGATTTTGATTATCTCTGCTTAGCGTGTGGAATTGCAGCATCCCTGCTGTGTGTGTGTGTGCAGCACTCAACCTGGGATTTGCCCACCCTGATTTTCAGCTAATACCTGTCCAGATGGTGCCTACCTGCTGGGAAAGCTTGGACTTGCCTTTTCAGCTTCACGTTACATCCCAGGGAATTGCTGAAAGTGGAGAGCTGGTTGAGGTGTGTTATAGAACAAAGCTGCATTAAAGATGAAGTGCAGCATGTGTGGTGGCACCAGAAATAATCACAGAATCCCAGGCTGGTTTGGGTTGGAAGGGACCTTAAAGATTAACCAGTGCCACCCCTTGCCATGGGCAGGGACACCTTCCACTAAGCCCAGGTTGCTCCAAGCTCCATCGAACCTGGCTTTGAACACTTTCAGGGCTGGAGCAGCTGCAGCTGCTCTGGGCAATGTGTACCCCACCCTCTCAGTAAAGAATTTCTTCCTAATATCTAATCTAAACCTAGTCTGTTTGAATCCATTGCCCCTTGTCCTGTCACTGCATGCCCTGGTAAACAGTCTCTCTTGTAGCACAGCTTGTTTGGTTACACAGCCCCTAAAGGAAAGGAAGTTTCTCCCATTCACTTCCACGTGTGCAGGATCCTGCCTTTCAGAGCATTGTACCTCATTATCCTGCTAGAGCAGCAGATTTTCCCTGTCAGCCATTCCCCCTGTCAGACATCACTGTGCAGTGAAACCTCACAGAATTCCAGCTGCATAGCAAGGGGAGAATTTCATCTTTGCTGCATCAGAAATATGCCTCGGTGTTTGCTAAAGAAACAAACCCAAACCCCAACAGGCAACAAACCTGAAGGGTTATGCACAGCTTTATCATGTGTATCACAAAAAAATTGGAATAATCTTTGTCTTCAGCAGATAAGCAGCATTCTCCATACAAACCTATTCCACTGTGATCCTCCAAAATGTATGCTAAGCTTGTCTGTGCACAAAGCTCCCTGTAATGGGGGGTGGTTAGACCAAGTTTTTTATCCTTGCATAGGATAGGATATGGTCAGGAATGTTACAGATTTGCAGTGTTAATTATATAATGCGCTCACTGAAAAGAATAATGTATGCAATGTTTGGATGCTCAGGCAATGACAATCCATTTAACTGTTTATAGCTTTATGTATTTTATAATCCCTGAACCCAAATGTCCCCGGAGAGGGAATGTGCCCTTAAAAATTTTAGGCCTTTAAATTAAGTGAATTTAAATGTGCTCATTTGCATATTTTTTCTTTCTTTGTTCTGCCTGAATGAGATATTACTTCAGTAATTGAACTGTAACTTGGCTACAGGTAAATGATGTGAGACAGCTGATACTCCGAGTGCCTGACCACGTTACAGTGTGTGCTGCTAATCCAGCAATTTACTGCACACCTTGGAGAGGAGATGGTGTCCAGTCCACTTAGGATCACCCAGCGTGGCACTGGGACTTGAAAGTTCAATTATTCTGGGATGCTAAATGTGCTTCTGGAGCAGGGAATTGAAAGGAGGAGGTGGGGGGAGGCAATGGGCATCCCTGGGAGAAAACTGCTTACCGAGGTGATGGCATAGACAATCATGGAATGGTTTGGGTTGGATGGACCTTAAAGATTATCCAGTTCCATGGGCAGGGACACCTTTCACTGGCCCAGGTTGCTCCAAGCCCTGCCCAGCCTGGCCTTTGTTTAATGGATTAAGGCTGAGCTGAGAGAGCTGAACAGGTTTTTGTCTGTGAGGTTCATTCATTGAAAGATGCCTGATGGGGTGGCACAAGAATGAGCACTAGTCCTGAAACTGCTGAACATCTGAACACCAAAGTTAAATGACTGCTGCCAAAGCTGGGGATGAGGCAATATGAGTGGAATGGAAACAATCCTCTTCTTTCCTCCCAATAGTCTGTGTTTTCAGCAATGCTCTGGAAGCGGGTGGCCTTGAGATGAGGGTGAAAGGGTATGGAGAGGTCACAGCAGAAAAAGGAAGATGACTTCTCAACAGACTGAAGCACCAGAAAGATCCTTTGACACAGGGTGTTTATCTGAGTCCATGAGAATGCTGGAAAACCGTGACCAGTTTGGGTGTCAACAGCTGAAAAAAAGGGTTTACAAAACTGAAGAGTCAAGAAAATAACCACAATATTGATTTGAAGAGTGGAGAAAATTCCTTGCAGTGAGAGATTTAGAGAGCTCAATCTGCTTAGCTCATCAAAAAGAGGATTGAGAGGGGGCTTGATTACAGGGACGAGTATTTTCATGGGGAAAACATATCCAGCTTTTTAATCAAGAAGAGAAACGAAAAATCAGATCCAATAGCTGGTAGCTGGAGCCAGACAATTTTAAATTAGACATTAAAGACATTTTTTTATCTGTGATTAACCACTGGAATGAACTACGATGTGTTCAAACTGAGAGTGGATACCTTGTGTGACACAATCAAGCCCAGGTTACTGGATATGATTTGCAGGAGACAGGGAGGAGCACAACTGCCTGTGATGGGCAGGAAGATGCAAAGGCCTTAGAAGCTGTGAGCATTGAAAGAGAACTCTGAGGAAGGGGATAAGAAAAGAGACAAGCACAAAAAGGAGAAAGAGAAGCACCAAAAGGACAAAGGAAGGAGTTTCAACTGGGGACAGAGCTTCTGTTCCTGAGTATTGGAGCATATGTCTCAGCAAAGTGAGTTTTGGCAGTGGAAGCACCTTGAGTGTTGGCAGAGCTGGAGTCATCTGTTTCCCAGTCAAAACAGCAATTTTGGGTTCTGTGCTTTGTTAATGATGATGAAGAAACCTCCTCTCTGTGGTTTGGGCTTTTGGCACCGTTGGCTCCCTGTTCTGCTGGGGGGGGGACACAGTCACCTCCCCCTGGGCTGTGACACGATGGTCCCTTTCAGCACAGAGTCCTCACTGTGGTCTCCTGTGTGCCCTCCACCTTGTTGGCATCAGTGCTACCCATACAAGTTTTAAAAGACATCATGAGCTCGGTATTTATACCACTAAACCACATTTTTGGGCAATGCAGCAGGGAAATCTTCGTAGTCTCAGTTGTTTTTTGACAAGTTTTGTGTGTGTTTGTCCTCTTGAAATAGTTTCACCAGCTCAGTGACTGTGACTTCTTTTTTCAAAGAAGCAGCACCCTATTACAAGTGCTTAAAATGCTTAATAATGAGGTAATCATTAATTTAAACATGATATTGTGGTTCTTCTGTGGGGGAGTGCAGTCATTCAGCCAAGATCAGGGGCCAGGGGACTTTGCTGCTTGGTTTTTCTGTGGATTTTCAGTTCTAGTGGAAGTGAAATGTATGCCTTAAAGGCTGTAAGTAATTTTGCTATCACGGAAACTCTTCAGCCAGGACTGGAAATCACTTTTCCAGGGAAATTTCAGAAGCACTGTCTCACATCCACAGCAGAGACTGTTCCTGTAATGGTTATGGGGAGAGAAGTAACTCACATATGTTCTTTTTTTACAACTCCATCACAAAGCTATTACCTGTGTTTAGCAACATTTGCTCTATTGTTTTTGGATTTGAAGAGAGTCGTTATTTCAGGTTCTTTTCACTGGAAAAAGGCAGCGTGTTTCCTTTGGACTGTTTAACAGAAACATAAACTCTTTGTGATCACTTAGAGCATCCAATTACCTGCAGCTTTGCATGGGCTGAGTGTTTCTGCCTCGTGTGGCCATGAACATTCTGCATTGCCTCCAATATCAAGCAGCGGCTTTCAGAGGGTAGAACCTGGGCTGATTATGGTCATATTGTCCTTGGAACTAAGAAAAATGATAAATAATAATAAACTGATTCATTGGGGGAGAAAAAAATGATTCAGGAGTGTCTGCCCTACCTGTAAGAACGGACCAAGTGGGCAATGATTATTCCAAAATACTGTTGGAAGTGTATCGACCTTGATGATCATTTTCCTTCCCAGTGGGCATCTGAATAAGTGTCTTTGCCTAAGGATTCCCTGGAAGCTGCTCTCAAATCAGAGCAGCACTTCAGCATTTCACTCCTGACACTGTGACATCCATTAGGAGCACTGAGAGGTAGGAATTACCCTATTCAATCCGATTAAAGATCCAATTAACTTGGAATCCTCTCCCTGTTAGTAACTAATACTAGATGACTCAACACCCTGGGAAAAAAAACCCCACAGAGCACTAGAAAACCCATCCTGAAACGTTCCTTCCCCCTCCCCTGAACTCTCATTATCACAATTAAGGAGCAAAGTGTCCCTGAAAGATGTTTTTTAAAGTTTTCCCCCTGCTTCTTCCCAAGCATTTACTGCTTGGCTTCCGTCCTGAAACGTGAGATCAGTAACCCTTATAACTTCTTATCCTGGCTTGGGAAAGCATTATTATTAGCACTTTAAACAGCTAATCATTCTGCCCTTTGTATCAATAACAATGTGCTGTCAGACAGGTCACAAAGTTAATTTTTGTGATTTTTCTTTCCCATTTTAAACTCGCTGTCTCATAATTCCAATGTGCTCATTGAGGTGACTGTTTGACCTGGTTTCTCCTGTTTTCATAAACACTGAGGTCTGTCCTGTCCATTCCTTGAAACACTTGGTCTGTACATGAAATGCTGATCATTCTCTTCATTCCTCTCTTAAAGGCACCTTTAATATTTTCCTAATTTTTGTCTCATTTAGCCCTTTCTTTTCCTTTCATTTTGGAATGCTTGGTGTCAAAGGTCAGAATATTATCAGCAACACACCTGAATTACTAATAATTAGTAATAATAATTGTTTGTAGTCCTTTCTGGGGCATTCTATACAAAACCTCCCACCTCAGTTACATCTTGAGCACCTTGGGCTGCCGAGCAGATGCTTCCTATTGAAGTGATTTTTCTTATTTTTTATGGAAAGAAAACAATGCAATTGAACCCCCCCTTCTCCTGCAGCGTTCTGAAAGCCAGGGGCTATTTGTGAATTTAACTTCAGTTACATAAAATGAAGCAAATCTCTTCTGACCCTTGAGGGAATCTCATGTTTTAGATCATAGGTCGCTTCTAAATATAGGGATGGGAAATTAATGTCTCCTTGGACAGATGATTCTGGAACTGTCTCCTGCAAGGATTTCCACAGTTCCCTTTGAACTGGGATCCTGCTCATTTCTGAAGATGCAGTAGATTTAGGGGATTTTATATATTACATATATATAATATAGATGTATGATTTTGCGTACAATTGTTTAACCATCATGGCACTTCATGGAAAATGAGATCATTTGGGAGGTAAATATATATATCTCATATATTTATTTTTGTTCCAAACCCATTTTGTGCAACAGGCAATAGCTTTTGCCTTGGGCTTTGAAATCTGATATTACATTTATCTTGCCTGAAAATAATCACAGCACCAGCAACATCTGACGTGCCTGAAAGGGAAACAAACAGAAGTGAAGCAGCTCAAGTTGGAGCATATCAAATTTTGAGATTTCTTCCAGAGGTGTGAACTCTAAAGCTTGGTATTACACACCTATGATATGAATGTCTGCATGAGTGAACACATACAAGTGCATTTATGCCTGCTATTTTTCTAAATAAGTGTGTATGTAGTTTGTTTTTTTGCCTTGTGTGGGCACATGAGAAGTGCTGGAAAGCTCAGATACTTATATTTATTTGCTCCTAATATTTAATAATTAGGTCTTGTTTCAGAGGTGATTCAGAATGCTTCTGTTTTGGGGTATTGTTTTATTTGGGTGCTCCTCTCTGAGGAAGAACATCATCCTGTCTTTGGCTGCTGGCACTCACTGTGGCAGATGTTATGACTCAGAGCAGACAGGAAAATTCAGATTTATATTTTCTTCTTTTTTTTTTCCTTCCTTTTTTTTTTTCATAAGTGACTTGCCCCCAGGCATGTTTTGACAGGGAGGATATAATTTCAAATTAAATGTGAATGCGGAGGCTTTCCAAAGCTACAAATTGCAGAGATTTCTCAGCATGACTCAAAGAAAAATACAACTCTTCCTTGCAGCTGGGTTGCTGTGATGGGAGGGCAGTGCTGGGGTGCAGCTCTGGTACCAAACCCCAGGCTTTCTTGCTTTGGGACAGGCAGTGTCCACAGAGAGCTGCTTTGACTTCATCCCCTAAAAACCCTTTTTCTCTGTAAAACTCATAAAGGCCAACAGGAAAACATGGATTTTTCCTTCTGCCTTCAGGTGGTGACTGGTGGTTTAACATCTCATTTCCCCTCTGTGTTTGAAATGGTCCAGGAGCATCTCCAGCAGGGGGGAGCAGGTGTATTTTGAAAAGGAAGAATTTGGTCTGAAAGCAGGTAATCCAGAGGATGCCAGAGGATCAGGAAGGGCTTTTTGTCTGTGCCAAGGTGTTTGCTCTTCCCTTTGGATGGGGAGAGGTGCAATGAGGAGAGGATGCCCTTCATTGTGGTGGGAGTTTTTTAGCTATATCAGTGTCTGTGATTTCTGTCTTTTGAAGTGAGAGAACTTAACGTTCCAGATCAAAACTATTTTGAAGTATTTCCTGAGTTTAAGAGCAGAGCTTTTTCTTCCTGATGGAGCAAAACAAAGACAAGCCCCCGTTTCTTGCCTAAATCTCCAGATTTATGTCACATCCATAACAGGCTCAGGTTTGTGATGTCTGGAGCTGGTGCTCGTTGTGTGGGTTCTGCCTTTTGGAGGACATAGTGTCTTCTCAGGTTTTGCCTTTCATCTTCTCACCTTTATTCTCTTTTTCACCTTTTGTTCCAGCTTTTGACCTGTGTTTCATCTCTTTCTCTGCTTCTCCTGCTTGAGTTTTCCTCTCCCCACCGCAGCTGGGTCTCAGGGCAGGTGTGGGATGGTTCTGCAGTCCCTGGGATTATCCCAACCACCACATTTTGGTGTTAATGTGGAGTCAGTAACAGGAACGATGCTGTTCAAGGACTTCTTCCTTCAGGGTGCAGCTTCAGCTGGGATCTGTTAATTTACACTTCTCTTGGAAATCGTGGAACTGTGGATTCAGGCAGGATCTGTCCCTCTGCCTCAGCTGCTGCAGCAGCACCAAGATGTGTAACATCTCATGGTCCCTTCTGGGAGAGGTGGACATGATTGTCCTCTGTGCCACGTCCACAAGGTTTTAGCTTGTGTGCTGAGAATGCAGCACAGGAAAAGAGTGAGAGCAAACTCTGATGGGTTTAGCCCACAATAAGTCTGATGTCCTCAGGGAGAACAGAGATTAAAGAGCCCAAATTCTCTGGGAGATTGTCACTTGGCTAATGATGATCGTAGCCTATGGCAGTCAGGGATGATATGGCTGATACTTAGCAGGGGTTGTGAACCAATTAGTCTGCTCAACAAAATACTTGGTCCATTGGGTGCAAATGTTAGGAATATTTATAGGGCTGGCTATGGAGTCAGCTAATCAAACCTGGAGAAAGCTCCTTAAGAGCCTGTCCCGGGCTCTGCAGAGGCCCTGAGATTACACAGCTGACGGATAAACAAATGTTTGCCCATGTAAATATTAGGACTCAAAGACAGTATTTGAACTCTTTTTTTGGTTTCCTAGTGTTGGAAAATCAATTAGGGGTGATTAATACAGGCTGGAAGCCACTTCCCTGAGGAGAGCAGGCTCAGTGGTGGCTGTCCATGGGGAATCTCCTGTAGGTTGGCTTCTTCCAGCTTTGCTTTTGGGGTGTCTCGTGGTCCGGCTGGGATGATGGCAGAAGATGTCACATGAGGTGGCCCAGGTACACTGGCAGCAGCATGAGAAGAATTCAGCGTTTGCTGGCATGTTGTTTTGCATTCATTAACTGCTTAATGCTCAAGCTCTGGGTGTTCCTATTGACTCCTTAACCCATTGAATCTTTGAGCTTCTGCCTTGGTGAAACACGAAACTATTGTAACTCAGCACTGGCACCACAGCCTGCTCTGGTACAGCAATGCTGTCCAGCCCATGTGCTTACATGAAGTTGGAGAGGAAATGCAGTAATTCATCTTAATTTCAGTAATTCATCTTAATTTACAGGGTGGCTGAAACGTTTATAAGGATTCCTTTGTTGGGTTGTTTATTTATTAGCACTTCATGTGAAATTTCCAGGGTTTCCCCCCTCTAATCTGAGGCCCCACTTAGCAGGAACGCCTCTGTTAAACAGGTCAGACAGGGAGAAAAACCCACAGGCTTCCCTGGAAAAGCTTTTGGAAACCCTAGAATGTTTGATTGCTCACACTGGACACAAAAATGTGGGTTTATACACGGTTTTATAGAGAATCTGCAAATAGAGCAGCTTCTAACCCTTCCCCTGAGCTCCTGATCAAAATATTCTGCCTTGCTGTTTCCCAGCTGTTATTTTACAGCAAGTGATCAGTTGGAAAGGCAGCCATTTGGGTTTGGGGCTGAAGGTGGTTTTCTCCACTTTATTTGAAGAATCAGGTGTTAAACTGGGGCACTTAATGTGTTTGGCAAGCTCTGCTCCAGGTCTTTACTTAAAGAAAAATAAAATATTGATAAAAGCCAGGTTGCAGATTGTTCTGGCAAGCACTCCGTGATTTTATATTTTTTATTATTATGTTTTTTACAGCCCCTTGTGTGTGAAAGCTTTCTTATGCTGCTGCCATTCTGGCTGTAAGTGGCTTTAAGTACAGTGGGTTTTGGGATGCAGATGTTGTTTCCGATGGGTCTTATGTATTGAAAGTGACATAATGTCTTTTTTGATCCTGAAAAGCTCAATTCCTATTGGTCCTGATAATTGTGGTAATAGTGCTTTTTATGTGGGGTTTTTCTTTTTTTTTTTTTTTTTTTGCCTTTCTATTCATACGTGTGTCAGAGATGCAACATACTGGCAGTTAAATGGGGTAAAAATGGTCTTTTTGAGAGGACAATCCAAGTCCGTGGAGACTCTCCTGGGATCTCATTAAATCATTCTTTTCTTAATACGGAGTAGTGCAATATCAGCTATCAGGATCCCCACAGTGTGGTTTCCTGAGAGGTTAGTTTACACAGAATTAATTGTCTAATTTTGCAAACAACCAGAGCACGGTGCACATTGATTTTTATTTATTTATTTATTTAGAGTCTGGTCTGTTGCTCTTGTGGATTCTGCTCCATAAATGCAGGTGGTTTTTGCAATTCATCTTTATTTACACCACTTTGTCATAGCCCATATTACAGAGGAGTCATGATTGATTCTTATCATTCTTCTTTTCGTCCTTCCTTAGATGAAAATTGCTGGTACTTTAAACAATAGTTTTCTGCACAAAATTTGTTTAAACAGCAGCAATATTAGGATGTATCAGAAAAGCAAACCCGGATTGTGTAAGGCTTCAGTGGTTTAGAAGCTCCAGAGACCAATCCTGAAGGAGGAGAATGGATTTTCCTTTTCCTCAGAGGTCACCTGGTTTGTGTGGTGAAGGGAAAATGAGCCTTGCACAGAACAAAGGACCAGCAAGTTGAAATCAGTTGATGCAGAAGCCCAGAAAAATATATTTGAATAAAATCTCTTGGGCTGTGCTGAGAATTTGGCTTGAACAGGACTTGACACATATTTGGAGGCTTCCTTTTTAAAGTGAAGTTCTGGAGAGATAATTTCTTCACAATCAGAAGACTTCTGTCTTAGACCCGTAGAATCACTTAAGCTGGAAAAGACCTTTAAGATCATCGAGTCCAACCTACTACCTGCGTTTAGCCACCGAAAAATGGAGTTGTGCAGAATGTTCCTCAGCTTGCTGTGGCCAGAACAGCTGCTGAAACAGCTGCTGCTCCCAACCAAGGGCTCCAAGAATTTCTTCTCAATATCTAATTTAAATCTCCTTCAATCTGTAGCCCTTCCCTTGTCCTGTCACTACAGGCTCCTGTAAAGAGTCTCTTTTTATCTTTCTTTCCAGCTGGGAGTTCAGTCCCCCAGCTGGGCGTGAAAGATGGAAAAGTGAAATACTTTGGTTAATGTGAGTGAGGGAGACTAAGGCAGTGGGAAGAGGTGAGAGAAGGGACAAGTCAGGATAGCTTATTTGGAGGGGGAAAACCCAAACAAAGCAACAAAGCTATCCCCAAAGCCTGTTGTAATTCAGAAAATGTGTGAAGCAACACTTGGATTTTATCTTTCATTTCTCCTTTACACACACAACACACTCTCCAGGTGTAAAGCACAATTTTCTGTGTACGAAGCGTGCACTTTGGGCAATGCTGCTGTCCCTCTTGTCAACTTGTCTGGGAGGAGAAAGAGAAGGGGAGTCAGGGTAAGGTGAGATTCCTTTGCCACCTCATTAATTGTCCTTTCAGCTTCTCTTAAAGAAGTTCAGGTGCAGTGTGAACTGTGAATTTATATTTCCATAGCTATTCCAAACCTCTTTTGTGGGCAGGGATTGTATCTCCCTGTTAGACACTGGAACTGAAAAATCCAGCCCATGGGCTCAGCACAGATCCAGCCCGTGGAGCAAAGGGGGATGTCTCCATCCCCCTGGCAAATCCCAGGAATTACACCCCATGCTGTGTGCACTGGGCCTGACCAGGCATGAGGCTGTTCTGTGCTGGGAGGGGGCTGAAATGGGAATGTGCCACGATCCTGTCTGCTGCTGTGACAGGGGATTGACAGCGAGCAGAGCCTTTGAGTGCCGTGTCCTGTCCTGGCACCGCTGGTAATGTGCATGTTATTCTCATGTCAGTTGTTATCTCAGAGTGTTGACATCATACACTAAATAACACTTAGGCAGGTCTCTTCCCATTAAAAGATGAATTCCCGACACAATTGAAGTCAATGGGGCCTTTGTCAGTAACTTCAATAGGCCTCGGCTTCCTCCTCATGACTCCATGGGAGGAAGAATAAATTGCTGCCGAAAATGCAAGTGTCTCTGACATCCAGTGGGAAAGGATAATTAGCAGTCAGTCATGGAGCTGCCATCGTGGTTGTCTGATGAATAATAGAACTGAGTACAAGTGATATGTTGCTTTCCAAGTGGGTTTAGCAGCTTAACATGAGTGTAGGCAGCCAAGAAATATGGCATGAAAACCAAGTGTGAGATTAGTTCTAGACAGTAGACATCAACTTTTCCGTCTGTCTGGCCTCCAAAACATACTGTGTAGTTTTATGTAAACATGGAAACGGGAAGATGTTGGAGATCAAGAGACAAAGTCTTGTGTAAATAGGCTTCGTGTCTTCTTGTTGTTGAATTGGGCTGATGTTCTTAGAAGAGCACAAGAGAGATTACAATGAAACTCTTCTCCCTTTTTGCTTCTAGAGCTGGTTAGAGCATGGTTGGAGCTCTATTATAAGATGTTCAAGACCAAGCTGGATGGGGTTTTGAGTAACCTGGTCTAGTGGAACGTGTCCCTACCCGTGGCAGGGGGTTGAAACAAGATGATCTTTGAGGTCCCTTCCAACCCAAACCATTCTGTGATGGTACAAGGATGAAGGACCATGTTTTATGGACATGTGCATCTTCCAGGTGTTGAGGAAACCCTGGCCTGGAACCCTTGATTTCTGACAGCAAAATGGTTAGACCAGCTGGTGTGATGGACTTCTGGGATGGAGCCCCAAGATGGGTGCTGGATTTATGGCTCTAATCCCTGTGAGCAAAGCGAGCAACAATTAAAGCAGAAGAAAGCCGGCCCAATGTAGTTTTAATCATTAGTCTCAGTTTGTAGTTGGTCTTAGTGCTGCGTGAAGCTTTGTGAGAGCATAAAGGCAGCTCAGGAAAGCCGTGCCTTTCAACCAGCCCTGTTTGTGTATTGTGATTGGCGAAGCCATTGACTTCATATTCTTTCATGTTCTTTCTGTTCCCCTCTGTTTTGATGTTATCGTGCAGCCATCTGAGCTGCGTATTAAACAAGAGCCTACTTCAATATGGAATGATCAAAGGGCTGGGGGAACACAGGGCCATAAAGAATATATGGAGAGCTCTGGGAGAATGGCAAGTTGAATTTAAAGGCTTTTTCAAGCTGCTTAATTCCTGCTTAGATTTCTGGTGCCACCAATAGGCAACAGTCCCTTTCTTTAAATCTTTTACTAAGGATTGACTGGCGGAATCGCTGTTTTACATGGGGTTTAAAGAGTAAAAGGCCACCCTGAAGGTCAAACCCTAGGAGATTTCCTCTAAGAGCTCATTGATTCTACTAGGTTTTTGACTTGGAGAAAGACCACTCCTTCCTGGATACAAGTGCCTCAGTATGAACCAGCACAGAACGCAGGAGCAAAAGTATAAGGGCAGGAAAAAAAATGAGAGAAAGATGCTGTGGGGCAGACAGACAATGATCTCAGTCTTGTGTATCTCAAACTGGTGACATTATTAGCTGCTGCTCCATGGAAAAAAATAAAAGAGAGTATTATTTTATCAGCCTTAGAAATGGATTATATTAACAATGAAATTGGGCAGAATAAAGATTTATGGCCCCATCCTCAGCCTGAGTAAACAGGCAGAGAACCTCTGCTTGTGTGGGGATGGCAGGGCTGGGCTGTAAATACTGGGGGTCTGGCTTTCCTCACATATAGACATGAAGTCAAGGTTGCTGTGACTGCGAGTGCAAGTAACTGTCTCCTTTTTTGCACCAAAAAATGAAGATGAACATGTTTTACCTCTCTAATCTCATTAGAGGACTGGCTTTGTGAGTTACCCAGTGCTGTGGTACTGATTAGCAAAAACCTACCCAATAAGCAAACTCTGTATCTGTGCTATTACCTACTCCTGTGATATTTCAATCTGATTCATTAGAGAAATTAGCATTTTTATGGACTAATTAGGGGAAAATGTTGCTCGTACTCTTTCTGATATGCAGAGATTTTTCACAGCTTAGTAAAGCCAAATAGGAGTGAAACATGATTTTCTCCCCCACAAAAAAAGAGGAAAGCAAAATGGTGACTCAAATTAACTCAAAAGATTAGGGAAATTTGAACTAAAAAATGGAATTAAGTGAAGCTTAGATTGCTGTATTTTTTGGCAGTCTGTCCAGTTTTTTGAAGTCAAAATTCCAGTTCCCTTTCAGCTATTTTGGTTCTTGAGGCATAAAAATATTTTAAAAGCTGTCAGTCAGTCACCATATTTTTTGTGACAGTTGCAAAACGCACAGTAATGAGAACGAATAGTAATGAGTGCATTATTCAGCAGCTATAAATACCAATTGATTTTCATTGCAAGTTTGGATCTTTCAGTCAACATGTATTGGAGCTTTTTTTATTTTTTGCCTCTTTTAAAACCAAGCTCAGGTTGTCTTAGACCGTGTCTAACAATCATTCAAACATGGCTCGGTTTTCCTCACGCTATGCTAATGAACCACTTGCTTTTGAAGTTTAATTCTAAATATGCATGTGTGGCACTTGCTCCTGCTCATGTTCTGCATTAGCCAGGAGGGTAAAAATGGGTGTTTCTGACTAAACATCTGAGGTCGTCTCTTTGCAGGGGAAGTGCTCTTTTTTTCCTCAGAGGGTGGAATGCCATTATTCTAATCAATGCAGGCATCTCCTGTTTTGATCGTTATGTTTTGATAATGATCTTGCTTTGCAGAGACCCAGAGCACTGAACCCCTCATTTTGGGCTTCTGTGGAGAAGGCAAAAATCTCTTTCTTGCACGGAGGGTGGAAGTTCAATTAGGCATTTTGGTGTCATGGGAAGTTGATGGTGCTTTAATTGGCTCCAGCTGACTGGCTTTGAGGCCACGATATCCTTCACCTGCAGTTGGATGCTTCTCAAATATGTATGGAATTTTGTATCGCGTTTGAAAAGGTTGCACAGAGTCAGAATAATTATTTCCAAATGTTGCTTTACAAGTGAATGCACTGTGATAAACACAAGGGAAGGAGAAAACATCAAAACTGGAGAATAATTTAAGTTGGGAGGGACCTTTGGAGGTCGTCTGGTCCATCCTCCTGCAGCATGTAGGCATGACTTTGAAGTTAGATCAGGTTGCTCTAGGCTTTGTGTGGGTAAAAGCAGCAATTAGCCTTGTCTCTCTGTGCTACCCAAACACCTCTCTCAGCATCTTCTCCTCACTTAGATACTGCAGCCCCTTCATCACGATGGTTCTCTCTGCTGAGACATTGCCTGTTTGTCAGTGTTTTGTCGCAGGGAAACCCAAAGTGGACAGTGTGTTCCAGATGCAGCCCCCCAAGTGCTGAAGAACAAGTAACAATTGCTTTCCTTGGCGTGCTGGCCGTGCTTCTGCAAATGCAACCCGGCCTGAGGTTGGCATCCATCAGCAAGCGCTGCCAGCTCCTGTCCAGCCCCCAGGCTGTCTTCCCCAGAGCTGCTTTCTGCACTCTGCCTTGCCATTTGCAGAGTTTTTTGTCTGCTGTGGCTGAATTTGGAAGTTTTGTGTCAGCTGCCTTCTCCAGCCCTGCTGAGACACCATTGAGTGGCCGTCCCACTCTCCAGTGTGTCAGGGGCTCCCCAGCTCTGGTGCCATCTGGAAACCTGCTGCTCTCGTTGTCTCAGTTGTTAATGAAGATATTAAGTGGTTAAACAAACTGCCTTCCTGAAGATTTGGTCTGGAATCTTTGGGACTGGTGTGAGAGTTGCCAGTTGGGTGTTGGTGTGTGTTGTTCCTTCTTGAGGATGGCCATGGCAGTTCCCTGTTCCAGTCACCAGAAGGATCCCCCACCTGCCACAACCTTTCAAAGACACGAAGAGCAGACTCTGAGGTCAGTCTGTTTTCTGCACACTCTTTTTGATAAACTGATTCCCAACAAAGTCTTCCTCTACTGTAGCTCACACTGCCCTACCCCAGATAAAGTCATCAGGACCACGGACCTGGGCATCCTGAGAGGAGGCCTGGCCCATAAAGCCTGAGGCAAAACCATCCTTGAATGCCTCATCCTTCCTTTATACCTTTTGTCAGTAGTTTTGTCCACATATCCAGCAGTGTCTCACATTTTCCCTGCTCTCTTGCTGCGGCTGTACCTGTGGGTGAACCTTTCTCACTTGCTGGTTTCAACTCCCCCTGGGCTTTGGCTTTCCTAATGTATTGCCCTGAATTTTGGGCAAGGCTTCTGTAGTCCTCCTGGACAGTCCCCACTTCCACCTTCTGTTCACTTCTTTCTGTGCTCAAGCTCACTCAGGGATTCCATGTCCAGCCAAGTCGTCCTTCTGTCAGGTCTGCCCCCCTTCCCACTCATCAAGGTGGATTGTTCTCATGCTTTGAGGACGTTTTTCTTGAAGATCAAGAGCTTTCCTGTGCCCTTCTGCACCCCAGGGCAGTCATCCATGGCCCCACACCTTCCATCTCTCTGAGGAAGCCAAACCAGACCCCCGAATTTCACCATCAGTGCTGTCTTTGATGCACTCAGGAAATCTCTGTTGCTTGTGCAGCACCAGTGCCATATTTGTTTGAAGTCCCCCAGGAAGACCAAGGCTTTGATTTTGAAGGCTGAATAAAGCTTTATCTAATTCCAGCTCCTATTGGGTGATGGGCATCAAATCCCCACAGCAGCATCCTCCTTGTTGGCCTTTCTCACTCACCCACAAACATCAGCTCCCAACAAACTCACCACCTGTTTCAAGCATAGCTCAAAACATAAAACCCTTGAGAAATAATTCTGACTCATTAGTCTTTTCTAAGGAATATTCTGTTTTCTGGGCACTGTTCTTAATAGCTTTCAATCCTATAGAGTGCTTATTCCAACAGTTTGAGTTTTTTTCCCTAAATATTTGGGATACCTTAATAACTTCAGCATATCCTTAATGACCTTTCTTGATGGGGGATTGCTGGTATAAAGTCTTTGTGCATATCTGTGGACAGAAGGAGTCAACAGCACACTTCAACTCTGAGTGCCAGTGTAAAACTCTCCTTGAACTGATGTATTTTTATCAGCTGCACTTTCCTCCTCGTGCTTTCAACAGTTCAGAAGCTGCAAAGTGAACTGGCCCATCTTGGCCTGGGTTGTCTCCGTGTTAATCAGATGCCCTGTGCTGTTACTTGGGCCATTAGCTTGCCACTCGGAAGTTTTATTTCTGGCTCTGCAATTATCCCACTGCTGCAATTTCCTTATCTGAATTGGGGATAACAAAGCTCTCCTTCTTTGCAGAAGGTTTGGAGATCTGACGATGATGAAAAATGCTGTCTAAGGGTTCAAGATGAACAAATATCACTTTGTTTGCAGGGCTTGATTGCCTTATAAACAAGCAGAGAGTTGATGACCAAATCTAGGTTCGAATTGAACAAATGAGGTATAATGAACAACTTCAGACTGTTGGCTTCATTTTTTCCTTCTGTTTGAAAGTCATTAACTTTTATAAGTCAATCTCTGGAGAAATTTTTAGTCTGTAAAACATTTGCCAGTTGGGTCTAGAAATCTTTTAGTTTACTTGTCTTGTGGCTTTGCTTATCATTTTAGATGTCAAATAAGTTACTTATTAGTTTGTATGGTCTTTAGCAATCTGAACATAGAATCACATATTATAAGGTTAAGTTTCCAATTACAATGTTGGACAATATCCAAGTGCACTTACAGGGCATTTCTAGGAAAAAAAAAGACCCTGAAAATTATAAATTAGCAGTGAACTATCTTGATAACAGGGAAAAAATATTCCTTAATTTAAACTATGCTCTAAATCTGTTCTGAAAGGGGAAGCAGGAAAACTGATTATTTTAAAAATAAGTTCAAGACCCTTGGTATGTTATTTGCAGTTATTGCCATGGGTTAGGTCCTTCTGATCTTTTGGAGTTCAGGTATCATGGCAACTCACATATGGTTTGCTGCAGGATGTCTGAGAATGACCATGTGTTTTGACACATGGCTGTGAATAGCTGAAAACTAATTTATATGTTAAAACCCATAGAATTAAATTTTCTGACTGTTTTCATTCCCCAAACCCTAATATTGTGATGGGAATTCATAGGTTTCCTGGAAAACGGTGGATAATTTTCAGCTGGCATGTAGATACTCGCAGTGCTGCCTTCTGTCTCCAGGAGAAATGCTCTCCTCAGCCCTCGTGCCATTCAGTGAAAGGTTGTAACACATACTGGTGCCTTAGAAGGTTATTAAAACCAAGCGAAAGTGCTCTTTATACCTTGGGGACCTGAAATGCAGAATCATTTTAACTAATAGGCAGGTACTAAGTGTGCCAAATTTTACCCCAAGGTCCATGTGGGGCGGTTTTGCTCGCTGACTTTTATTGACTATCAGGATTTATTGACCCAGGAGGGAAATATTGACAGAGGTGATTCTCTGCCAGTCACAGGTTCCCTTAAGGGATGATGACACCTGGTGTGCACTGGAAATTTAAGCTCAACACAAGCATGCAAGTCATGCTGAACATTCACTTGCTGTGATGGTGTGGCAGAGCTGGGGGGTTTTGGGGTGGACAGAGCTGGGGGGTTTTGGGGTGGGCAGAGCTGGGGGATCTTGGGGTGGGCAGAGCTGGGGGGATCTTGGGGTGGGCAGAGCTGGGGGGATCTTGGGGTGGCAGAGCTGTGCATGAGACGTGGG
This sequence comes from Dendrocincla tyrannina, assembly GCA_035047865.1. NCBI lineage: Eukaryota > Metazoa > Chordata > Aves > Passeriformes > Dendrocolaptidae > Dendrocincla > Dendrocincla tyrannina. Next base: position 2,839,889 of record JAWWMP010000023.1, on the reverse strand, counting down.
TGATTTTGCACAGACCTTGACACTTTCTTTAAGGAAAAATGGCTCTGCTGTCCCTGAAAAACCTCAGAGAGAGTGTGCATCTGTGGGCATGAGCCTTTGTATGTATGTTGGATTTTCTTCTGGTAAACATTATAAGAGCTTTTAATGCTATTTATCTGTATTATTAAACTCATCACCTGAATTATGTACTGGCAAAGGGCTATAATATTTCTCATGCCTGAGTAATCGAGGAGCAAAATCTGGCCCAATAGACTTGATTTACAAAAGTGTTCACGGCTGCCTTCTTTTATTGGTACAGTAAATCACAGGAATTGTTGGCTCACGTCATGTGATGGTCCTAGACAGCTATGATTAGTATTTCAGAGCTCTCTTCATATTCTGATAGTCCTTTTCATAATAAATAAACAGATATTTGAGCAACTTGCAGCATTGTGCATAGAGTAATTATGAGCCACCTTATTCTAAGTATGAGACAGACCAGACACACATTTCCTAGTGGGGAAACTGAAATATTGGCAAAACACGTCTACTAAACTAGACTTCTTAATTTTATTCCTGCAAAATTAATACATCCTACTGTTGCTAAAAAGGAACGATGACATTATTTAAGAAATGGAAGACTGTTGTGCTGACTCTTTTCAGCACACTGCATCTTTGCTGGGTTCTATTCATAGTGCTCTTGGGTAAAATTACAACTAAAATGTTTGTTTCTTTATTAAAGAGGTTCTTTCCTTTTCTCAGCCCATATTAATTTTGTGTACTTGCTATTGATCTGAAGCTATCACTGTATATACTCCCTTTAGCACATTTGCACCGATGTGGGCTCCACAAGCTGTAAGGACATTGACCTTTGCTGTGACAGTTTATCCACTTCATCCTGTGCTGGTTTTTGCTTAATGCATCTTTTTATCACTTGACAAAACTCCTTCCTCAAAAAACCTGCTATTAATATGCACAAGTGCAGCTTATCCCTCCCTGGCAGCTGAGCTGGAGCTGGTGGGAATGCTGCCCAGGCCTGGGTGCTGGGATTTGGGGTCCTTTCATCCCTTGGCCACCCACGTGTCCCTGAAATAGGATCAACCTTCACGGTGTGCACTGCAGGGCAGAGTCAGGTCTCGGAAGGTTTGCTCTGCAGGGCTGGATTGGCTTCAGGAGCATCCAAAGCAGTACCAGAGCTCCATCCCAGGCAGCATTCCCTGCTTTTGATACCAGTCTGCTTTGTCAGGGCCAAATCCATGAATTTCCTTCCTCTGTGTTGCAGGGATCTGTAGCAGGCACAGTTCAAGTCACATTCAAATATTTTAGTTTCTCATTTTCAGAATGACTCAGAGGTTTTTGCTTCATCAGTTGGTGTGTTTGTCAGGGAGAAATGGATGGCTGAAATGTGAAGGTCACATTGCAGCAGGCACCACTCATCCCTGCTTGTCTGCCCTTGCCCTGCCCTGAGGAGCTGGAGGAGCCTGGGAAGCTGTCTGTGCCATCTGTGGCATGGCCAGAGGCAGCAGGTCATGCCAGCCCTAATCCAGGCTCAGCATTTGCTCCTGGTTGTGCTCAGAGAGCAGGCAGCCCCCGGGGAGCTCAAAAAAGGGATGAGAGATGTCTTAGAGCCATATCTGTGTCCTGCTGCCTCTGCCCTGCTCGGCACCACATGGAGCTGGGCTTTGCATCAGTGCCAAATTCAGCGAGTGAACACAAGCAAGATCTGCATTCCCTCACTTAGGAATCTGTCAGCTCCCTCTAACCTTTCGGAAAATTGAAGGAGCAAAGTGACTGTTCTTGTGGCACATCATGACCATAAAATACTTCTGCAGAGCAGGAAGCAGCACTGGGAGTTCAGACACACACACATACTTTGTGCACACCCACACAGGAAAAGGATTATGTTTTAGTGTCTCATCTTTAAAAATCCCACCAGATTTCTAAGGCCAGGGCACCTCACTTTGATTCAGGCCACAAGGTTTCGAGGCCAGTCATCAGAAATCCCAGTCTGTGAGGTTGCAGACTTTTCCCCTGTAGTTTACAAGGTGTGAAAAGCCAAACTACAGACTGAGTTTTCAGCGCAGAGTGGGAGGGTCTCATGAAGAACACACACAGTATCAGTAATCCTTTTGGGAAATAAACCTCTTGGTTGGTTTTCAAACTTCAGTATCTTGCTGCAGCCAGAGCCATTTACCTGAGCAAGGGGAGCAGGAGCTGGCTGTGCACAGCAGGAATGATGGTGCTTTCCTTCCAAGAGCATCACCCCAGGTGGGAACACCTAGGACAGAGACTACCGAGGTGTTACTCTGTCTTCCTGTTGCAGAAGAGACTTGGGCAAAGCAATGGAAAACCTTCAGCAGGTGCTTTGTGTTGCCAGGAGCTTCAATCAGCTCCCTGTGGAAACTGCGTGGAGTGCTGGATTTGAGGTGGGGGATTGTGGAGATTTATGGTCAGGCAGGTTCTTTCAGCAGGACAGTGAAAGGCAGGGGTTTGGAATGGGGTCATATTTGAGGTCTCTTCCAACCCAAACCATTCCATGACTCTGTGACACCCCAAAAGCTCAGTGGGGAGAGCCCAGAGAGGTGTCTGAGCTGAAGCTGCACCAGGTGCACTTGGGCACTGGACTCAGCTCTGCTCCTGCTCTGCCTGTTTGATGGGAGATATTCTCAGTGCTTTTGGGGGGGAGATGAATTCTTGCTGTTTAAAATAGCCCTGAAACGAGCTGCTATAAATTGGCTGGCTCTAATAAACCCAATAAACCCAGTGCTACAGACCAGGTTATTGATACTGTATGCCTTAATTTTTTTCCCCAAGTTTTCCTACACTTTTCACTGGAAATGTTTTTGATATAAATCCTTTCCTTCAGCTTGGGAGCTCTGCTTGCCCTTCCTCTGTCTGTACACTGATCATTTCAGCCCCACAGACCTTCTCTCCAGGAAATGCCATTAGGATTTTCTTTTAGCAAAAGTGAATAGCCCTTCAGAAATCCTTTATCGGGTCTGGTCTTTCCTGTTATAGTTTGCCTCCTGCTTTTATTTATTTATTTATTTTTCATGGAAAGCTGTAATTTAAAGCTTACCAGATCGATATGTCCAAGATGCACAGCATAAATGGGAGAAGCAGACAAACAGCTGGTAAAGATAGGAGACAGCTGATTAAAATGAATTCAGCTATAAAGCATTTGAGTTACTATTCTCTGCTGTGATTTTGGAGATAGATTGAAAAATAGGAGGAGGGGGACATACAAATCAAAATTCCCTCCTCCCTTGGAATATCTGATTAAAATAATGTTGAATTTCTGTTTTTTTCCCCACGCCTCTAAATAAAAAGGAGATTTTTTTTATTTGAGGTGGAGATTTCAATCAATTACAAGCGAATTGGCTTAATATAGAGATAACTGGGAGAAATGTGATGACAGTAAGTCTAGACCTGATGTAAGAGCAGCATCTTGCCTTGAGCTCTCTGAATCCAGTGCTGAGATAACTGAAATCCCGCAAATGGCCTGTTTTGCCCTGATTGCCAGGATATTCCTACTCCCCCTGCAGCCCCGGTGATGGTGTGTGGGACTGGGTTTGGGCTTGTGCTGTTTCCCAGCCCAGGCATGTCTTGCAAAGCTTGGCCCAGGCTGCCAAGCCTGGCTCTGTTGGGCTGTGCCCAGCTGGCACAGGCTGCACATCAGGCAATTTGCATTTGGCATTACAAATTGCAGTCACATTACTTAGTGGAGGTAAAGGCCCTCTGAAAGGCTGAGTGTGTTGCCAGCAGGAGAGCAAACATTGCTAAGCTAAAGCCTCAATAGAAGTCAAGAAGGATTAAGGTGCTGCTGAAAATAGAACTGAGGTTCCTAAATCACTTCAGAGCTTGAGAAAACGGGTTTCTGTTCACATCAGAAACAATAATTTATTGACAAAGGGGTCAAAATTTAAAATATATGTGCTGGTGAATTGTGTTTCAGTGAAATTGCAAACCGCTCTTGCTGGGGAGGTTCCTGTAAATGTTCTCAGTGCGCCCCTGAACACAGGATTTATCTGAAAGACTAAAGGTGACAATGAGCATGTCATCTTATCCATTTACATGCATGTGCTGCATTTGTCCCTATGTACCCCAAAAGCTCAGAGGGATGTTACAATATGAATTTAAAACACTGTGGGAAAGGAGGTGCATGTGCACTTTGGAAGATGGATTGGGTCTGTCCATGGGGAAATAAGTCTGTCTGCAACTGGTGAGATGAGACCAGATAAAGAGATTATCAAGTGGTGACAAGAGAGAGAATAGGTTAGCTGAATTCCTCTTTATCACTTCTTTTCCCTTAAGATGCTTCTCTGAATATCTTGTCATTCGTAGGGAGAGACTGAAAAGAAAATCACTTTTAAAGGTGACCCACAAAGGTAAAACCAGATGAAAATGGTGTCTTTGTGCTCCCTGGTGACACTGTGTGTTCCCTCTTTTGGGAGAGCAGGAAGAGTGGCCTCAGAGTTCCAAAATCTCTCCCTTGCCTTTGCTGTTCCCAGATGTAGGAGAACATCCTGGGACACACCTGGGTGGGAATATCGAGGTTCCAGGTCAACAGCAGAGTGTCATGGCCAGGCATTAGAGGGGTTGATGTAGAAATACAGCTCTTGGTCAATGTGTTTCAAGTACAGGGAATATATTGTAAAAAACCAGTCAAGGGATCTGTTTCCTTTAGAGCACGCTTTTCTTCCATGGGCCTTTTTTATTTTGTCTTTAATTTTAAAGGGAGGTAACTATTGACATTTTGAAATGTGTTTCATGATAAGGGGCTACAGGAGAGCAATAATGTAAGTGGTGGTTGATAAAGTTTATTGTTTCTGGTTTTGTGTTATCTTGTGATTCCAAAGAAAGCTGCATCTTATCACTCTGGTGCTGTATAAACACTTAACAGGCTTTAGAAACTTGTAATGTAAGCAGACAAGAAAGGCAGAGAAAGAGAGGGGAAATGGAGGGACTCCTTCCAAGGTCACCAACCAGATTTAGAATAAGAAGCAGGTTTTCTCACTTCAGCCCATTTTTCTCTATTCCATGGGGTATGTTGCTTCTGTTATTCAAATATGGAAAAAACCTGTCCTTTTCCAGCGAAATGAAGGGCAAGGAGAATGAGATCAGTCATAAACTCAGTAAAACGGAGCAAAAAAAATAAAGCAAAGGAATTGTACTGATAAAGATGCCGGGTTTAGATAAATTCAACATATGACATTCCATTTATCAACTCACAAATTTGTCTTTCCCTCTAGATGCAGTAAAGGGAAGAGAACCACTCAGATGTAAAACTACAAACTGACCATGCATTGATGAGGAAACAGCTGCATGTACTGGTTAGAAATGCATATTTTTTCTTTTAAACTAAATATTTGTGTTTTGGATGTAGATTTTATTTCCCTCCATTTCTGAGTCATAACAGTTGAAGTCATTTTGGACCCCTTTGATACCATTTCTGTCTTTAATATTCTATATATGAAAGCATAAATACATGTGTACATGTGTGTGTGTGTTTGTGTATATCTGTTTGTGCATGTAGGTATGTTCTGGAATAATTCCAGGTGATTTTAATTCCCTGAAGCATGTGGACACGATTTCAAAGCCTGAAAGCTTTCTGAGGTCAGCTGGAGCTTGTTTGTCTTCTTTTCCCTAGTCGAGCAGTCACTTGTTATTGTGTGTGTAGCTGAGCCCTAAGCCAGGTTTTATCCAGTTGTAGCAACTAATTGGTGAGGAAATTGTGATTTTACATCTTCAAATCCCCCTCAAATCTGGAAGAAAAGGTGCTGTAATTATTCTACTCTGATGATTTCAAGGTCAGTCAGTCCCATTCTGCTGGTGGTGGTTGTAGGGACAGTGAGTTACCCCGAAGCCCTGGGGTTGGATCCACAGAGGGGGATGGACCTTGGATTTCCTTAAAGCTGGAAGATTTAAGCTTAAGCTTAAGCTTTTTCCTTAAAGCTGGAAGAGAAATAACAGAAGAGCAGGGCCATAGTGGTGGCTTTGCCAGCAACTGTTCATCAGGGAAAAAAGGGTTTGCAGCCCTGGAGTTATTTATGTCTTGGACTTCCCCAGGACAATTTGTTACCAGGGTCCTTTAGTGCCTGTGGACCCTTCCTGGAGTGAGATGTGCTTGGAGGAAATAATCACACTGGCAAGGGATTTCTAAGTATTTATTTATTTATATTTAAATCCTATTCAGAAAAAAACCAACCCCTCCTATAATTCTGTGTCTGTTTGTGGCTGGTGAAAAAGGAGTCTGTACTTACCAGTATATACATTTCCCATTAACTTCTGTTAATAGGAGCTCCAAGGCTGAAGCTTTGCTTGTAACGGGAATTATTGACACCATAACTTTCTGTTGAGCTCCCATTTATTAGGATTGTCTGTATTCTGCTCATGGCCTTGACTGCTGCAGAGAGCAGGGCTGAGAACACTCTTCTTGTGTATCTGCTGCTGAATTTCATTTGGTGAACTGTTGTGGCCTGTAAAATTCAGAAAGGTGGAGTTATTGATAAAATGAAGTTTGCCTTAATAGTACTTGAAATTTTTGTAAGGTTGGTTAGTTTTGTTTTGTGTTTTTTTTAAAAAAATTTTTTAATTATACCCACTAATTGTTTCAGGCAGGAAATAATATAATAATTTCTGATAAACCCCAAGTAGTCAGGAAGTGGTTTCAGATGCTGTGTGAACTCAGAACTCCATAAAATCTGGTTATATTTTCATTTATCTCATTATAGAAGCATCTCTGACCTGAAAAGCTCACTTTCTTGTCAGTTTGTAAGTCAGCTTATAAAGTTCCCCTCTTTCAAGAGCAGCCATGTGGAAAGGTCACCATGGCTATTTTTTAGGCATGCAGGAGAGAGGAGAATAAAGGCTTACTCTGCTTTTCTTGTGGGACAATCTGTGTGGGTTCTTCTTACACGCCCCCAAAACCTTCTCATGTATCCCCCAAAAACCTTCTCCTACTTCTTATCCCCCCAACCCCTCCTGTGTTCTCTGTGAGAGCATCCCATGGGCTGAGCTCTTCCATTTCAAGGGGGAAACCCTGGAAATGTAGGGCTAACAAAGTGCAGGCTTGAGCAGCTCTCTATACAGAACCAGAGTATCATTTAGGTTGGAAAAGACCTTTAAGATCCTCAAATCCAACTGTTGCCCCAGCACTGCCAAGCCCACCCCTAACCCATGTCCCCAAGTGCCACATCCCTGTGGTTTTTAATGCCCTGACCTTCTCCCTTGGCAAGGAAGGTCACCAAGTGCCGCATCCTCCCCAGCCAGCTGGATGTTGGATGTCTTGTCAGCAATGTGTATGTTTGGAAACGTGCTATTTTCTTCCCTTTGCTTCCCAACTTTGAGCACACCCGATTTTCTCCTTAATGTGCTGTTTCCTCCGCGACTGAAGCGCTTTCTCAGGGCAGGGATCAGCCTGTGACCTCCTTGCCCCGCGTGACCAGAGAATGAACCCAAAGCCATTCAGATGGGGCTTCAGCCTGAAGTTAATCTGGGCTCCAATCTCTGCCCCTCAAAGAACTGCCTTTGCTTACACTGGGGCTTTTTATTTCAATGCATTTCTCCTCTTTGTCAGAGAGAGGAATTGTAATTAAGATTTCATTGTGTGATGAGGTTCCTATATTTAGAGTTCAGGAGTCTTACTACCTTTTCAAAGAGATTTGGCAACGTGAAAGTTAGTAATCATTTCTGTTCATTTAAAATTCAGGGCATGATATGGGAAGCTGTATTTATGAGGAGGGTACATCATCATGTCATTTTCTACTTGCTTAAAAGCTAAATAAGTGGTTAAGGAAGCTCCCATCCTGAGGAGAAGAAAGGGCTCATTAAAAACATTAGCTCATATAGAACAAATTGAACTTCAGTGCCCTGCATAAAGATTATAATAACTGTAATAATAAATGAATTAATAATGCATTAAAAGAGAGTTCCTCCAGTCAGCTTGTCACGTGCTTATCCTTGAAAATTGACTTCAGTGAGGTGTGTCACATGGGCTAATGCCCTTAACTGATGCGTTTGGGCTCTTGCCACACTCCAAAATTCACTTAAATCCATATTTCTCTATTTGTGACAGTTAGTTTTCTGGATACACATGAAGCAAGTAGGGCCATTTGGTGTTGGAAACCAGGGGAGAGCCCTTTGCTGACCCAAAGTGATCTCTAATTTTAACCTCAGGTAATCAGAGCTGGTCAATCCTGAGCAGCTGGAAGGGAAAACCAAGTTGGCAACCCAGCAGTGGAGGCTGCACATCTTGGGCTGATCGTGGATCCGAAATTTATATCCCTCTCACATATATTTATATGGCCTCAAACTGAGAATAGGTTTAGGTTAGATATTGGGAAGGGATTGTTGGCTGGGAGGGTGGGCAGGCCCTGGCACAGGGTGCCCAGAGAAGCTGTGGCTGCCCCTGAATCCCTGGGAGTGTCCAAGGCCAGGCTGGACAGACTGGTCTAGGGGAAGGGACTGGATGAGCTTTAAGTTCTTTTCCAACCCAAACCATTCTTTGATTCCATCTGGACAACTTCCATAGAGTTGAAGGTTCTCTTCCCACCGAGCTGTGTGTTATAAATATCATGAGATTATCAGGATTTAGGAATAAATGATCAACTTCAGTACCAAGATAAAGGCATCCACGAGGTTTCAGCGGAGGAGGTGTAGGTGCTGAGGCATATCTCTAGACACAGCAGAGAAATGAGAATTTGGGTATTTCTGCTGTCTCCCCTGGGTAAGGGTTGAGTTTCTAATGGTTATTGCACTGGGGGAAAATTGCATTAAGGGAATTGGTTTTCCAGACATCGTAAAGCTAAGCTGGTTGTAAACTGCATCTTCAGGCACCTGGGTACCTTTAAAATGAATCCATTAGTCACTTCTGGAACCAAAAGGGCTCCCCTAAACCCAAGCACTTCTGAAGATGGACTTTGCACGAGTCATGAGGTGGTAAATTTTTAGACTCTTAAAATAATTGATGCTGGAAGGGAGCTGGAGAGGTTGTCTGGGTGCCTCAGTTCAAAAAAGAAATCTGTTCGTTCCGATTAGAGATCAAGGAGAACACTTACCTTGTTACTATAGAGACATAGAACGGTTTGGTTTGGAGGGACCTCAAAGATTGTCTCATTGCAACACCTTCCACCAGACCAGGCTGCTCAATATATGGTGATTATTTATCACACTGCTGCTTCTGTGTGTCCTCATTTCCTCCTGCAAACAGGTATTTGGAGGTGTTGATTTGCACGTGCAAACCCTGAGCTTTGCCTGTGAAAGGTATGAAAGCAAATTCCTTCTGGGATGCCTTTTTTTCTTTTTTTTTTTTTTTGGAGAATAATTGAAAATTCATATCTAGTGTTTTGTTGGTTTTATTGGTTTTTCTTTAATAAAAATCTCATTCAACATGAAAAGGGCAACATCAATGGGTTTCTTATCAGTGCTTTGCATCATGTTAATACCAGAGGCAACAGTGAATTGTGTAGGTATAATACCAGAACAAAGGAAATTAGGCAAGGATTTTATTTGAGGAGATACGTGCTTTGCTCTGTTTGCTGGCACATTGTCTGGAGGCAGAGCAGAGGAACAGTTGCTGTGGTTTGCACAGGGATTCTTTTCCCTCCCACTGCATTGGTTTACTTTGGCCCATTATTTGATGCATGCCAGAGAAAATGGTGAGAGATCAAATAAAGGTGATGTGTTAATGTATGGAATTGTTCCAGCTCCGAGTGTTGCCTTTGCATCACCTGAAGTGGTCACTTGCTGAAAGCCCAACCCTGGTTTTCAACCTTCCAGGCAATAAAAGACACAGCAGTGCTGCTGAATTTTGGACCAGAGCAGGTACCTGGGAGGAAGCTGCTAAAATAGTGCTGGCCTGGGGCTGGCAGTGGCTAACAAGGGAAACGCAGCTCTCCCCGCTGAGCTGGATCTGCTCTCCACACCCTGTGGGACTTGTGTGCTGCCAGGGCCAGGAGAAAGGCCGAAATGTTAAGATGTTTCTCAAATTTCTAGGAACAAGACTGGCTTCATTAGCACTGCCATCAAATGGCTTTCAGTTGCTATCAGTCTGACTTGTATTTGAATTGATGACCTTGAGATGAAAGGCTTTTTATTCTATTACCCATCTCCTGAGCCATCAAGTCTTTAATATACCGTGTAAAATCGGTTTTCAGAGGGTATTTCTTTTATATAATATTGTCATTTGTTATTAAGGATGTCTGATTTTGGGTGCTACTGGCTATAATTGTGCATAATACTACTTTTGTTATTCCTATTATTTCAAATTTATCTGCTGTATTATTCTACACTTGTAGACACAGAGAAAATAGATTGGTAATAAACTGTAATCCAGTTTTATATAAATGAGTTAATAAAATCCCATAAAAAGACAAAGTTAAAATGAATTCAGCAGCAGCAGAGCTCATGTGTTACTTCACTGAATTGAAATACAAAATTCTAGTCTGATGCTGGAAAAAACTTTGCTGCAAAATGCTACCAAATCCACAGTAAATTAAGCAAAAATGAGTGAGAGTATGTAACACAAACTATCACAATGGAGGAATTATATTACACACCACCCCTTTCCTCCTGCATGGCTTTTCCCTGAAGATAATAGGGAGGAGAAACCAATGTATACAGGAGTGTTAGAAGTGTAACAAGGGAGCTTTTCCTATTTGGTTTTATTTGACTGCATTTCTCAGAGAAAGATAAAACTGGGAGCACTGGGATACAGAGGCGCCTTTAGGGACAGATTCTTTGCAATTCTCAAATATTGTAAATATTTGACCTGACCTGCCAGCATTTCATAGGAATTGGGAAAGGAAGATCATATGAAGCTGTGCTGTGCTGGGCAGCAGTTGTGCCAAATTAAATGATGCTTTTTATCCAGAGGAGATAATGATTTTATGTGATGTTATTTCTTGGGTTTTGATACTCAGAAAGCATCAGAATGCAAATCTGGCACAAGATCCTAAGAGGTCAACCAGCTCAGCCCAGTGGACCACCCTGCCTCAGGAGAGGGGCTTGCGTCAAGGTCATCTCAGAAGCTTCCAGCAATAGGTCACAGCAGCCTTCTTGGAGAAAATGTATTCAAATGATTAACTATCTCTCTGGCTCAGAAAGCTTTGGAGACTCTCTGTCCTTAATTTTCCTCTCTGTGAATTAAGGCAGCCACTGCTCGTGTTCCCAAATACAACTGAGAGGAGCTTTCTTAATTACACCCTGTAATGCATTGCAGTATTGCTGCCATGGCTCATTTTCAGCCCTCTCCCTCTACACAGGGAGCAGATATCCTTCTTTCTAGGTCATGTTTCCGAAGTCTCCTATGAATAATTACCTCCTGTGTCCTGTGGTTAACATCTGTTAATATTTCCCCAAACACCACTTGTCTCTGGCAGACTTGCCGTGCTGACTCACGTTTAGGTTTTATCCTTTCCAGCCTCTCTGTCCTCACCGTATTGCTGCCCATCCTAAAAAGCATCTTTTAAAGCTTGTCCTTGATTATTTCCAAACCAGGGAGGAGCTTGCTTATCTTTTTATGAAGTTATCTTCATGGTTTCAGATGTTTTTCTCTGCATAATTTGGGATGTTAGTGGTGTCCTTCAGAGTGCTGGTGGGTCCTCCACACTGTCTGTGACCTGAGTCACTCATGAAAATATGGGACCAAGTCAAACACCGGTGGAGATGTGCAGGTGTGGTCCCTCGGTGTGGAAGTGAACAGCTGAAAACTGTTCTCTGAGTGTGTTTACTGTCAGTCCAAGCCCAGAAGTTGGTAAATCTTCCATGCTCTGGTAGAGGAATATGTTTGTCTGTTCTAGAGGAATCACTTCTGATTCCCTCCTATGACAGAGTGGTTATCCTGATCTGAAACACAAGAAGACTGGGTTGCTCTGATTAGTTCTCCACAAATACATCTTGGCTGTTTCTTCTCCCTTTATGTTCCTGTGGGTGTTTATAATTTCATTGTTTAATCATTTGTTCCTGGGGCTTCCAGCAATCTCAAACTAGACTGTGTAGATTTCCTTTTGCCCATTCCTAAAAATAGCTGTTTTGTTTGACCATCTCACCCTCTGGGACCTCAGCCATTCCCAGACAGTGCCAAAAAGTAATTACTGAGAGTTTAAAGAGAATTTCAGCAGGTACCTGAAGTATTTCAAAAGAAATTTAATCCTCAATGACTTCTCCAGTTGTATCTTTCCCACAGTCTCCAGCTCTCTGCTCAGCTCATGGTCCAAGCTTGTGCTTAAAATGAATTATATTGAGAATCTGGGCACTGTAAAGCATCTTTTTGTGAGGAAATAAGTTTAAAAAGCTGTAGAAAATGCCAACCTTTTCTATGTGGAGCATGATTTGCAGTTCCTTCCCTATTGGATAAGGTACTAGTGTTGCCCTTTACCTTTAAAATCCCTTTTGGCAGGGAAGGTAGAAAGAAGGTGTCTTGTCATCAAAAGTAAAAGAAGTAAAGGACCATCTTTATGTTTTTATTAATTATGGTTATTTCAACTCCTTAAGGGTTGGAAAAACTCATTAACATTTACATGAACTATTTCTCATTGCTTAATTAGTTTTCATTAGTTCAAACAGAAGACTTGAAGATCCATAGTTCTGTATTACTCACCAAATCCATGTTAACCAAGACAGCATTATTATTTTTTCAGTGCACTGCAGTTGTGGTTACATTCTCTAATTGCATTTCCTTCCCTCTTTTGCTGTCCTGGCATCTGGTTCTTGTGCTGTGGGATTGTCCTGCTCAGTCACTCTGAGGTGGAGCATCTCCATCTCACAGTGGTAGAGCCAAGAGGGAGGAGGTGTTGGTGTTCTGGCAGCTTGAGCATCCATCACGTGGAAGTTTGAGGGTTAAACTGGAAGTGTCTCCTAAGCTGGTGTTTACTGGGATTTTTAGAGGCTTAATAATGCGACAATGGCAAAGGACACATCTATGAGACAGGTGGAATCTGTGCTGAATTTGGAGGAGAAGGGAGAAGGGCTTCCAGGAAATGGGCTAAGAATTTGTATTTTGGGCACAAAAAACCAACATATGTCTGCTATTCTTCACTCTGGCAAAATGCAGGACCATTTTAGTTAAAAGAATCTGTCCTAAAATCCAAAACTTTGAGACTGTTCACTCTTAAAAAAAAAAGAAACCCAACCCAAACGATAGAGAAGTGTGTTGCAGGAGGAGAAATTCCCCAGATGTGGCTGCCCCTGGATCCCTGGGAGTGTCCAAGGCCAGGTTGGATGGGGCTTGGAACACCCTGGGCTGGTGGAAGGAGTCCCTGCCCATGGCAGGGGGTGGAACAAGATGAGCTTTAATGTCTCTTCCAGCCCAAACCATTCTGTGATTCCATGACAAAGCAAATGTGAGGCCAATTCTCAGTGTGGATAGGGAGGGAGACCAAAACTGTGGCATGAATCAAAGCACTGGTTGCAATATTAGCTATAGGTTTGGGCAGGGTGTAGCACAGGGCTGTCCTCTGACATCTGTCTAAGACAGAATTGTAGAGACCATTGGAATAATAAATATGTGGTTAATATAGCAAATGTGTTAAAAAGGCATGATACACCATTATAAGATCTTCCTGAAAAATTACTGCCTGTTTGTTTATGGGTTAGGAGTTTATTGCCTTTCCAAGTCCTGCCTCCATAGACTTGAACATTCATGCATTCCATTCTGCTGTCAGCAATATTCCCTTTTTCTGCTATGCCACCTTCCAGTCAGGTGTTTCTGAGGCAGATTTAATAACAAAGTGACTTCAGTCCTGTGCTTTGGTATAAAGAAATAATTTAAAAGCAAAAAAACAACATAAGTCCCTTCAGGAAATAGAAAGATAAATTCATTTTCTGCAAGTGACTGAGCTATTGAATTATTTTTCTAAATGCATTATTTGACAGAATAGCATAAGTAAATGCTAGAGAATGGAAAGTGATTAAAAATGTAAGAATTAATAGCAAAAAGTAGATAAGCAAATCTTAGGTATACAGATTTGCATCCTGTGACATAAAGAGGATTAAAGAATTAATTTACCAATGCCATTTTGATTGGAAAAGTCCTGAAGCCAGTTCTGATAAATGATACTTCTCACGGCCAAGAGCCTGAATGAAGTCAGTGGGGGCAAATTAAGAGAGGGAGTTGAAAAAGAGGAATAGGGAAAACCAAAACATAACATCAAAGAAACCAAAGCAAACACCAAAAGACTGAGGGGAGACCTCACTGCAGTGACAGTGTCCTTGGAAGGGGCAGAGGAGGGGCAGGCAGTGATCTCTGCTCTGTGGGGACCAGGGACAGCACCCAGGGCAGGGCTGGAGTTGTGTCAGGGCAGGCTCAGGTTGGATCTCAGCAAAAGGCTCTTCCCCCAGAGGGTGGTGGGCACTGCCCAGGCTCCCCAGGGCAGTGGGCACAG
>JAWWMP010000023.1:2788355-2813898 GCA_035047865.1 Dendrocincla tyrannina | reverse complement strand
AGCCCCAGCTTCTCTGGGCACCCTGTGCCAGGGCCTGCCCACCCTCCCAGGGAACAATTCCTTCCCAATATCCCATCCATGACTACTGCCTTTCAGTTTGAAGCCATTCCACCTTGTTCTGCCTCTTCTAAATAGTCTCATTTGTTTCCAAGTGAGTGTGTTACAAATATTGACTGCCCAGTGTCCTTTAATACTGAGGATTTTCCATTAAAATGACATTTAAATGCCACATGCATTTTTGTGTCATGTTTTCTCAGAGCTGGAGCACAATCTGCAGACGTGGCTGAAATCTTCTTTGTGTCTTAGTTTTACTCAGAGCCCAGTCGTAACCAAACCCCCCTGGGTAACACCAAGATGCCCCAGCCATTAGTTGTTGTGACTCCCTGAAGGTATGGGTTTAATTCTGTTGAGGCAGAGAAACAGCAATATGAAAATCAGCATTGAAAATGGGGGCTTAAGATGGGGAAATGTATAAAACTTGATTTTATTTATTAAGTATAATCATTAATTATCAATACTGTGTAAGTGAGCCTGTAATTATAGTTTCTTGTCATACAAGTTGTGTCCTCTGGGTCAGGGCATTTTCAAGCTAGAAGTTCCTCACATGCAGGTTAAAGAGAATTCTTTATCAGAGACATGATCTTCCCTGAAAGAAAATGCCCAGTCTGCTTTCTGTGTGATTAAATATTTTGCTAAAGTATTTAATATTTAATTTAAAAGCAAACTGTTAGGTTTGTGCAAGGGCAGGTCTGCAAAGCAGCAGACTCTCACCTGGTGAGGTGGTGGTTGTTCTCTGAGGGGCTGGATTTTGTCTGTGTGGAGTAGTTTGGGAGTATTAAAATAAGGCTGAACTAGTGATACAACCTCAGAACAAAAGGCATTTTCATGTCATACAAAGAGACATCCTCAGAAGTCCAAATTTCAGCCCCAAATGGGGATTTCTCACTGCTGGGTGTTGAATTTACTCCCAGGAGCAGGGCCATGGGTGAATTCGGTGTGGTAGGAAGGAGCTGGAGTAACAACAGTCCTAGAGAGAAACTCCAGCACTTGATGAAAAAATAATACAATCAGTTAATAGATAATCAAGTGTTAATAATTTAAACGAACGTGGGGATGAGTTTTGTTAATATTTAAACATTATTCTGATGGATTAAAATTAATCACAGTTATCTGTCTGTCTCTCTGGAGGGACACTGGGGAGGAATTCAAGTCTGCCTCCTGCTCCAGTGGATTTCTGTAGCTTCAACAGCAGCTCACGTTTTGTGGTTCAAAAAGGTTCAGTGTATTTCCTCTGTGTTATCTACATTTTGCAGGCATCAGGGGAAAAGAACCTCAATGTCTGCAATGAAATGCATTTAAAGAGACTTGGGTTTTCTTGTTGTTGGGAATTTGTGTGTTTTGGTTGGTTTTTTCCAGGGGATATTGCAGAGCAATTGGGATCCATGGAATGGATGGGATATTTTTGCTCTGCTGTTTGTGTCAGGGTTCCCCAGCCTGGCTGTGACACTTGAGTTCTTAAATGAAAGCAAAGCAACTCTGCATGAATTTGCTCCTTCAGGTGTAGGAACAAGAATACTTGAAAGAGAGTGCTCATGTTGAATTTACAAAGTGCTGACCCTGGATTATTCCAGCTATTTCTCCAAAGGTTCTTCAGCACATGCCCATTTTAAATTAGTTTCCTTGCAGTATTTCAGTTCTAGAAACTACTTCACCTTACACTGCAAAAATTTGGTTGATTGTAATTTTGGTATGTATTTTATTCATAAAATCCGAATGCAGATGTTTGAATTCCTTACTTGACTGTATTTTTTGCTAAGGGCAATGAACCACTTTGAAAAATTTAATAGGTACCTGCTCAGCAAAGGAAGCAGAGCACAAACTACATGAGATTATCTGGGAATAAGGCATAAAGAAAGAAGCATTTTTATTTTATATTCTGGACTCACACACATTAATTTTCCAGATAATTTTAACTTTGTAGATTCGTAGCAATAAGTGTGTTTCAGTCTTGAGATGTGGCAGCTCTCCAGCTTCTTAGAAAATCCTGTTTGTGTTGTCCTTATCACCTTTCCTAGTCCACCTTTCAACTCTAAAGGCAATCATTTATTGGCAGCATTTTGGATTCCAACAGTGGGTGCTTTATCCAGTGACTCTGGAAGAAGGGCTGGGATAAAAATTTGGACTCATGAGGGAATCCAGAGATTTTCATGCACTTAACTGGGAAGAGCATTGCACTCTCTCTTGGCATTGCCCTTGGAGACTCTTCTGTGAAGAGGTGTTTGGAATAGTTTGGAAATGAGGAGTGTGACCAACTGGGTAAGGGATCCTAATGTCTGAGAACAAAGCCTTTATGAAATGTCACCCAATTTTAGGCACTGTTTTCTTTGTTTTCTCTCCAGACTTCCTTTAAATTGGCTTTAATTCGGCTTTAATTCTTTTTTTGTTGGGATGGAGGTAAATGTTTAACAGACAATAAACTGTATAATGACAGTGATTAACATTCACACAAGGTAACTGAGGGATGGGAAAAACACAGCTCTAATAAATGCTTCCATAAGTGGATGTGCTCCCTCAGTGCTTGGGGGGAAGACACAAACCACACAAAGCAAACCAAAAACCCACTCTGGGCTTTTCAAACGACCTCTAGAGACTGGGCTCACAGATCGCTTATGGTATTAATGTGAGCAAAGCATCCAAATCCCCTGAAATCTTGGTCTCAGTCATGTCAAATGCCTGCAGGATGTGGTGTGCTGGAGGGAAGAGTCTCTGCAGAGATTGGGGACTTTGTGCCCCTGCTTTGGGCTTCAGGGGCTCACAGGTTTGGGGCTCTCAGTTTTAAATGAGCTGTACTGAGTAAAAGCCCTAAAATTGTGAGTGAAAGAGAAATTAGGGAATGTTTCCTGTGCTCTGAGAACCGGGGAGCTGGATGGGATCTCATGTCTAGGCAGCTTGTCCCAGCACTGGTCATGCTGTGGCTTCTAGAGAAGTCACCTCTGGTCTGTCTGTTCTTTGTGTGTCATCTGTCAAAGCTGCTCTGTCTGCTGGGCATTGATGTCCTTTTAGACACATTTCTGTTACACATTGTCCCCTCACCATGACCGGCATCATATGAAACAATGAAAGAGGCAGGTGCGCCGTCTTTCTTAATTATTCTTTTATTGTTATCTATAAATAATTTCATTTTTATTCTTTAATTGATTTTCCCCTCCCGAAACAGGTTGCTATTTGTTTCCTTTTCTTTTCTCCCCCTTTTCTTTTTGTTACTGTAGTGGGCTGTCTCAGCTTAACAGTCATCAGAAACCTTGGTTTGATGAGGCTGCTATGAAACATTTAAAGGTTTAAATTATAAACTCAGAGGGAGGAAATCAGTGATGCATGATTAGTTGAAAGTTTTAAGTATAATAGCCGTATTTTTCATATTCATGTACAAAAATGGCTTATGTCAACTGTAATGTGATTTTTAATACATATTAATAGACTCTGTTGCAATGTAGATGGCTCGTACACCTTTTGGCAGATGGCTGTGGTATTAGAGTGTGCCCAGGATAAATTAGTCATTTACTGAAAGAAAACAATACAGGAGTGATAAGGTCGCCTCTGCTCAGAGATGCAGTTCCAGTGCATTGCTCCTGCAACCAAAAAGATTAGAGGCAGGATTAAATTTGCCAGTAAAATTAAATGAACTAATAGATAAATTCCTGTGTCAGAAAGGAGGTGGCTGTTGTTACAGCTTGTTCACGTCGCCAGCTGTGTCTCCCATCTTTTAGCTCCTGTGTTTTTAGAGGTCAGATGGTGCAAAGCCAAGGCTGTGGCTCAGCTCAGCCCTGGAAGGGTTGGAATGAGCAGCATGTCCCTCATGGAGCCCATGGCCGTGTGGTTCAGGGGGCTTGGACATGGGGGTTAGAGGGATGGAGCAGCTCTGCTGGGAGGAAAGGCTGAGAAAATTGGGATTGTTCAGCCTGGAGGTGACCTAATTGTGGCCTTCCAGTGCCTAGAGGGGCTCCAAGAGAGATGGAGAGAGACTATTTACAAGGGCCTGGAGTGACAGGACAAGGGGGAATGGCTTCAAACAGATGGGGAGTAAGTTTGGGTTGGATATTGGGAAGAAATTCTTCCCTGTGAGGGTGGGCAGGCCCTGGCATGAGTTGGGCAGAGAAGCTGTGGCTGCCCCATCCCTGGAAGTGTCCAAGGCCAGGTTGGACAGGGCTTGGAGCACCCTGGCACAGTGTAAGATGTCCCTGCCCATGGGACAGGATGGACTTTCAGGTCCCTTCCAAACCAAACCATTCCATGGTTCTGTGTGGAAGGCAGTAAACACTGTCTTGAAACTGATGTGAGATGTGAAAGGAGCTGATGGCTGAGCATTGCCTCCTTTTTTTTGTGCTGTTCAGAAAAGAGAATTAGCCCGTGATGAATCTGTGATTTCTCTAAGTGTGTTACACTTTTCAGGTAGCGGCCTGACAAATGATCCAGATTTTGTAGGAAATCACTTTAGTAAATGCTAAAGGGCACTCATCTCTGAGCAGAGTGCAGCAGCTGCTGTGGCAATTTATTGCTGTGCTCAAATACCCAATCCAGCCGATTGCTTCTAATCGCCCTGGCTGGTAACCCTGGCATCACTGCAGCAGGCCAGGAAGGGACATTTAAAAACAATCTGCATTTCCTTCATTGGAAATCTCCTGAGCCCTTCTCATTCCTTAAGTTTCCAACAGGAGAGGCAGTAGCTTTTGGCTTATGCTTTATCAAAATGATTGTCAGGGCTCTTAATGAGCTTTGTGGCAGACCGAGCGCTTTAGGAACATATGTCTGCAGCAAGAAGCTCGCTCCCGCTGGCTGGGCACGCTGCTCTGCTCCACAGGCAGCCTGCAGCTCCCTGCCTAGCTGAGCCTTGGAGCATTTCAACATTTCCAGACACCCTTTTGGAATCAGGAATTATCCAGCCAGTCTCTTTGAACAGTTGTTCTGCGGCGAGGGAAAAGTGGCAACGAATTGCAGCACAAAGCGTGAGGTGCGAGAAAACTGCCTCTTTCTCCTCGTTAGGAACTGTGCCTGCTCTTGAAAAGAAAATGCAGGAAAATTGTGCTTTAAATCTCTGAAAGGGAGCATTGTGAGGTGAGGTGGTGGCTGATATTAGTGCACAATGACTGCTTGACAGGTTTGCACCACGTGCTGACACGTCCTGTCAGAGCCAGGAGTTCTTTGCTGGAGATGGAGCAATTGCAGATCAAGTGATATATAATTTACTGAGCTGCTTGTTAATTCTGTGATGTTATGAAATCTCCTGGGCATATAATTACTACAAATGTTTACTTGACTTTACCACATAGCTTGACATTAAAGTTTGTACCTTGCTAAAATCATGGCCCAGCCATAAAATTCAACTATTAGGCAGCAAAATATTAAAGAAGTACAGATGAGACTAAAGGCATTTAAAAAGGCTTTCTACGTCTTGGAATTACAAACATTCATCCCATCCCCTGCTGATTGCACACTTTGTAATAGCTATTGTTTCCACTGCTGGGGTTTAATTTTCCTCAGTACATTGGCAGTGCTGGTGATCTCAATATCAATCCTGCCAGCGAGGCTGCGAGGGCTGTGGGGAGGCCAGCGGGGAGGCAGCCCTGACTGACAGATATTTTAAGTCTTTTTGTGGTTCAGGCTTAGCAAAACATTTCCAGGCAGACCTGTTGGAGCGGGTGATACGTGGCATCCTGGCATCTGTGGGTGGATGTGACACCTGTAGGGAAGCTGGGGTGGCTTTGGGATCAGATTGGTGTCATTTCTCCCTGCAGGGGACACTTCAGTCCCAAAGCCTGCGGCAAAGGGAGTGCCAGCTTTCTGAGGAAACTTAGAGCTGCTTCCTGACTGTTCATGGCTAAATTGCTGCTGAGAGGCTCTTCAATGCTGCTGCTGAGGCTCGGAGTGCAGGAGTGACTTGGAGCTGAATATTTTGGGGTGCAGGGGTCACCTGGCACTGTCTGACAGGCTGCTGACCTGGCACATTAAGCAGGTGGTGGGTCAGGCTCAGCCTGCTCTGCACTGGGACGTGTTCTGCAGCACCAGTCCCACCTAGACAGCAGTGACAGGATCCCTGAGGTTGGAAAAGCCCCCCCAGCCCACGGAGCCCACCCTGTGCCCGATGCCCATCCTGTCCCCCAGCCCAGAGCACTGAGTGCCACGGCCAGTCCTGCCTTGGACACCTCCAGGGATGGGAACTCCAAACCTCCCTGGGCAGCCCCTTCCAATGCTTTTCCATTAGGTCTAACACAGATGAGCCACACTTAGCCCCAGTTTGGATGGATGGAATCCTGGAGTGTCCCTCTGGATAGGGAGAAGTGGTGTTACACAAGAACCTCCTCCTGGGATGTTTCCTCCTGGCCTGCAGCTTTCTGGTAACTGATTTTGCAGTGAGTGAAAGCCACTCCCAGACGCCTGGGATGCCCAAACTTGTCCTGGATTATAGAGGCTTAAAGTATTTGTTGAAAACACTGATTTCTTTGAGTGTGAAAACAGTATTCCTTGTGCCCAACAAGCTTGTGTGAGCCCTTTTACACTTTAGCCAAGCTGAGAATGAAAGCAACTTTCACTCTAATAAAGCCAAAGTTGCAAAATTAGAAATTCTGCTTACAAAAGAAAAGCAGACAAAATTCAGAGACAGAAACTTCATGTGTACCTGGATTAGCAGCTGCTGAAGGCGTTCCCTCCAAGTGAGGTGTGACTCGAAAATTCTCACCTATTCCCATCATGGAAACAACAGAGCCAACTTAGTGTGAATAAAAAAGCCCAAAGCTAATCATTGGACTCAGTTCAACACTGGGGGTGGAAAAGGTAAAGGGGAACAGAAAATTAAATGGGTTTTTTTGAGACAAGATGTTTCAGCTGCTGGGACAGACACTTGTGATCACCCTCCACTCCGAAATGAGAAAGCAGCAAGGGATGAGGGTTCCCTGGGAGGGGATGAGGCACTTTATTAACATCTCTCAGACTCTCCCTGATTTCTCCACGCTTTCAAGGACCTGTGTGTGCTGTCAGCTTGGATTTACCTGCCTGGCACCCAGGAGAGGGCCAATAACCTCAGTTCACTGGTGAGTGGATTCCAGGAAGGCAGAGGGACTCGGGATAGGGATCTTTCCTGTTTCTTTCAGGAAATACACTGCATTGGTGTTATTTGGTAGTGTTTATAGATTATGTAAATCATAATAATAAATCCCTCCAAGAAAGGTTTTCCTGAGACAAGGAACAGAGAGTGGCCCCAGCCCTGCTTTGCTTCACCAGTTGCTTGTGTTGGCTGGCAAGGCAGGGAGGTGTTCTGGTGCATAAAAGGAATATGACAGGTTTCCCATAGAAACAGAAGATCAGATTTTTATTTGGGTCTTTTGCCATTGAAGCTGCTGTCAGTCAGGAGCATCTATCCCAACCTTAAAGGATGCAGCCTGGTGGAGATCAGAGTGAGGGCTGAGTCCTCTAGTGCCTGTGCACTGATGTGACACAATAGCTTGCACAGTCTTGTCTGTCTTAAACTGTTTGACTTATATTTAAAAGAAATAAATTTTCTTGGTGATCCTAGTCCCTCCTTTTGAAATAAATTCCCACTGTCTCTCAGCCTGGGGAGTTCAGGCAGGTTTGAAATACTGTCAAATGAAGGTTTTGCTGCTGCTGATCCCCCCCAAAGTGCCACTGCCGTTGTGGGGGCTCCAGTTCCCTGCTTGGGGCTTTGAGACCAGTCTCTCTTTCATTTCTTCCCCAGGGAGTCACAGTTCCAGCCTCACAAATTCTCCCGAGTGCCTGCACTGCCTGTGTCTGCACAGCTCCGCTCCCTGGCTCATCTACATTCCCTGTGATTTTGATAGAGCCATCCCTCTCCCAGGGTCTGTTCACTGGCTCATCTACAGCCAACAGCAGCTGCTCCAAGGCCCCGTGTAGCTGCACCAGCCTGGTTTGGTGTCTGCTCTAATTTTCCTTATGCACTCCTCGTGCTGCCTCTGCTTTCCTGAAACCTCTCTCTCCAGCTCCATTTCACTATCCAAATCCTGTGCTCCTCTGTGCTGCTTCACAGCACCTCACCCCTTCAGCCTCACAGAGTCATGGGATGGTTTGGTTTGGAAGGACCTCAAAGCTCATCCACCCCCTGCCATGGGCAGGGACACCTTCCACTAGCCCAGGTTGCTCCAAGCCCCATCCAACCTGGCCTTGGGCACTCCCAGGGGTGCAGGGGCAGCCCCAGCTTCTCTGGGCACCCTGTGCCAGGGCCTGCCCACCCTCCCAGGGAAGCCTCAGCCTTTGCTGCTTTCCCCTTTCTGCACAGAGGGGGGGCAAAAATGTCTGTCCCACCAGTTGAAACATCTTGACTAAAAAAGAAATGTAATTTTTTTTGTTTCTCTTTACCTTTTATGCCTTTACTGTCAAACTGAGTCTAACGAAGAGGTGCTTTTCACACTAAGGTGGCTCTACTGTTTCCAGTATGGGAGTAGGTGAGAATCTCAGAGCCACACCCAGAGCAGGTAAAGATGAGTCAGGACACACATTTGCTGTGTGAGATGTCAGTTGGAAAGGAGCTTTTCCCCAGGAAAATCAAGCCTTTACTGGTGTTTTTCAACCCAGTTGCCTTTAATGCCTTTCCCAGGATTACCTGCTGGGAGGAACAGAGTGAACAATTCTTTGAACAGGTGTGGTAGAGTAAACCCAGTGTCTTGTGGTCCTGTTGGGAAATACCATAAGGCATTGCTGTGCCTGGCTGCTGACAAGGAAAAAACTCTGAAAGAAAGAAATGTGTAAGAAAGAGTATTTCTCAAGAATTCTCTTGTTCACGTTGTGATACTCATCTCAGATTCCATCCTCTGTGCAAACCTGCTTAGGGTATGTTGTCATATCATTTACCTGATCTACTCTTCAGTTACTGGTGGGAGAGAAGGAAGAGAAGGAGAAATACCAACGAAAATCCCTTTATGAATTGCTCTGCCAATTTACTGTGCATAAAAGAGATATGCCATAGTTATTACTAAAGCCTAATTATGCAAATGACATAATTTAATAATCATTATTAAATCCCAGCAAGCCTTATTTCTTCTCCTTATTGTTGATGGTTGTCCTTGATAGCAAATGTCACGATGCATATCATAAAATTAATTTCTGTGGGGGTTTCACACCCTTGCAGGGGTTGGAGTGCACGAGGCCTCGCAGGCAAAGGCGGAGGCTGCTCAGCAGACCTGTTACCTTTGCAAGAGCAAATGCTGTCCACAAGGATGGCAGGGAGGGGAGAGAAAACTCTCACAGCAGCAAATATTTAATTAAAAGTGCTGCTTGGCCCAACTAGACATGGCAGCAGCTGCTTAAACAGAGATCTGTCCTTTAAATAACTCCAGCTAAATAAAGGGAGGCAAAGGAGAGTGGAGGGAGAAGCTGAAAGGGCATGTGCTGTAATTGCAGCAGTGGGTTTCATTTTCACAGTGCCACGTTTTCAGGAGCCATTAACTTCTTCTCTACCCGTGTGAAACTTGGGATGCTTCAAGATCTTGGAGTTTTTAAAAAAGGAGAGAGGAAGCATCAGTAAAGCCAATACCTCCCCTCCCACCTCCTGTCACCTGTTTTAGGTGGGCAAAGTCTAACAAGGAAGGCTCCTGTTGGCTTTTCTGCCATGCAGAATAAACCAGAGCTTGGTAGGTAGAGGATTAGTTCTTTTCTACCATTCACTAAGTTACAGGTCAGTGTGTGTCTCCCCACTGCAGCAGAGTTGCCCTGGTGGCCCCCTGTGCCAGGGAGCTGCCCCAGCTGTGGACAGTTCTCTGCATTCAATCCCAGCCCCCCTTTGCACCTTCTTGATCTGCCACACTGTGTCCTGGACCCCAAAAGGATTCATGTTGTTCATTTGACATGAAATGTTGTTTATAATAATGCAGTCACGTTGTTCAGGGAATACCTAAGAGCATCCATCAGGCTCCCAGGTGCAGTTCAGCTCTTTCCCATGCTCTGGGGACCTTGCCAGGCTCAGGGCTGCAGGGAAGCATGAGGAAGCAGGCACTAAACCAGAAATATTTGAGTCAAGTGTATGAAAGATGTTGTGCAGTTCTTGTCTTTTTTGTAACTGACCCCTCTCTGGGGTATTTTTAGGTTTTCTCAGCCACTTTCAGGTTGGTCTTTCTAAGGTGCATAATCAGTTATGTGAGATAATAATTAGAGGGCAATAAAGTGGATTTATCCACATGAATTGTCTCAAATGATATAAAAACAATATGACCAACAGTATTTACAAGTTTGGGGGTTGGGTTTCTTTTTCTGTTTAAGAATAATGTAAAACAATATGTGTGATGTTATAGAAGGTCTGTCCAAAGCCTGTATTACAGTTTCCATGCCTGTGGCATGCAGAGCACTTTATCCCAACGTGCATGTAATTGATTAGTGTGACACTTCTGCAGACAGGCTGGTGAGCAAAAGTCATCCTTGTTCTGAAGAACAGGGTGTTGTGGACAGAATGGGCAATGAAGGCCACGGCTCAGCCTGGCTGACATTCAACGTGAGGATTCTCCTTACAGTTTTACATAACTTTAACAGATTTTAACAATTCAAGCAGAATTTTCCCCTCCTGATATACGATTGCAGTACTTTGAATTTAATTTTATTTACTCTCATTTCCAAGTGGAGTTGAGGTTTTTTCCAAAGCTGGGATAAGGGAAGGTGTGGTGGGTTTGTGCTCAGTGTTCATAAAGTCACATCCCAGGGAACCAGCAGCACCTCCAGCTTTTGAAACAAGGACTGAATATTTGGTAGTGGGGTTTAGGTGAGTGTGTTTTGCTGTTGCCATGGGAAGCAAAGCACCAAAAGTAAAGAGAAAGGAAAAGTGATGATCTAAATTACCCTCATGCAGTTTGTGGGCACTGCCTCTGAATTGTTTCTAGACCTTCTGGTCTGACCTGGGGAGATACTTTCCCAACCCCCCAGTAGCTGAAGAAATGGACTTAGATTTGCCCAATTTCCTTGAAAACATTTTTCTCCAGGTACCGAGGAAATAGGTGTGTTTTTGACAGCTTTTAGGCTTTTTGAATAGTGTGTTTTGCTGGTTGTGTTGCTTCCTCATTGTCCTCTCAAATTGTAACTCTAAAGATCAACTGTGCCTTAAAATGCACCACGTGTGTTTGTGGTCTGTGTGATGAAAAATCTTCTGTGATCACCTGCAAATAATGCAGTCACTGACAACTGCCTTTCTGCATTTGCTGGGAGTGAAAGACATGATGAATGTGGATGCAGAGGAGAGAAAAACAGAATTACAAAGTCTTTTCCCTTTCCTTCACAGCTACCGTAGATACATTCAATATACTGTCAGCTGTCTTCAGTGCAGCTGACGGATGTTTTGATTCAGTGCCTTGAAAAAAGGCATTAATGGAAAAAAACAACTGTTGCTGCTAGAAAATCATTGGGATTTGGAACATTTTGAATGATGATTTTCTCCTACAACGGTAAAACCACCTGAGTGAGGGCAGAAAACTGCTGCTGTGCTCACAGATAATCCTCACCTTATCAACAGCTCCCCTGAAAGCTCAGCCACAAAATGTTCTCGTTAACAGGAGCTGTTGGAACAAAATGATGACCAGATAAATCGCAGCATTATGCTACTTGGAAGAATGTGTCAGGCACTTCCAGTATGAGTGTGAGCTCTTTCCTCCCTGGAGATCCTGATAAAAACTTGTCCCATCAGTTTCTCATGAGCCTCTGCTGGGATTGCCAAAAATACAGGTGCAGAGTGTCCCACCTGCGAGGGCCAGGCTTCTGAATGTGTGCTTTTCCTTAAGCTTACTGGGGGGTTTATTTAGCCATGAAGTTCTTTGTGGAAAAAGGAAATTATTGTAGATTCCAGGTAAACACAAGGAAAGTAGGAAAAGCAGGATAAGCATGAAATATCCTTGTGTCTGTAATACAATCATGTTTGCTGTGGTGCTTAGACCTCCTAAGGCACAAACTGGGCCAAATCCTGCAATTACTGCCCCAAATGAATTCCTCTGGTGTCACTTCCTTGGTAAACTGTAAATCCCACTGGTTAACATGGATCTTCCTGTGGAATCAAACCAAGATCCCTAAACTGAGAGGAGACACTTCCCATCCAGGCAGGGCATGTCAGGATTTCACTGTGATGTGGATGGTGATTAACTTGTACCCTTAAATGCTTTCATGCAGTGTCTCTGGTGAAATCACTGTATTTCTCTTGGGTTTTATTTTTTTTTTTTTTTTAAAGTAATCCTTCGTATCTCTGGTAACGTGGAAAATGTAGGAAGCTTAATGGCCTTGATTTATTGGGAAAAGCAAGCACAGGGAGATCCTCCACAAGGCTGCAAGAGCTAATCTCTGTTATCCCACTGAAGGAGGGAAAATCAGAGGAAGCAGAAAGTGCACAGACTGCTCGCTGCGAATCTCTCCGTGGTCACGAGTCGCTGGCTGCAATTTAAATTAGGGACACTCAGGGTCCCGATGACTTTCACTGCCTTGTAGGGCCATTGTGCTGGAGATGCACAGATAAAGGGAGAGTGCAGATTTGCTTCAGTTTGGATGTTAGTTTTCCACAGGTTTTAAGATTTTGTATGTGAAGCTTTCTGGGATTTTTCACTTGGGGTCTTGGGAATACCCTGAGCATCCCCTGAGCCCGTGAGGCAGAGGAGCACTGTGAGTGCTCATACTGCTTGGCACAGATGAGGCAGAGAGCTCCCATTTAGGATTTTTTTGATATTTGACAGTACTGCCAGTGCTGTACATTGAGGATGAGTTCACCTGCCTGTGACACAGCTGGAACAGATGACCCTTAGTGGAGCAAGTGGGAATAAGAGCTGTTTTCTGCTGTTTATAGGGGTAATTCATTTGCAATTAAACCCCCTTTCCCCCCCTGTTCGTGTTGTCAGCTCGTTTTCAGCACAGGGAACTCTGGAGTAAAGACAAAGCCATGCTGTGAGAATCAGTAACACCCGGTGGAGCGCTCGCTGCCCTGCAGTGGTTTCTGTAACTGGGGGGTGATTTTCCTGGCACAGGGATTGCCCCTGTACCACGATATCCTGCTCTCTCCACTGGAGCCCTTTAGGGGCTGGGGGTGTGAATGTTCCCCCCTCCTTCCCTAGAGATGGAGGAGAGGATTCCTCCCATGGCAGGTTTCCGAGGAGCCCTCGGCTGCGCGCTCGGAGCGTGTTTGGGGCTGTTTTCCAGGAGCTTTGTGCTGACTGAACAATGTCATTAGCCTGCAGGCCTGCCTGGCACATCCCTGCCCACATTTCCAAGCCAACAGGCTCTGCCTGGCTCTGTGTGTGCCAAAGGATGGAGCTGGAATGGCTCAAACTATGGGTAAAGGAGAGGCTCTCCAGGTGAGGCAGGGCTGCTGCAGGGAGCTGCTGCTTTACTACAACTCGTGTTTGTTTGCATTAACAGGAGGAAGCTCATGATTTTCCCATTATTCTGTGTTTTGAAAGAGGGAGAATGCGTGTAGAAAAGCAGCAAGCGCCTCTGCCACAAATCCATTTTGGAATGGAGGAGAATTTGCATCGCCTCCGTAGCAGAGCTGTCATTAACAGGCTCCTCTGAGCACAAAGTGCAACCTGCCTCCCTTGCCTTCGTGCCTGCCACATCCTCCTTCCCACTCATGCACTTGCTGCTGTCCTTTGGTTTATGCTTCATGCTTGACCTATGAGCTGAAATGCTAATGGCTGTTGAAAATTTCAATTAATACAAAACTGGTTCCAGCCAGAAATGTGGTGAGCTCGTGCAGGAGATGTAGGATCTCAAGGAAAGCCTCAGACAACAGCTGAATTTTGAAGAGGCTGCTGTGCTTTCAGGTGGATCTGCAAGGCCCAGAGATCTCTGCTGCTTTCTTACCAGTGATGGTCACTGCGTGCTTGTAGGTCAAAACATTCTCCTGCCATGGCGTTATCTCCTTGTGCTGGAATAATCCTTCTGGTTTCCTTGGTTAACAAAAAATGAATGAATGCATGACCATGCCTTTAAGTGAGGGAGATAAAACAGACACACGTCGGGGGATTAGGCTGCTCTTACATCTGTAAATGTCCATATATAAACCTAATTTTGTGGTGAGTTGTACAAGAATTATGCAAAGTACACTTCATAGTGCAATGAAGGAACACAGTCTGAAATTTCAGCATGGTATTTTTAATTCCTCTTCAACTTTAAATGCCTTAAAAACTTGCTAATTAAGTACTTATAGAGTTCTCAGAAGTCTGCAAAACATTTACACAAGCAATTTATGCTGCAGGATGTGGTAGATACACCTCAAATACACTATATTAAATCCAGATTTTCCCCTGAAAGACAGGTTGCTGCCACAGTGGAACTAGAAGAAGGCTGGAAGATGATGAATGTAAAGATGTGGATTGGTTCCCACTCAAGAAAAGACTAAGTTTGTGTCTAGAAACCAAAATTCATCTGTTACAGGAGCTGCTGTAGTGCCTCAGTGCTCAGAGTTCAAAAGTGAACTGGGGGAAAATAGCTGTACATGCAGTGAGGATGGGCAGGGAAGCAGGACCCGAGACTAAAGTGGGCAGCTGAGTTACCCCAGCCCTTGCACATACTCTGGTTAAGCTGGTGCTTGCAGGGGTTTAGTTTGGCAGTGGGATTGGAAAGGAGGGACACAGGGAATTGCACAGTCGGAAGGGAGGACCTGTAGAGAGCTGGGAAGGGCTAGTGAAATTATTAAGCAGCAAGTTTAACACTGTACGTATTGAGGGATTAATTAACTCGGGCAATGGAGGTCAAACATGTCATCAATGAAGTAAAGAGGCTACCCGTTGGTAGCTGTTGTGGACTAAAGGTTAGCAGCAGCTGTGGTTCACAGAGTCCCCAGGCAGCTGTAGGAGGGTGGGAGGGTGTCTGGGCCAGGACAGGAGTCTCTTCCACTCCCTCTGATGTTTATCCATGCCTGTCCCACCAGGAGGACTGAGCCAGAGCTGCTCTGGGGTCTCTTGGTGTCCTGTTCAAGTGCTGTTCTCCTCTTTAAATCAACGCAGAGGTTCGTATTTACTCACATATTTCAGAACATCCATAACAGTGGGATTTGGCTGCAGGGCACTCAGGTTTATGTGTTCTAATGGTACAAATAAGCACAAGGATGGTTGTCTCAATTTACTTGTAAGTGCTGTGTCAATAATGTTATAACTAAAGTTTAATGAGCTTTTCATCATCAGCCACGTACCATCCACAGTGATTATGAAGAGGCTGAAGCAGATATTGATTTCCACACTGGATATTCTGGTGACTCTTTATTACAAGCGCTGCTCGGAGGCATTTTGAGGTTCCAGCAGAGGGGATCTGATGATCCCCTGGCAAACCTGGTCTCCTCCCCGTCTTTGCAGGGCTGTGACTTTCTGAGCAGGTTTCTGTTGTGAATGTCCACAGTTGCAGAAGTGAACTTTGTTTTCAGCAGTTTTGTAACTTGTATCAGATTGGTGGGTTTGTCAAATATTCCAGGTCTTCAAGTTGCTCACAGAGATTTTCACAGGAAGCAAATACAGAAGTGGGGAGTTTGATTTAAGCTTACAAATGATCCCCTGGTGGGCTCAGTCAGTTCCAGTTAACATTGGGTGGGTTGAGCAGAAAGACTAAAATGGTTACTGAAGAAATTCCTCCCTGGGAGGGTGGGCAGGCCCTGGCACAGGGTGCCCAGAGAAGCTGTGGCTGCTTCATCCCTGGAAGTGTCCAAGGCCAAGTTGGACGGGGCTTGGAGCACCCTGGGCTAGTGGAAGGTGTCCCTGCCCATGGCAGAGGGTGGCACTGAATGATCTATGAGGTCTCTCCTAACCCAAACCATTCTGTGAGTCTATGATATATTTTTACAGTGAACATCTCCTCATCCAGATATTCCTCCTTACTTCATACACCTGGATCCACAGCTACCCCATTTCTCCAGTTTTCCATCATTGTATATGTGCAAAAGCCATGCAAGTCTTTAAGAAATATGGTCCCTGGACTCTGTGATTTGGTAGCACAGTTTGTCACCTCCCAGAGCTACGAAACAAATTAGACCAGCTCTGTCAGGTGCTGTGCCATTACATGGGCAGAGCGATGACAAGGGGAAGCCAGTAACCATTTCTAACTGGCTTTTTAACAATTTCACAGCATAGATTGTGATCTGATGAGACTTAAGGTTTAGGTTTTTTTGGGAATAGCTGGGAGTATTTGTGAAAATGGATGGGATTGGGCACTTGGAGTGAGAGATGCTTTTACACCTCCTGAGCTCAGGGTGGATCTGGACAGAAAGCCCGTAAATTGAGCTCCCACACCATCAGCACAAACATCAAACTGAGATGTTGGGCAAAGTCTGGGGACGGGCACCAGCCATGACCCTGCCCAGCCCGTGGCTCACTGCTCTGTCAGAAAACCAGGGCCTGACAGGCTGGACTTCCAAATTCCTTATTTATTTCTTAACACTTTTTCCCAGGGAAATGAATTCTAGTACACTATTTATTGAAGTGTATGTTTTATTGCTGCTTGTGCTACATTGGGCAGCCTTGTGTACATATTTCTTTATTAATTATATTCATTCCATCACCTTTTTAAAGTGGTTTTGTGGTTTAGGAAAACTGAAGGACTGATGGATTACAAAATAGGGAAGGAATAATAGTTGCAATCATATTTGAAACCCATAAATTTTGTGAAATAATGCTGAAGATGTTTAACTACACTGAAAACTTTTACTGTAGATGTGCTGTCCGATAAAGGTTTATGAAGTCCTTGGCAAGATAAATAATACATGGACTTTTTTTTCACTAAACCTCCTGAGAGTGGAATGCATCCAAAAAAATATCTCCCTTCCTGCTATGTGCTACTGTCTGTTTGGAAATATTTTGCCACGGAAGGAAGAGCAGCTTTCTGATTTGGATGATTATTTTAATCACCTCCAGCATTTGCATCAGGGGCTGCTTTATTAAGAACTGACAACATCCCAAAATAGGTGATTGGGATAGAGTCAAGTGAAGGTTATCTTCCCCCTGGTACTAACACTGGGATGCCAGAAAGCTTTTAGGGGGAGAGCTGTGTGTAATACTGACACCTGAAGTACAGCAATGGGGCCTTATGAATATTCCCTCTCATCTCTGCCAAACACTCGAGTGACTCTGCACGTGGGGGATTTTCAGGGGAAAGAAAGATCTCAAGCTGCATAAAAACTGTTGTTGGAGCAGGACGTTTAGGGTTTCACTAGTATAAATCTCACCCCTTCCCACTAATTAGGGAGCTACTCCTACTTGTGGCATGGAAAAGCAGAGTGATTAATTCCGTGTGCTCCCTGGGGCTCTGCCTGTATCCCAGGGAACTGTGGCCCGTCTCTGGGAGCTGCAGCTGGAACATCCCTGCATCTTCCAAGAGCTCTGTGGGCTGGAGGGGTATATGGGCTGGAGGCTCCAGGTGCAGGCTGACCCTGTGCAGGGATGGAGATCACTTCAGTGCTGGACCCTGACCTTGTCAGTGGAACTGAGAAAGTGAGAGTACTTAATTAAGCTCCTATATTACATATTCACTGAACTTGTCTTTTCCAACCTTAATGATTCCCTGTGGTATCATTAACTAGCCAAATTTTTATTTCTCATGCCAGAAAGCAGTTTTTTCCCAGAGTGTTTTCCTGTTGTTCTGTAACTGTGGCCACACAGAAGGCTGTAATTGCTAATTACAAATGGCTTTTTATTTAGCAATCCTGTAACATACATGCCACTGAGAATTTAAACCTGTTCTAGCTAATGAAAAACGTAGCCCAGAGATGTACCAGGGTTAAGCTGGGGGAATCCACTACTTTACTGAATATTTGTGCTATACAGGACTTAAACAAGGACCAATCCTCACGTGTTTGAGGAGGGAACCAAACAGCTGAGGTTGATGCCATGTGTAGTAGAGCAATACAATTTCTCTTGGAAGCAGTAGACCAGTAATATGGGAATTTTGGCTGCCATCCTGCTCCTATTAATGAGCAATTTTAATGTAGTAATTGCACATAGGGAAAATTGTTCACTAGGTTGATGAGGTAAATAGAAATTCAATTTTTTTTTCTTGCTTGGTTGTCCAATATTTTTATTACTTCCTTCTGGAAGCAAGAGGATGTAATAAAAGAATCTGGAACTGCATTGCTCTTTGGAAATACTGATATTTTGAAAGATTTGCTCAGTGTAAGTTAAAGGCAGGTCATTAAACAAACAAATGAGCTGTCCTTAGAGCAATCAGTATTTACTATTAACTGAACAGCACAGTAAATAATGAATTGCAGGTAAGGAACTACAGATAAGTATTTGCAGTGAATTCAAATTACTTGACTTAAGCCTGAGGCAGAGAAAAGCAAATAGAAAGATAGAAATGAAGGGAGGAGGGGGAAAGAAAGAGGCAGAGGAGGGATTGTGAATGCAACATTTGTTGCAGCGATACGTGTTCATTTCTTGTGTAGAAGGAAGGTTTTCTCTGGCAATCTGGTGCCCCCCCTCCCCGGTCCAAGGGATGCTGCAGCCAGCTCCTTGTGAGAACAAAGGAGGATGTGGAATTCCTGGGAAAGAGGAGAAGAGGTTTTTGGGAGGCCTCACAGCCTTCCAGTACCTGAGGGGGCTCGCGAGGAGGCTGGAGAGGGACTTTTCACGAGGGCATGTAGTGACAGGACAAAGGGGAATGGCTTCCCACTGACAGAGAACAGGGTTGGATGTGATATTGGGAGAAACTCTTCCCTGTGAGGGTGGTGAGGGACTGGCACAGGCTGCCCAGAGAGGTTGTGGATGCCCCACGCCCACAAGGTGCCCAAGGCCAGGTTGGACAGGGCTTGGAGCAACCTGGGCTAGTGGAAGGTGTCCCTGCCCATGGCAGAGGGTGGAACGAGATGATCTTAAAGCTCCTTCCAACCCAACTCACGCAATGGTTGTATGAAAAGCAGGAACTCTGGGCCTGACCCAGCCCAGTGCCCCAGAGCACAGGGCTGGTGTTTTTACCAAGGCAGGATGTTGCAAGGTGCTCTCTGGCACTTACCCACCCCAAGGAGAGAGCTGTGCTTTGGCACCAGCGATACCGAAACCTGCCCACAGCTGCCAGGTGCCTGCACAGCTCCCTCAGTTGTTTCTCCAAATTACTCAAGCAACTAAATTGTTCATTTGCTAGGAACTGGCACAAGATGAGGACTTTTGGGTTGGAGTTTAATCGTCATAGGAGTGAAAGACTGTGCTGCCTCAAGTTTGGGTACATGGCTGTGTCTGAAGCCAGGATGGATGGGCTGTCTGGAGGATGTTTGATATGGCTCGTTTAGGAAGGGGCTTGAGGTTTTTGGGTGCTGTAGTTGAGAGGGGAGCTTGGTGATTTACTCAGGGACTCTGCAGTTTCAGCTGAGCTGTGAGGCTTGGTGGGACAGCCAAGGGCGTGACAGACATCCTAAACCAACACCTAAAACTTGGCAGCCCCATCTGCAGTCACTTTAAATAGGGTTAATACCTTGGCACAGGTCTCTGCTGGGAGGATGTGCCTCACCTGACCTTCTGCTGAGGAGCAGCATTGTCCAGAACAGGGTGCACAAGAGACCAGCTGAGTGGGGCACATCTGGGGAAATGTGCCTAAAGTGTTGGCATTCCATAATATTTGCTGTCCCAGCCTGGATAACACCTCTGCTGCTCCTTCAGGGATAACATATATGGCACAGGAACAGGAGGCTCATCTCACTGGACAGTTACCAGTGGGTAAACACCCCCACAAAGATACTCTTGCTGAATTCACATCACACCGGGACTGCACCTTACGGAAGCCACCCCAGAATAGACAAGAGGTAAAACAGGGTGCAGGGATTGCCAAGTGGGCTCTGGAAGGATCTGCTGGCTGTGCACAAGTGCAGCACCAGCAGCCCCCTGTGCTGGCTGCTTCCCAACGCTGCTGCTGTCGGCCCTGCATTAGTATTCCAGCCAGGGAAGAGGAGCCAGGCGCTAGACAGGCTCACTAATTACAGCAGCCTGCAGAGGCAAGTCGTGCTGTACCACATGATGAAGGATATCCTCTTATTTGGAATGTTTCTGCTTTGCTCTGTCATTTTATTAAAAAAAAAAAAAAAGAAAATGAGTTTTGAGCTAATGGGTTTGGTTAAGGAATGAGGTTGTGCTCCTGGTTTTTTTCCTTGAATTTAATCGGAATCTGTACAATGCTTTGTGGCATTCATATCAAAAGAAACTTGCTGCTCCTCAGCTTGTGTCCTTAGCAGGCTGCAGAGGTCCTGTAATCCCAGCTGCCCTTCCTCTGGTTGGCACCCTGACCTGCATGCTCCTGTCCCCAGAGCTGTCAGCAGATGGGGGACAGGAGGATTTCACTGCCACGGATGTACCATCTGCAGGCAGCAACACTGGTCAGCTTTTTACGAGCCTGAATTGCGGTTGTGTGTGCCGAGGGTTTGCTGTCAGAGCATCTGTTTTGCTGTGGCTGACACAGATCTGGAGCTGAGCGTGTGCCAGCAGCAGGTGAGGGAGGGTGGCAGAGCCCCGTGCTGCGGTGACAGCAGCCATCAGCTGGGGCTGCTGTGTGTCCTGCTTGTCCCCCAGGCTGTCACACAGCCCAGCTTTCGGCAGGCTGAGGGTTGGCGAGGTCCACTGCTCACAGCTTAGAGCCAGTGAAACACCCACTGCCGCAAAACAGCCCGTGCTGGTGTTGCTGAATCTGCCTGATTTGCACCCAGGCACAGCCCTGGGTGGTCAGCAGAGCCAGAGGGTCCCTGTCCCCATGCCCCTCGCACCATCCCCCTCTGTGAAATGAGCTCTAAGCAGATTAGTCAGCTTCTTCCATCAGCAAACACCCGCTGCCTAAGATACTTAGAAGACATCTGGTTTTTAGCCTCATTTCTAAACAAATGAGGCTTATGTGATTACAGTGTCTGTCGCTTGCCCCTCGTTGGCCAATTTCAACCTTCACCCAAGGGTTTTGGTCTCAAAGACGTTAACTTCCAGAAAGGTTTCCTGAGCTGGCGGCCCTGTGAGCAGGAATTACCCTGGAGGAAGGGCCACAGCACAACCTGTTGCTCGGTGCCAAGAGCTGAAGTGAGAGGGAGCGTGTTGGGCAAGAGGGGACTGTGTTTTATGCCTGTGTTTTGTAGAGGTCCAGCAAGCCAGCTGTGAGGAGCAAGCCCTGTGTGTGTGGGCTCTGTGGCCCAGCCCTGTCCCTGCCCCAGCTGTGCTGGGCAAGGATGAGCAGCCACGGGTCCCATCTTCTGCCTGCCCCCAGTGCCAACTGCCCTCGGTGATCCCGGGATTGCTTTTCTGATCCCTGGATTAACCGGGTGGGATGTGCAAAGATACAAGAGCTGTGTGCAAGCCAGGCTTAGTCTGGCCATGGATTGGCATGGTCGTGCAGCTCTGCCTGGGGGCTTGGTGGCTGGAGTCAGAGCTCGCTGTGCAGTGAGGAGTGGGGGGTCTGTCCTGTGCTCAAGCACAGTGAAGTTGTCTTCAAATTGCTCTTGTGAAATTATCTTGACAAATGAGGTCTCAATTCTCTTGAGACTGGTGTCCCTTGAGCACAATGGGTTAGGGACAAAACACACCTCTGAGTGGTTCACTGAAGTACCAGCAGTGAAGGTGAGAAGTGAAATCGTCCGTGCACCCACATTGGTAAAATCCCAGAATGGTTTGGGCTGGAAGGGACCTTAAAGCCCGTCCTGCTGCCATGGGCAGGGACACCTTCCACCAGCCCAGGTTGCTCCAACCTGGCCTTGGACACTTCCAGGGCTGGGGCAGCCACAGCTTCTCTGGGCACCCTGTGCCAGGGCCTGCCCACCCTCCCAGGGAACAATTCCTTCCTTCCTAATGTCTCATCTAAACCAGACTTTTACTTCTCTGTGAATTACTCTTAAAAGCTCATTATCACTGAATATGTCTCCTTTTAGCAGTTACAAGACATTTTGCCTTGTAATGAAGAACCTAAGAATGGATAATGGAATGTGTAAAACCTACATATAGTAGTTCTGGGATCATTGGAGGAAAAGCAAATGTTTCGTGTTCTGGTCCTTATTAATGAACTAAATGAGATTGTGTCCTTTTTTAAGCATAAATAAAAGATAAAAGACAGATAAGATTTATGAACAAGGTCATTAGTGTACCAAATTTCTCTCATTAGATCTGTTACATTACCTTCCAACTTACACAACTCTCATTAGAAAAATTTATGACCTGGAATGATTACAAATATACTACATTTTAAACCATCCCTGGTTTTAATTGTGTAAAAGAAAAAAAATGTAATTATACTCTGTGCTATAATAGAGTTGTACATTTGTGTATGTATTTTTCTGTTAGAGATATAATGGGGGTTATTCCTGAAACAAAAGGATGGGGGAAGAGGAGAGAAAATTGGACTACTTAGTGCAATTTGCAGTTTTAATTTCTAGCTTTGTTGGAACCAAGTTCATTTTGCAGGCTAATATTGTTGTTCTTCTCTTCAGCAGAGTTCCACTTTCACATCCCTGCGTCTGATTTGAAGTGACAGTGGGAGGAAGCACAAGGTATCCCTCATTCTGTCTGGACTTCTTGTTTACACAAGAGTGATGGAGTTGCTATTAAGCACAAAAGGCATCACCATAT
Organism: Dendrocincla tyrannina; assembly: GCA_035047865.1. Classification (NCBI taxonomy): domain Eukaryota; kingdom Metazoa; phylum Chordata; class Aves; order Passeriformes; family Dendrocolaptidae; genus Dendrocincla; species Dendrocincla tyrannina. The sequence continues at coordinate 2,791,354 of JAWWMP010000023.1, read as the reverse complement.
GCCTGTTTTTCTTTGTATTGAGTTTGGCAGCAGCTATTGAAATACCATTATCAGGTGAGTTGTAGCTATTTGCTGTACATTTTCCTGTTTTGTTTGGTATCCTTTTTTTCCCTTTTAAACTTCCCCTGAAGGAAAAAACATTAAATCCTCCTTTCCAGTTGTTCCATTTTAAATGTAATCCTGACACAACGTGGCCTTTGGGAAATTCAGGTGTGATAAAAAGTAATCTACTGTGTTTGGCCCTGTTTAAATGTAGCAGTGAACTTGTCTCATAACATGTATCTTGTGTTTGCCATCCAACACACAGCTTAGCTCCGAGGGCTTGGGTTTGTCTTCCACATAAATTCCACATTTTGGCTCGGAATCTCCCTGAAGCTTGTTTGATGTACATAAATCCTTCCTTCCTTGTCTTGCACTGTGCCATTCCAGCCTGGAAAAGGAGCAGGTGTGTGGCCCAGGGAGGATGTTGGGCCCCAGAGAGGTGTTTTGTACCCCCTCAGGGAGCACCTCCTGCATCCCTCTCTGGCTGTGGTGCATTCAAACTGCCTGTTTTACACGGTTCATGTGCTTCCAGAACACGTGTGAAATATGGGATGAGGCTCATGGGGAGCAATCCAAGGAGAGCCAGCGAACCCCACTGCCTGGAGTACAGCCCAGATATCCTGAGCTCTGCATTTTCCAAACATAAATGGACCAGGAAGATTACAGGGTTTTTTTTTGGGGGGGGGAGGTAAATAACCCCAACAGAGCAAAACTCAACAATATTGGTGTTTATGACTTATGGTAGCGGGAAATAAATAATTAAACCTCAGGGAAGAGCAGTGCAGGCTCTTCGCAGGGTTTTGAGTGATGTGGCCTCAGAGTAGGACTTGAGCCAGTCTTGGGGCATCCTGTGGAGCTGCTCTGAGCTGTCAGCACTCTGGAGGTGCCAACAGCCCTGGCTGCAAAGGGGAAGGCAACCAAGCAGGGCTGTAGGATATTATTTTAAAGCTATCCATATTTACATTGGGAAAGAGAGGGGTTTTTTTTCAGGGAGGTTCTTCAGTGGCTCCTTGTGTTTCAATAAAACTGTAAAGTGCAGGACAAACTGCCTGGGCATCCACTGCTACTTGAGGGAATCACCTAACCCTTAATTTGCTTTAATTTTTTTGATAAAAGGAGTTATGTCTGATTAGTGAAGCTGGTGGACTTAGAGGTGTTCTGCTTTGAGAGCGCATGATATGATAAGACACCATGTTTTGCTCCAGCTTTGAGCAACCAAAGAGCATGGTAATTCTCTTGCTGGCTGTTTCTAACGATGTGATGATCCCATTATCCCCAGCTCCGCTGCTGGGAGTGTTCTCCCTGGCGTTACACAGGCATTTGCAACACTTTAATTCCCTCTGATAAAACCCCAAAGTTAGTGCAGCATCATTGCATGACCGTGTGTGTGGTAACTCTGCACCCTCGAGGGGGTGTTAAGTCATCCTTGCAGAACATGGATTTCCTGGCAATTTTATCCAGAATGGAGGGAGAGGTTTGCTGCTCCACGTGTGTGAATCCGTGTCTGGATTATTGACTTCACCTAGGAATGACTTTCCCAGTGCACAGCCCTGTGCTTTGGCTGTAGCTTGGCAGGTGCCAGCTGTCCTGTGCCCTGGCCAGGCTGGCATGGGAACGTGAGCAAGCGATGCCCATGGGCTGGGCACAACCTGTGCTGCCCTTTCTTTGGCCACTGAGCCAGTGCCTGTGGTTGCTTTGGGGAGAAGAGCATTGCCCATGCCAGGAAAATGATGTTAATCTTTTTTTAAGTCACTTTTTGCAGGGCAGTCCTGATATTGTTCCTTTCAAAGGAGGAACCTGAGGGGACTCAGTTGTGCTTGGCTGATGTTTTAACCCGCTCCTTCTTTTCACAGTTTCACAGCTTCCAACCATCACGGAGCAATCCCACACACAGGTTGCCTACCCCTTTGATGAGGACTTCACAATTAGGTGTGAGGCCAGAGGGAACCCACAGCCCACGTGAGTAGTTCTGGGAGAAGCAGCAGAGCCTGACTTTGCTTTCAGCCTTTGCCAGGCATTGTGCTGGCTGTGAGTGGTTGGGGCACAGCAACCTGCTCATCATCAGGGGTGATCTTTGGGTTTCCACTCTGACCATTGTTGCTCCATCACTTGCCCTCACTCTGGGAATGGGTATCAACGTGGTTTTTCTTGCTGGGGGATGTTTCATTTCTCTGGCACGTGCTAAATTCATCCCATGGTTTAAAAAACCTGTGTGGCTGCGCTGTAAAAGATAGGATGGGTGTAAAAATAATCAAAGGAGCCCAGCTGTTCTTGTGCCTTTTCCACAGCCACCCTAAAAACACACCAAACACATTAAACGGTGTATTCAGACCTCACATTTGCATTTTATCAGATACCCTGTCTGTACCTGACATCACCAGGGCCATGGTGATGTTACAAGTGGACACATAAGGAGTTATTCAAATAAATATCCAAAGATAAGCTTTATGCATTTTACACCAGTGTAGAAAAGAGAAAGATTTTTAATGAAAATGTGATTAACAAGGATGTAATAATAACACAGTTAAAGCTCTTTCTGAGGCTTTCCACACTGAATGGGCTGGATTAATAGCTGGTTTGCATGTCGTTTTTACTCTTTAATCCTTCTCTTCTCCGTTCTCTGCAACACAATTTAAACTTGAAAAAGGAATTTTTTACTTTATATCAAGATTACTTGATCATTTTTAATTGAGCTCTGAATGGGGATTTGTAGCATGATAACAAATTCCCTTTGTTTCACAGATTGTCAGTGCATCAATGAGGAGTTTTGTGGCCTGTTTAAATGATGTGATAGTGCCTGGTAGGTGATGGGAACCCAGATTCTCTCCATGCTGTAGCAAGGCAGTTTTGTCAAAACTGGTGAAGTGCTAAAACATACAGTTTTGTTGACATTAATTTATTCTCTTGAAACAATACTCTTCAAAAAAAAAAAAAAAAAAAAAAAAGAGAAAAAAAAA